>VXBR01011324.1:12449-109215 GCA_013400215.1 Cisticola juncidis
CGGCGCTTCCCCGCTCCCGGGCAGTCTCTGAGCGCCGCTCCCGCCGCCTTCGTGTCACTCGTTCCTGGCGTGTGTCGCGCAGCCTCTCGTGTCCCCTTGGTGCCGCGTGGGGGCTGGAGGCGGAGGCCCGGCGGTCGTGCCAGGCCCTTCCCCCGTCCCGCTGCAGGTGCAAGTCCAAGGCCTGAAACGGCACCGGCGGGAGCGGCGCCAGCTTTTCCTTCTTGGGACAGCGTGACTGCCACGCAGCTCAGGGGCCGAGGCACAACTGGGGCTGTCACCTGTCCCGTGAAATTTAACTCCGCGGGTGCGGCGAGAGCTCGGCTTTGACAGCCTGTCCCCACTTGTGTCGTGAGAGAGGAAGGAGAAGGGCCTGGGCTGCAGTATCGCAGCAGCATTTTGCAGCAGGGGTTGGGGATAGGGAGCTTCTGGCCGGGGAGGAGCTGGAGATGCCACCGACGGCGTGTGGGGCGGAGAGGTTGTGCTCCCAGCTCACTGTGGGTCACAGGCTGAGCGTCCTTTCAGGACGAAACAGACATGGAAGGGCTTGAGTATGTCTAGGGAAGAGAAGGGGCTGGAGCAGAAGGAGTGGCCAAGGGAGCTGAGGATGCTCAGCCTGCAGAAAAGGAGGCTCAGGGATGACGTTCTCACTCTGCACAACTCCCTGACGGGAGGGTGGAGCCAGTTGAGGGTCTGACTCTGGTCCTAGGGAATAAGCAACAGGACAGGATGAAAGGGCCTCTGGTTGTGCCATGGGGGGTTTAGGTTAGATATATGGGAAGATTTCCCTGAAAGTGTCGTGTAGCCCTGGCACAGGCTGCCCAGAACAGTGTTGGAATCCCCATCCCTGGAGGAATTCAAACCTATGTAGGCTTGGCCCTTGGGGTGGTGGTGGGCTTGGCAGTACTGTGGGAAAGATTGGGCTCAGAAGGCTCTTCCAGTTTTAGTGATTCTGTGATCCTCTTGTCTTGGGTGTTTGCGCCCATGATCTCCCTGCTGGGCTCTTCTCACACCCCTGCAGCACCATTCAGACAAGCCAGAGGATCAAGGGCTGAGCTGCAGCTCTGCACCTCCCGGAGTGAGAGGGGGAACATGCCCTGTAACTCAGGGAACACCTCACCCTACATGGTCCCTGGGCTACGGCAAGTAGGGTTCCCCTGGCTGAGGTGAGCCCTCTGCTATGCCAGCGTGGGTTCTCAGTGGTGCCCAGTCAGGGGTGGGGTCACAGAAGGCCCTCATTAGCTGTGGGGTTTCATGCAGCTTGATTCTGGCTGCAGACTCCTGTCTGCAGGATTGGCCACTCCAAATATGCTGCCCGATTTCAGCCATACTTGCTGCCTTTGTGGGTGGCGGGGCTTCAGCTGTGAAAAAGCAAAAGAATTGGGCAGAGGTGCCTGGCAGAGCTGAGGCCGTTCTGGGTTACACTAGGATGGGCAGGGAGCCCTCGTGGCAGGTGAGGGAAGGGTGAGACTCGCCTCATCCCATGGAGTTTATGGTGCTGGTGTGGGGAAGGCAGGGCTGATTTTCCTCTTGCCTTCCACTCAGGAGGAAGAGACAAAGCGGCTGCTGGAGCCGGCAGCCAGCCCACCCAGCAAGGTGCTGAATGGAGCGGAGCAGAGCTACCACAACCTCCCGTCGGCACGCACCGATGAGCAGGCCATGCTGTCCTCCATCCTCGCCAAAACAGCCATGTAAGCCTCAGGCTGTGCCCATGGGGCAGGCAGCACACCTCGGGGACCGGCGGTGACCCTGGATGTGGCACGCAGGTGGGGGGCTGCCTGGCTGTGGGCCCCGGTGATCAGCCATATGTGCTGAGGGGAAGGGGGGAGCTGTGGCAGAGCCCCCCATGTCCCTCTGCCCTCTGCTTGGAGCCCCATGGGGACACAGAGGCAAGACCCCAGATGTGAGCTAACCCCTTGGCTGCTGGGCTGGAAATAGGGGCAGGGTTTGGATAAGAAAGTGAGTCCATGGGGATGTGGAGAGGGTGTCTGGGGGGGCAGCAGCACTGCATCCACTTCTGAGGAGGCTTTTCCTCCAATGCGCAGGAGCAATGTGGGGAGAGAGCTGTGTCCAGCCTGGCTGGGAGGGCTTTGGGATGCTCGTAGGCCCCTCTGCTCCGTGCCTGACATTGGGGAGCTAGTGGCCACTGGTGTGTGTCCAACATGCAGGGCCACAGCAGGTGGGAGCACTACTTAGCTGTGGGCTGCACAGAGTGGGGGTGCAGCAGGGCCCTGGGCAAGCGCCTGGGTCCTCTGTGAGCCCAGGGCCCGGTACCGGCGCTCTCAATCTGCCAAGCCCATTGTCCTCCCAGTGGTTCCTTTTCTCCTCAGGTGGCTGCATGCCAAGCTCCCCAGAGCCCAGACCAGTCCCCAGCTTCCTGCAGCCTCTGCCTGCCTGTGCCCCAGGGCAGCTGTGGGCAAACAGTCCTTGGCATTTTCTTTCTGGCAAACAGCCACTCCAGCCTGGCACACTTGTGTCCAGCTGGCAGCATTTGCTGGGCGAGTTTGGCCTTGAGATGTTTGTTTTAGGGTGCTGGCGGGTGCTGGATTTTGTCTGTCCTGGCCAGAGGATGCTCTGAGATAAGGAGGGAGCTCAGGAGAGCAGTGAGCCTCCAGCGGGAGCCATTGTCTTGTGTCTCTGCAGCAACATCATCGACGTGTCAGCAGCGGACTCCCAGGGCATGGAGCAGCATGAGTACATGGACAGAGCTAGGCAGTACAGGTGGGACTTGCGCTTCTCCCCTGGGGTGCCCACAGTCCCTTCACAGCCGTGTGTGTCCCTTGGCAGGTGCCAGGGTTTTGGCCTGGGGGAGGGAACTCGGCATGTAGAAGGGCTGCTGCATCTCGGAGAGCAGGGTGCAGCCTGCGCGGGGAAGGCCCATGGCAGTGCAGGCGGCAGAGGCCAGGACAAAGGGCTCCTGTGTTTAGCCCTTGGGGCAGAGGCTGGGGGGCTGGATGTGACTGCTTGTGCTTGAAAGGTGCCTGTGTGGGAGAGCTGGAAGCTCCCTCGTCCTCCTGCTGCAGGGATTGAAGAGGGCGGGATGCTGTGAGTGCAGCATCACTGCTCTCTCTTTCTCCCCCGGGGGGTGCCGAGTGCTTGGGGGTGCAGCACCCATCTTCTGGGTGTTCCCCTGTCTTGGCATGGCACTGATGTTTGCTGCTCTCCCCTCCCAGCACACGCCTGGCCATGCTCAGCAACAACCTGACACACTGGAAGAAGCTCCCACTGCTGCCGTCTCTGACTAACCAACCGCACCAAGTGCTCGCCAGCGACCCTGTCCCGTTTGCAGACCTGCAGCAGGTGAGCAGGGCTGGGGTGAGCCCTGAGCCCTTGAGATGCTCCCCAGAGACACATCCTCATGCTGGAGGAGCAGTGATGCCCTCCTGGCTTACCCAGAGCCGTGACACGGCTTGTTAGAGCTGAGGGCAAAGCCTAGGTCAGGTTTTAGGCCTTGTTAGAGGTGGGGGCAAAGGCCAGGAGAGGCTTGGGGACTTTGGGGACTTGTTAGGGCTGGAGGCTAAGCACCTGCGACGGTTTCTTTGGGACAACCAGGAGTTTCAGTAGCCACTGGTGACACAGCCATGTCCTCGTGCCCGCAGGTGTCCCGGATAGCTGCCTACGCCTTCAGCGCACTCTCACAGATCCGTGTCGACGCCAAAGAGGAACTGGTTGTACAGTTTGGCATCCCCTGAATCTGCCCCCACCACCGCTGTTTCACCGCTTTGGGTTGTTTTGGGGTTTTTCCCCCTTTTTTTTTCTCTCTATCCCTTCCCTCCCCATGCTGCTGCCACAGAACTTGGACAGATACTCTGTTTCCTACTAAATGCCAGGGCGCCCGACATTTGCAGGTCCAGCCCACCTGCATTGCTTGAGACTTTCTCCTCCTCATGGGTGGGTGGGTGTGCATGGGAAGGAGGCTGTGTCAGGGATGAGCACAAAGGGAGCAGCCGGGGTAAGGAGGCCCTGGTGTGGGCCAGCACCATGTGCCAGGTGACCAGGATGGGTGGGCTGGAGCCAGGCAGATGTGATGCTCTGCGTGGGCCCTGGTGGCTTCAACACCATCCCTTCTCCTTTTTACATCTTTAGACCTTTATTTTGGTTGTTTTTTTAAATAAGTATTATTTTTTTGCCACAGTAGATAAAGCCACGTTCATCCAGTGCCTGTCTCCACTGTTCACTGTGGGACACAGCATGGGCGTGATGGGGAGCCATGCCCTGGTGGGGGGGTACACACATCTGTCTGTCCCTTGTCACCTCTTCAGTCATGTCCCACGGGGCCAAGAGGACAAGGGGATGGGGAATCTATGACTCACTTTTAAGGGGAAGGAAGCCCCTAAGGTTCATGAATGCTCATGGTTGAAAGGAATGTCAGAAGTCTGAGGGTTTGCAAATAATCAGAAAGTTTGATTAGTAAATTACACACATGGCATGGAAATTGCAGGGTACCTTTCTATGGATAGTTTTCCCCATCCTGAAGATGGATTTCTTATTTTCTATGCAAATTTGTTACCATGCACACTCTGTACTTTGAGGTCTTCCTTGGAAACGGGTCAGAGGGTTTAGGGTCTTTAGTGGTCTTAATCCCACTTTATAGTCCATGCCCACTTCCTGCCACTCAGTCCTGTGCTTATGCTGTACTGTCTTGTGCTTACCAGCAGGAACAACAAGAAGGATGTTTTTCCAGTGTTGTGCTATCTCACCTTGCCCTTCTTCTGCAGCCACATTCTTGTTCTTTCTCATGGTGTGTTAATATCAACAGTTCTTGTTTATTACCAACAGTCCTTGCTTGACTCCACAGCCATCCCATTATCTATGTTTGAGACATACACATCAGCTCTCTTATGTTCTGGGAATAGAATGCTCAGTAGGACTTTGGACTGCAGTTTATGGGGTCATTAGAGAGTGGGCTTCAGTATGCATTAGGCTGTTATAATTGAGAGCTCAAAGGGGCTCACTTTGGATTGGTGTCCAGAATGTCGCAAGACAGTGGGCTTTAGGGGCTTTAGTCATAGTAATTTTCCATCGAGGCCACAATTTGAGTTGGTTGAAGGTTCAACCACAAAATACCATTCCACTTGGGTAGTTACTCAGGCAAGAAAAGTAAGTTTCCAAGTCTGTTCATTGAAAAACAGATGCTTGATGAGCATCTGTTAGGTCCTTGGAATGGCTTATATCCAATAAGCTCAAGAGGGGCTTAGCCCAGGTGCTGTTTTTGAAGGCCAAGGCCTAACAAGCATTTCTCAGATTTTGGTGGGGCCTGGGCCGTGGCATGCGCCACCTGAGTCCAGTCCATGACTAGACTTCTCTGGGCCTCTACAGGATGAAATAGGGCTGTGGCCATGGGGACAAGCCCAGGACTCCGCAAGTGAGATGAGGCCCACCTCACCTAGTAGGTCAGGACGGGTTTGGGGGCTGGTGAGGACCCTTGCCTAGCTGGCACTGCAGGGCAGAGTGAGGTGACTGCATGTGACCATGTGACATCCCGCCAGAGTCCCCCACATGTCCCGACTCACGGTGGGCTTCCAGTACTCCGTGCCCTGCATGTGGCCCCACATAACCCCCTCTGCGTGTCACATAACCTCCCATCATGTGTCCTCACCTCTGAGTGGGGGCCTGAGACCCCCACTCCCACACACCCCCGTGGTCCCGTGTGTCCCTATACCTTCATGGGAGGCCCCTGCCTGTGTTCCCCTTGCCCCAGGCAGCGCTGTGACCCCCTCAGCACTCGGTCTTCCCTCGCTCGGACTATTGCGTGTGTCCCGCGGTAGCCCCGCGTGTGTGCCGGGGACCGGCAGAGCGCGCCCCCTGCAGTCCAACGTGTGTGCCGCACCCCGCCCGCGGTCCGCCCGCCTGACGCCCCCGGCCCGGCGGTGCCCAATGGGCAGGAGCGGGGGCGGGCGCTGCCGTTCGAATAAGAGCGGCGACGGCCCGGGCACCGGCGGCCTCGCTCTGGTACAGAAAGATCAGTACGAGCGGAGCCCCGGCGACCGCGGTGACGCCGAAGAGAGACACGATCCCCAGCCACGGTCACGGTACGGGGAAAGCTAAGGTGGGGCAGGCCCCGATGATTGCCTTGGCGGGTGCTCAGGGCCGCAGAGCGAGGCTGTGCCGCAGGCGGGCAAGGCGCGAAACCCTCGGGCCAAGCTTCCCGAGGTCTTCCCCTTCCCTAAGGACGGGGGCGGCCCGGCCGGAGCGTTGTCTCGGGCGTGTGGTTCTTCGTTTTTCCGGGGCTTGGCAAAGTCGGAGCCTCCGCCAGCGGCACTCAGCGGCCGCGTTCCTGGCGGCCTCCTCTGCTGCCCCCAGCGCCTGTTTGAAAGAACCTTCTCCTTGTGCCCTTCCTGTTCCGTGCTCGGGAGAGGCCCCTCCTGAGCGGCTTCAGGCGGCCTAGACGCTGCGGAGATGATTTCCGAGGCTCTCCCAGACAGCAGCGAGGGGTGAGCGTCCCTTCGTCGTCCGACACCTCCGTGGTGTGGCTGGCGACCCGTAGGGTCCGGTTCCCGTTGAATCCGTATCCACGGCGTGTGTGCGTATCGGGGCGAGTTTTTCAGGGCTCAGCTGAGATGGGACTCTAGTCAGGCTGGAGGGAGACGTAGCGTTGGGGACCGTTCTGTGCCGAGCCCCCGGCTTTCCCTGAGCTGAGCTGAGCTGGGGCCGGGAGCGGGTGTGTGGCGGCCCCACCAGCTCCCCGTCACTCAGGGCCTGGGCAGGGCGGCGGCAGTGAGCGCGTCCAGGGTCGGACGATTCCCCTGTCCATGGCGAGGCGCCGGATGTTTCTGTGCCGTGCGCCTTTAACGAGCGCGGCCCCGGCGCGGTGACGTGGAGTGGCCCAGGGCCAGGAAGGGAACCGCCGCCTGCCAGCCCCGCCGAAGAGAAGCTCAACAACTTTTCTTTTGTGCGTGGCCGCTGGCTCCCCGGCCCTCTCTGGCTTGCCGGCGCTCATGGCAGATTAACCCCAGCGCGCCGACGACCGCCGCGCGGCCCCGGTAAGGCCCCAACAAAGACTTTGCGCCTCTTNCGGGGGCTGCCGTGGGTGGCTCACTCCGCCTGGGTGCTCCCCGCAGCCGGACCTCTGGCCTGGGACGGCCCGGGGCCTACGGACGCGTCTCCCCGGCACGTTGGCACGTCGGGCGCTCCGGAGCGCGGGCTTGCGTAACGCCGTGTTGTGACCCGAGCGGCGCAGGGGAAAGCGGGGAAGGACAATGCCGCCGCGGCCGCCGCTACCTCCGGGGCTCGTTCCCCGGTGCCCACCGCCGCGCTGCAGCTGCTCCCTTCGGGGATGAGGCTGGAAGGTAGTGACGGCCTCTGGCGGGCTCCCCAGCCGCTTCCCGCCTGCCATGACGACTGGCACGTCCTCACGGGGCGTCTCAGATGCTCAGGGTGGCCAGTATCACCAGTGACAAGCCAGGCTGTGACCGCGGCAGGAGCGCGTTAGCCCTGCCCGTTCAGATCTCACACCAGGCACCGGTGTGTTTGTAGGCTGGTTCTGGTAAAGCCCAACTGGACGCTGGTGGCGCACGGTCTTCTCCGAGGGTCTGCATCCCGTGCTGCACGAGTGCTTTGCCCAGTGCCTTTGGGTGGATTTTTAGGGGGAGGTTGTGGCCGTGCCACCGGGTGGAGGGACACTAGTTACTGGGTGACAGGGCCATGGGAGCTGGGTTTTAGCCGAATTGGAGGGAAGAGCTGTCCTGCCGAGGATCCCATGCTTCCCAGCTGGACTGACAGCAGCAGGAGCTCTGTAGTTTCCAAAGTCACCAGGACTGGTTGGCTGTGCTGTGCTGAGCAGCTGCAGATCCTGACCAGACTCCTGGCCCGTCGTCGTGCAGGTGTCCAGGTGCAATAGAGGGTGAGGAGACCCCTCCTCATCTGGGTGACGTTTTTGTCTCCCAGCAATCCCCTCCCCTGGAAGACTGCTAGGGTGGCACTGGGGGCAGCCAGTGTGGAAGCAAAGGTCGTTGTGAAGGGGGACTGGCAGGGATCCCAGTTCCCATCAGGGCAGCTCATCCCTGCTCCCACTCAATGCAGCAATGCCTGGTGAGCTCCTTGTGCCCCCAGCAGGTGGTTCTTTCACTAGCAGCAATGGGAAGGGGAGCTGGCAGCACTTTAGTGGCGCGGCCACTGCCTTGCCAGGCAAGAAACGCTAGTGACATTTGGAGGCGAGAGGGAGAGAAGGCGGGACAGCAGGAGAGTGAGGAGCCCGAGCAGCAGTTTTCCACTGCCCCCTTGCCAGAATCCTGATCTGTGAGAGTGGACCTGGTTGCTGCTCAGCATTGCTCCACACTCTCTGCCTTGGAGGAGCAGGACGACAGTGGCTACTCCTGCACAGCTGGCTCGATGCAGGGACTCCTCCTCCCTTGGTGGGCACAAACGCCTGGTGCTGGTTGCAAGTCACTTAGTAACATAATTTCTATACTTTACCTTTTTTCTTGCCCCCCACCTTTGTTGGTGTTTTTAGGTCTGGGCAGTGACCTGACAGGCTGGCCACAATGTCTCTTCACAGCACAAAGGTTGCTGCTCTCCTTGCTTGGGTAAGTCTCCCTTCCTCTGCTGGAGCTCGCTGGATAGGTGGGACATGCAGCTGCCGGCACTGGCAGCTTCGGGGCTTGTCACAGGAGGGATTGTGGCTGTGGCGGGTCCTAGGGTAGCCTAATTCCTACTGTTCCTGGGCAGGTGGGTCTTTGCAAGGAGAAGCCTTGCTCACCCTTCCTGTTGAGTAACCAGAAATGCTGGAATGGCTTGGTCTGGTTATGGAAACTGCCTGGGAGAAGGAGCTGAGCCTGAAGCAGGCGGCAGCTGTACTGTAAAGGTGTTATTGGATCTGTCTCACAAAGCACTGCTGTGTCCAAGCAAAAACCCATAGAATGGTTTGGCTTAGAAGGGACTTCTAAGTTCATTCAGCTGGAATGCCCTGCCATGGGCACGGAGACCTCCCACTTACCTAGGTTGCTCTAAACCACATCCAGTCAAGCCTTGAACACTTCCAGGGATAGTAGCCACAGCTTGTCTGGACAGTGCTCACAGGGAACAATTTCCTGTCAATAGCCCGTCTAACTCTGCCCTCTGTCAGTGGGAAGCTTTTTCCTCTTGTCTTGTCACTCCAAACCTTTGTACAAAATGCCTCTAGCTCATTTGGAGCTCCTTTAGGCACTTGCAGGGGCTCAGAGGTCTCCTTAGGTCTACCAGAGCCTTTTTTTCTCCATGGTGAACACCTCCATGTCTCTCAGCCTCTCCAGAAAAGAGGGACTCCTCAGCAGCATGATAAATGGGACCTATGCCAGACTCCCAGGTGTGGAGCTGTGGGGGATCATGTCCATCTGTTCCCATGGAAGAGGTGGTTTCAAGGGGTAGATTTACTTTCACACCCAGACCGGTCTTGGTGTCCTCTGCCAGGTCTGGAGATGATGGGTGGCACAGCACAGTATCTTTGTTTTTGCCTTCTGACTTTCCCACCCCATTTCTAGGTGAACAGCACAAAGGTTTGTCCTGATCCCCTCAGTGATCTGTCCCAGCTCCAGGATTGTAGTGTCTTCATCAGAATTATCCACCAAATGTGAGTATGGGGAGCTGTGTGCACATTTCGAACCCACAGCTGGGTCTGGACTGCCTCCTGGAGCTATGGCCCCAGCCCCCAGGAGCTAAGGGGCTTTTTTCATGGGCAGGGTGGGAGTGGGGCTCTTGGGTATTTATTTCTCCTCTGGGAGATGTGAGATGCTGGGATCTCCATCTCCTCTGTGTCACTGCACAGCTGGGGTCTGTGAGCAGAGCTGGTGGGCCCCACAGAGCTGCCTAGGGAATGTTTTGGTTAGAGTTCCTGTCATTTGAGACTTGTTATCACTTAACATCTGGATTCACTCCTGGCATTGAAGAAAAGACCTGAGTGCAGCTGCCAGTGCCACATGGGTTCCTGCAGCTGCACAGATTATTAATTTCTGTTGATGCTGCTCTGGTGAGAGAACAGCCCAGCAAAGTTTTCCTGAGTTGCAGGCTTAGGATCCTGAGGATGCTTTGTGTCTGGAAAGCAGTGTAAAGAATGACAGTTTCTGCCTCATGAAGTACTTCTGTTGCCTGGGGATGTCAGGCTGCTGTTGCGTATAGTGTGGCCTGTTCTTTCCGTCCTGGGACCTGAAGTGGTTGGGCAGGGATGGGAGGAGTGCCTCCTTCAGGAATTGTGTTTGTTGCCTGGGAGCAAGGGATGACTAAAACCTACAGGCCATAATGGGCATCAGAGGTGGGACAAAGCCCTAGTAGTTAAGGAGCTGGCAAAACAAATTGAGAGGGTGTGAGGCTGCCATGCATTGCTTTCAAACCCTTCCAGTGGGAGGCTTGCTGGGAGCCTGTCTGCTATGATTACCTCCTGCGCAGGGTAAGGAGAGCCTGCCTGGAGCAGAGATCTGCCTGCAGTGGGTGGGGAGGAAGGAGCTGCCTGCACCGCAGATATATTTAGTCAGATGTGGTTAATCTCCTGGGTCTGTGCTCCAGCTCGGATTAGTAGGGATCCCAATGGCGTGTGCTCTTGCAAGAGGCCTGGCCATTGCTTGATAAAGTGGGAAGCAGCAGGGCAGCTGCCACAGTAGCTGGCTGATCCGAGGAGCTCCCTGTGGCACCAGGGGAAGTCTGTGAGGAGGAGCAAATCCTCGTGGCAGCCCCTGTCCCAGGCCAGGTTCCTGTTTTTGGCACCTTGGGAATGAGAGACAGTACTGAAGCAGTGCTGGTCAGGCATGATTGGTGTGGGTTTTGGGCATGCTGTTTCTGAGCTGCAGGTGGATTCAATGACCCTTGTTGGGTTCCTTCCAACTCAGGATATTCCATGAACTGTTGACTGCTCAGGAAGAGCAGTTGCAAATAAGTGTAGGAGGAAGCTTCAGCCTCCCCAAAATCCAGCAAGAAAAGCCTGAGGCTCTGTGCATGGACTGGCTCCTGTGGTGCTTCCTGGCTGGTGGGGCCACCACAAGCTCCCTGTGCTGGATGCCAGGACTGGCAGGCAGAGGAGGAAGCAGTGCCAAGGAAGTGCTGGCTACCCAGCTCCAGCTGCTCTTCCAGCAGGAAGATTCTGGGCTCTGGGCTCCTATGCATGGCGCGGTTGACCCTGGCTCTGCTGGCCCTGGTGTTGAGGAGAAAGGCAAAGCAGTGCCCCAGAGCCAGCCCTTGGCTCAGCAAACCCTGCTGCACAAAACTCAGCTTTGGTCTAATCCCTCCAGAAAGAGGTAACGCAAACCCTGCACTCTTCCAGCCACGGCAACAAGGAGGGGGAGTCTGTGCTGGAGCAGCCGCTGCCAGAGAGGATCTCCTTCATCCATGGTTTCCTGCAGAGTAAGACCCTCCGCTGGTGTTGGGGAAAACGACTGCCCCTGCTTGATGCCCCTGACCTTTGAGGGAGTCTGGTCTGCTATCTNCACAGCAGCCTGTGGAAGGGAAAGCTTCCTGATGGGAAATTTCAGATGGAAATCCTTGGCAGAGCCTGGGTTCAGAGCAAAGGAAGTCCTGGGTGTGAAGGGCAGGGTGGCAGTGCCTGCTCTGGTGATGCTGCCTTGAAGCGGTTTTCCTAGTTGGGTACCTGGACTCAAGCTCTTCAAATCCCAGTGGAAAACCTTTACCCAAGTAGAAATCCTGGGAGGGGAAATGGGAAGTATATCGCATTCTTGCTCAGCCTTTCCTGGAGGGAAGACACCATATCCCACCTCGTATCGCATGCTCCAGAGATGGAACTCTGTGCTGATGTTGGAGGGGAGATGCCAAGGGAGGCTGGGATTTAGGACTGGGTTCCAGAGAGGGGAGTGAAAGTCAGAGTTAATGGCCAAGGCTGACCATCAGGGATCTCATCTCTGGACCCCATCCTGCCCCATGTTCCTTCTTGGGGATGCTTTACAGTGCCCTCCTGGCCATGAGTGTCACCTCAGGGGAGGAAGTGTGCCCAGTGGCTCCCATGTGATTGGGAATTCTGCTTCATGTTGCAGAGCTCTGCAGGCACAAATTGGCTGCAGAAAGTCTGGTCTCTGCACAGAAACTCCTGGATGGGGAGGAGCTGGCATTGGCAAAGGTAACTGAGTGTCATGTTTTAGTCCCAGACAGCACCAATGTGCTTGTGACTGGCCTGGGGTTAGTGATGGTTTTCCTGCCTTGTTCAGGTGGCCATGCTGCTCCTGTATCACACCTCCATGAGTTCCAAGAATCCTGGTGATTGGAATGAATTTGACTATAAGACCCAGGTAATCCCTTCGGGGTTCCTCCTCTGGATCTGAGGTGCAGGGGGAAGCAGTGATGCCTTTGGGGGGAGCTGCTCCGAGACTTGCCCTCCTGGGTCCCATTGAAAGAGAGTGTGGAGTGGGCACTGTGGTGCTCACTGGTGGTTTTGGGCTATCAAAAGCTTGGCGGTAAGTGTGGGCAGCAGCACAGGGAGGCAGGGAGTGGCCCACTGGCCCACATCTGCTGTGGTGCTGCCTATGACCCGCAGCAGAGCCACTAACTCTGCAGCTCCTCCAACACAGGTTGAATTGGCATCCATCCTCAAATTTGTGCTGGATAACGAGGAGTGCCTGAATGAGAATCTGGAGGCATTTCTACAGAGGAAAGGTACGTGTTGGGCCCTGACTTCTCTCATTTGTGTTGCTGTAGCTGCCCAGCCATAAAGGCAGCTGCACCACCCAAATGCCCTCAGCTACAAAACAGTGGTCTGTAAACTCTAAGAGTAGGGCTGCCTCAGACCTGCTGGCTCTTCCTACTCAGCAGTACCTCAGCAATTCCCTGGAGGAGTGGAGCAGGTGGGATGCAGGCAGTCTTGTGGGAGCAGAGTTGCTGGGGAAGGACTGAAGCAGGAGGGATGGGGCTGTAGGACAGTTTTATGGCTTCTTCAGTTGGGCTGTTCCATCCCTACTGGAATTTGTGGTTCCTGTGCCCCTGAGATTTCAGCTGCTCAATCTCTTAGATATTAAAGATCACAGCCTTCTTCTCCCTTTTTATT
Source organism: Cisticola juncidis (assembly GCA_013400215.1). NCBI lineage: Eukaryota > Metazoa > Chordata > Aves > Passeriformes > Cisticolidae > Cisticola > Cisticola juncidis. Next base: position 25,402 of record VXBR01011324.1, read on the forward strand.
TCCAGCAGAGCCGTCCTTGTCCGGTGTGTCCAGCAGCAGCTTTGAGGAGCATTCACCACTGTTCTCTCTCCCACACAAGCGAGAGGTGCGTTTCCTGGAGCTGCAGAGGATCGCCTCCTTCCCCAGCACCAGGTACGTGCCCTGGCAGCCAGGAGAAATGAGGAAAAGAGTGGAGTGGGTAGGGTGGCTTTTGGGACCTGCAGATGTATTTGGGCTGCATGCTGACTCCCTGGAATGCCCTGTTCTGTCTTGGTGGTGTCCTGCTGCACATTGCTCGGGCATAATGTGGGGGTGAGCTTGGGCTCCAGCTCCTTTTAGAATCATGGAGTCCTTCCGGTTGGAAAAGCCCTCTGAGACCATCAAGTCTAACTGTGGCCCCAACACTGCCAAGGCCACCACTAAATTATATCTCTATGTGTCACATCTGCTTGGCTTTTTAAAATCCCTCCAATCACGGCAACACCACCAGTGCAATGGGTAGCCTATGCCATGGCTGGACAACTCTTTCAGAGAAGGTATTTTCCCAGTATCCAGCCTAAACTCCCCAGGCACAACGTGAGACCATTTCCTGTTTTCCTGTCCCTTGTTACCTGTGAAGAGACCAGCACTCAGCTAATCCTACCCTCCTTTCAGGGAGTTGTAGAGATTGAGAAGGTCCTTCCTGAGCTTCCTTTTCTCCAGGCTGAGCCTCCCCAGCTCCCTGAGTTGCTCCTCATCAGACTCATGCTCCCTTCCCCACCTCTGCTGCCCTTCTCTTACCATTGATATACCAGCAGATCAGTGTCTTTCTTGTGAGAGGTCCATGACTGAACCCAGGACTGCAGGTGCCTCACCAGTGCCCTTCCCAGGGGGGCGGTCACTGCTTCAACCCTGTGGGGTCACACTATGGGTAACACAAGCGGGGATACCCTTGGCCACCTGGGCATGCTGGTGGTGGTTTTTGCCAGCACTTAGAGGTTGGTGTTAGTATAGACAAGAGGAGAAGCATGACCTTTCTGCTCAAGTGATGTGGCATCAAAGTTATTCCTGTGAACCTGATGCCAAAATGAATTTTGCTTTTTTATTTTCTTCACATTTATTAGTAGCACTTAAGACTGTTACTATATAGTTATATAGTTCCTATCTGTCTCCAGTATTTTTCCTACCCTGATAGACAGAAAGACAAAACACATTCCAAAGACCCTATCCTAATCTTGTTTCTTTTGGGAACCAAGGACATGCTACCCTCCCAAGACACTTCCCGATAAGGAACTAGCAAAAGGAGGGGCTCCGGAAGAGGGTTGAACCAGAAGGAGGAGGAACCAATGCCTTAAAAATCTAGGAACAAAACAACACACACAGAAAAACATTTTAATATAGGAGGCAATATAAAAGCTGGTCTTTACTTGGAGGCATCCAGGGGCATTTTTCCGAAGTTGCCAACAGTGTTTGTTTTGTTCCTAGATTTTTAAGGCAGCAATTCCTTGGGGAACCAGGCAGGAGCGCCTGCTCCAGAGATGGGGTAGCAGAGTGGGTCTGGCTGCATGGGGCCTGCCCTGGCTCAGGATAGTCCAGCTCTGTGTGTGTCTCCCTGCAGCATGCCCAGCACTCCGTCTTCACCCATGGGGGACATCATGCAGACCCCCCAGTTTCAGCTGCGGCGGCTGAAGGAGCAGCTGGCTTTTGAGAGAGAGAACCGGGAAGAGCTGGAGGTGGAGGTGGCGGAGAGCCAGAAGCTCGTCATGGACAAGGGTCAGTTGCTAGCAGGACGTCCTGGGGTGCAGGGGAGGGGTCTGTGGGGCAGAGATCTCCCCTTGTTTCTCTGACTTTTCTGTTGTGACCCCACCACAACTCTGCTCATGCACGGTCCATCCTGCCAGGCCGCAAGTGAGACTCCATCTTCCTTCTTCCGTCTTGTGTTCCCTTTTACATCCTGGGCAACAAAAGCCATGACTGAAGCAACACCTATGCCGAGCAGCAGCGCTGGTAGCCTGGCTCTTTGATCTGCTGTAGAGGGTTTCTGTGCAGAAATGCTGTTGTTGGGGCTTCAGGTGATGTGAAAAGTTGGTAACGGGCCCTTTCTTGCCCCCTGCCCCAGATGCTCAGATCACCAGGATGCAGCAGCAGATGGATCGCTTGATAAAGCTCAGTGAGAAGCAAGCTGAAGACCAGCTGGAGCCCAAAGAAATGGAGGAGCTGAGGGAGAAGAATGAGAGGTAATTTCCAGGAACATGCACTCCTTCCTCCTAGGTGGGACCTTGTAACTCCCACATCATTCCCAGACCAGGTGTTGTCTGTCTCTCTCTTCCCTAGCAGTGCATGAAACAGGGGAGAAAGCAAACCTTTTTCCTATTCCTCTGCCATTGTGCCTGGGGGAGAAGACAGCAGGCACAGAATCAAGAAAGGGTCTGGGTTGGAAGGGACCTTAAAGCTCATTCAGCTGGAATGCCCTGCCATGGGTAGGGAAACCTTCCACTAGAACAGCTTGCTCCAAGCCCCATCCAACCTGGCCTTGAACACTTCCAGTGATGGGGCAGCCACAGGTTCTCTAGACAACCTGTGCCAGGGCCTCACTACCCTCTCAAGGAAGAATTTCTTCACAATATCCGATCTAGTCCTGTCCTCTGTCAGTGGGGGCCATTCCCTCTTGTCCCGTGACTCCAGACTCTTGTCCAAAGTCTCTCTCCAGCTGTCTTGGAGCCTCTTTAGGTGCTGGAAGGTGCTCTGAGGTGTCCCTGAAGCCTTTTCTGCTCCAGGCTGAATACCCCCGGGTCTCTCCCAGCCTGTCTCCAGAGCAGAGTGGCTCCAGCAGCCCTTGCAGCATCTCCTCTGGAGACCTTCTTGCTCCAGCAGCTCCACATCCTTGTGATACTGGGGTCCCCAGAGCTGGAGGCAGCTCTTCAAGTAGGGTCCCACCAGAGAGGAGCAGAATCCCGTCCTCCCTTGCTGCCCACACTGTGGGATCAGCCCAGGACACAGCTGTGCCGCCATCAGGCTGCCTGTGCCCTCAGGGCTGTTACAGCCTGCAGCCCATTTTTATTGCAATGGGCATGGATCCAGTCCCAAACCATGCAGCCTGTTCTAACAGCTCACTCTTAACCCAAGCCCTGCACAGGAGCAGCTGTTCCCGTTATGTGAAAAGGGTGTGCTGTCCATGTGTGTCTCACCTGGCCTGGAAAAGGGGGAGATTTCAGGGTGATCCTGGAACTGACTCCAGCCCCTTTCCCAGGCCTTTACTTTGATCCTATGGGCTGGGCTTTGTCACACACTTGAAATCCCCTGTCACACTGTGTCCTGGTCTTTGTCCCTGTGCCATTGTTTACTCAGGAGGGCTGCCCAACCTCTGCTGGGAGTGCCATGTCTTTTTTGCCTTTTCCTCACTTATTTCCCTTTACGGGGGTGGGGCTGGAGTCCCACAGCTGCCTCTGCTCTCAGTTTGGAGCGGTTTGGCTTCTGCAAAGCACAAACATTGCTTATCTCTACTCTGCTTTGCCACCTGTTGGGACCCAGTTTTACAGCTGGGTTCATGGTAGAGCACAGCAAGGCATGGAGATCCCTTGGAACTTTTAGTTTCTTTGGCAATATCCAGCAGCACCGATCCCTAGCGATCTGTGCCAGGCACAAGCATGCACCCCCTCCTTAACCACCTCCTTTCTCACAGCCTGGTGGCGCGCCTGCATGAGGCCTTCAGGCAGTGCCAGGATCTAAAGACTGAAAAAGCCCAGATGGGCCGAAAAATCAACCAGCTCTCCGAGGAGAATGGGGATCTTTCGTTCAAGGTATGCAAGGGGTGCAGTGTCCTCTCCATGTCCACACAGCCCGGTTGGTTGTGATGGCACTCAGGGCAGAGGATTTGATGGCAGTGCTGGGAAGTTTATGATTCCACTAATGTGATCTTCAGCCCAGTGACAAAGCCTGCCTTGGGCTCTGGATCCTGGTCCAAATAAGAACTGTGGTGGGGGAATGGGGACTGGGTGGAGCTGCCTGCATGTGGTGAGCACCCAGAACCCAGGGTGCCCATGTGTGCTGCAGCTCTTGGGAATGGGGAGTAGGCAGAGCCCTGGACAGCAAAGGCACCCTCTAACTCTCTTCTGGACTGGGTGGATTTTTACTTGGCAGTTGCGGGAGATTGCCAGCAATATGGTCCAGATGCAGCGAGCCCTGAATGAGCTCTCGGAGGAGCACAACAGTGCCATGGCCCAGTCACAGGAAAAGCAGCAACAGCTGGAGAAGGAGCTGCATGCTGCCCTGCAGGATAAGGTCAGGGGGCCTGGGGAGTGGTGGGTGACCCCCTGTAGTTCCCCCATAACCCCCCTAGCTGGGGGACATGCCAAATGCAAGCAGGGTTCAGCAGCCAGGAGCCTCCTGCCCATTTGTGCCAACACAGGAAGAAACTGTGTAACTGTCAGCTGCTGTGGGAAGTCTCTCCCTGTTCCTAGGAAGGGTTCCTCGTGGTGGGACAGGCTGCTGTCCTTGCAGTGGGGAGAGACAAAGCTCCTGGAAAAGCATGGTGTCTGTACTGACTGTGCCTCTTCTTGGTTGGTTGGCTCTTCTGTCTTGCACCATACTCAGTCTCATTTCCTTCTCCAGAAATGCTCAGAAGAGAAAATTGAGATTCTGCAGGGAAAGACTTCTATGCTGGAGGACCAGCTGGCCAAGCTGGAGGAGTGCAGCACCCAGGAGAAGGGAGAAGTCATGGGGGACATTTTGAAGGTACAATGGGGCTCCTGCAGCTCTAATGGCTTGGATGGTAAACTAGTCCAGTTGGAGAGAGCAGCAGGTGCCACAAGATGCATGGCAAAGCCATGTGGGGCAGAGGCTGCTGCTCTTTGCTGCTTGATAGGGAATGTGGGACTGTGCATTCTCAGAGAGCCCCTTTTGGGCTGAATTTGCAAATACTGCTCCCAGGGAGCTGGTGGCTGCCCCAGCCTCTCACAAGATGAATTGGTTGTGAAGGGAGCATCTCCTCCATGGTGAGAAGAAGGTGTTTGGTCCAAGGGAGCAGAGTGGCCCAAAGCTGAGGGGAAAGTGCAAAGTGCACTGGGGGTGTGATGGGAGGGGAGGCAGGCACTGGGCAGCTGCCAGTGGGATGCAGCATGTGGGGCTCTGGTGAGCATGTTGGTTACAGCTTGAGGAACACCTAGGGGGTGCATGTTTTGTCCCTGTAGTAGTCCGATCTTGGCTGGGCACCAGGTGCCCACCAAGCCCCACTATCACTCCCCTTCTCAGCAGGACAGGGAAGAGAAAAATAAGATGGAAAAAACTAGTAGGTTGGGAGAAGGCAATTTGCTAAAGCAGAAAAGGAAAGGTGAAAGTTAGTGTGCATAAGCAAAGAGAAGAGGTAATCTCTACTTCCCATCAGCGAATGATGTTTAGATACTTCCTGGGATGCAGGGCTTCAGTGTCTGAAGTGGTTTAGGTAAACACTGAAATAGTGAATGTCCCCTGTTCCTCCTACATCCCTTAGCTTTTGTATCTGAGCTGACATCATATGGTGTGGAATATCCCTCTGGTTCACTTGGGTCACTTGGCCTCATTGTGTCTGCTCCCAGGATTATGCCCACTCCCAGACCCTTGCTGGGGGGTGGGGGGAATGTTAAGAATTCATTTTCCCTTAGAAGCTTTCACAGTGCTGTGCTTTGCATGGGTAGCTGGAAAGGTGTTGGTAACACACCAGTAGTTTTGGCTACTGCTGAGCAGCACTCTCTGTCTCCCTCAGAGACAATACAGTCTCCCTGCTCTTGTCTTTGCCAGCTGGAGGAGCTGAAGCAGGAGGTGTCCAGCCTCACGGCCAAAGGAGTGCGGCTGGAGGAGGAGAAGCAGCAGCTGGACAGCCTTGTCACCAGTCTCCAGAACTCCCTTTCTGAGAGCCACCGGGCCCGAGAGAAGCTGAAGCGAGACTTGGAAGCACGGGCTGCTGAGGGCCAGGCTGAGCAGCTGGCTGCCCTCAGTGTCCAGCATGAGCAGACCCTGCAGGAAAGGGACTCTGCCCTGCAGCAGCTCCAGCAGGCCTACGCATCCCTGAGCAGCCAGCTTCAGGCCACGGATGAGGAGAAGGCTGCACTGAGCCACAAAGTTGGCGAATTGGAAGCCCAGATCCTGGAGCTAGGTGTCCAACAGCAGCAGGGAGTGGCAGCAGAGGCACTGAAAGCCCAGCTGCAGGAACTGGAGGGCAAGTTAAAGGACAGCCAGCAGAGGTTGGCTGAGAGGGAGAAGCTGGCCCGGGAGAACAGTCGCCTGCAGGAGCAGCTGCTCTTCCTGGAGGAATCCCTGCGGAACACTGAGGGTATATTGGAGGACGAGAAGAGACGGGCAGCTGAGTGCCTGGAGGGCAGCTTGGCCAGGATCGCTGAGCTAGAGGCAGAGAGACAGCAGCTGGTTCAGGATCAGGAGCCATGTCTGCCGGAGCAGGGTAAGGAGCTGGCCACACGCCATGTGCTGGAGGAGAGCCGGGAACAGCCCATGGGAGCCTCTCCTGCTGCACGAGGGGAAGATGAAGAGTGCAGGCGGCTGAAGGCAGAAATGCAGGCGCTGAGCCAGGAGCACAGCCGGGCCTGCCAGCAGCTGCAGGCTGAGCAGGAGAAGGTGGCTGTCCTGGAAGCCCAGGCAGAGCGGTTGGCTGGCCTCCAGGCTGACCTGTCCAGCACTCAGGCATGGGCAAAGGAGAAGGAGAAGGAGGAGCAGAAGCTGAGGGCTGAGATATCCTCCCTGCAGGAGAAGATGGCTGTGGCAGAGCAAACAGCAGCCCAGCGCATGGCCAAGCTGGAGGCGGATGCCCAGAGAGCTGCTGAGGCACTGGAGGGAGTCTCCCAGCAGCTCTCCCAGGAGAAGCTCAAATCCAAGGAGTTGGAAGGCACCATGGATCAGCTGCGGATTGCAGAGAAAGAGCTGGTGTCCCTCCGCTCTGCCATGCAAGAGAAGGAGAGCTGGAAGGAGCAAGTGTCCCAGTGTGTCCAGGAGATGGAGAGGAAGAACAGCCTGATCAGCAGCCTGGAGCATGAGGTCTCCATCCTCCGTCACCAGGTGACGGAGAAGGAAGGGGAGAGCAAGGAGCTGAAACGCCTGATCCTGGCTGAGTCAGAGAAGAGCAAGAAGCTGGAGGAGAGGCTGCGGGTGCTGCAAACAGAGATGGCCACTGCAGCCTCTCGTGCAGCTGAGAGGTGCTCACTGATGAAGGTGGAGGTGCAGCACTGCCAAGAAGAGATGGAGAAGCAGAGGATGACCATCGAGGCCCTGAAGAGGGACCGCCATTGCCAGAGTGAGCGGGAGGATGAGCTGCGGCAGGAGGCAAAGGTCTGCCAGGACAAGTGCCTACAGAAGGAGCAGCTCCTGGCTGCCCTGCAGCAGGAGCTCGACAGCGCTCAGGCTGAGCGTGCCTCCCTGGAAAGCCAGCACCACCAGGACCTGGAGCAGAAAGCAAAAGCCATGTCCACTCTGCAAGCCGAGCTAGCGCAGGCCAAGCTGGAGGTGGCTGAGGTGCCGTCACTGCGGGAGCAGTTGGCAGAACGGGACCGGACCATTCAGCGGCTGCAGGCTGAGGCAGCAGAGGCTGGGACACAGCTGGCAGGACTGCAACAGGCCAATGCTCGGCTGGCCAAGGAGAACCAGGGGCTCAGCAGGAGCCGCAGCCAAGGGCAGCAGCAGCTTGAGGAGGAATTGGGCCAGGCCAGGGAGCGGCACATGAAAGAGCTGGAGCAGCTGCGGGCAGCGTCTGAGAAGCTGGTGACCAGCAGCAGGCAGGAGGCTAAGGAGGCTGTACAGAAGCTGGAGGACCTGAGAAAGGAGTATGAGAACAGCAAAGCAGCAGCTCTGGAAGAGAGGAAGAAACTCCTGGAAGCGAAGCAGAGACTGACAACTCAGGTAGGGGTTCCACTCCCGGCTGTAGGTGGGGGAGCCCTCCTGGAAAAGGGGTGTGTTCAGCCTTCTGCACTCCCCTGAATGCATGTCCTGCTGAGCACAGGAACTGGAAGTGTGGGACACATTCCTGGGTGTGAAAGGGACTGTCACATTGAGGTGCTGGAGTGTTTCCAGAGGAAGGCAGCGAAGCTGGGGAATGATCTGGAGCATCAGTCTGATGAGCAGAAGCTAAGGGAGTTGAGGGGGGCTAAGCCTGGAAAAAAGGAGGCTTGGGGGGACCATCTCTCCCCTGAAAGGGTGAAACAGCTCCCTGAAAAGAGGGTGCAGCCAGATGGGGGTCTGCCAGGTAACTTGTTCTCCCAGTTAATAACTGACACGACAATAGGGGATAGTTTCAAGTTGTGCCTGGGGAGGCTTAGGTTGGATATTTAATAAAAAAATTCTTTCCCTGAAAGGATTGTCCAGCCAAGGCACAGTCTGTCCAGGGCAGTGGTAGAGTCCCTATCCCTGGAGGGATGTAACAGATATGTGGATGTGGCACTTGGGGACATGGATTAGTGGTAGTCTTGGCAGTGCTGCGGGAACTGTTGGACTAAATCACAGAGGGCTTTTCCAACCTAAATGATTCCATGAATCTATGAAAAACAGTCTATGTGCCAGCTGTGTACTCGCCTACCTTTTGTGCTTGCAGGTAGAGCAGCTGGAGATAATCCGGAAGGACCACACTAAGCAGGTAACACACACCAAGTGCTGGCTGCTCAGTAACAGTGCACAGCCCTCCTTGTTTGCCACTTCCCACTGGAGCCACCTTCTCCTCTTCTGAACTGTTTACAGTATAGACCCAGCCATGGAGCATTTGGCTTCTTTTCTGGGCACCTTCATCTCTGGGGGTAGCAACTGGGGTCCCATTCTGCCACCTGGCCCCTCACATTGGTGCCTGCAACTTGGCACGGCTTCTCACATGCCCCGTGGCAGCACACAGAGCAGGTGTCTGCCAGTAACATCCAGAGCTCCTCAGTGTAGGAGTGTTAGTGCTGTGATGGCTTCCCCCCCTTGACCTTTAACCAAGGCCCAGCTCTTGGCACAACTGGTAGGAACAGCTGTGCTCAGACAGCATGGTCCAGATGTGGCTAGAGCAGGACTGATCTCTGGTGTGGTAGGAGTTAGCATTTGGGAAGCAATGCAGGAAAAGCCCCATTTCCCTGTCCAGAGATTCTGCAGAGCTGTCCAGAATTCTGCAGAGGCCTTGTGCCTATGACCACAAGGGGGCTGGGGGCTCCTCAAGCATCCCCTGGAGCAGGGAGAGCCTGGCCAGGCCAGAACTTGCAGCAGTCATCTTCCTGTGTCAAGAGTGCTGGATGACTTGTGGGACTCCAGGCTGCAAGCCCTGGGGCACTGGGAATTCAACACAGGCTTTGCTTCCAGCATGTGGCTGCTCCTTACGCTTGGGTAGTTCCAACTAGTCTTGCTGTAAGGACTGATGTGGGGTGACTGTCACCTTGCCATGTCTTGGGATCTTCCTTGGCAGTGGGTGGTGTTGAAAGGTCACTCCGTGGCAGGAATTTCTTTGTGCCCTAGAGCTGGCTGGAGAGGAGGGGCTGTGCTTCTCCACAGGAAGATTATAGTTTTGTGCCTAGAGGTGGTCTCATCAAGCCATGTTCTTGCAGGTGGAGGAGCTGAATAAAAAGCTGACCCAGCATGAGAAGGCCACCTGGACCCAGCAGCAGAGGGTTAAGGTAAAGAGGAAACGAAAACCTGGGGGCTGAGCCCTGGAGCTGTTGTTGCTGCCAGAGGGCTCTCCTGGGATGCCTCTAAGCCAGTCTCTTCCCTGCCCACAGACACTCGAAGGGGAGCTCCAGGCAGTGGTCACCAGCCATCAGGAGAAGGTGGCAGAGCTGCAGGTGCAACTCACCCAGAAGGAGCAGGCAACTGAATACTACAAAGGGCAGGTATGCTGGGGGCTACCATGGCCCTACTATCCCTGACACTGCTAGAAGGCTTGACAGGATTCCTCTGCTTTACATTCTAGATGGAGAAGGCAAAAAGTCATTATGATGCCAAGAAGCAGCAGAACCAGGAGCTATTAGAGAAGCTAAAGGCCATGGAGCACCTGCAGAAAGAGAACACGGAGCTTCAGAGCAAATCAGAGAGGCTGGCCAAGGAGCTACAGCAGAGCATCCTGCAGGCCAAGGAGTCTGAGATGAGCTGCAAGAATCTTACCAGCCAAATCCACAGCCTGGAAGCTCAGGTGGGCATGGCATAGTGGGGCTTCACCCTCCTTGTCCTCGCCTCCATCACCACCTCACTTGGAGGATAGATCCATCCATTCCTCCCTGTTTCTCATTCAGGTGGAGGTTGCCAAACGGCAGGTGCAGGAGCTCAGCAAGTTCCAGGTGACTGCCACAGTAAAGGGACAAGATACTTCCTGCCAGAGTGTGGCTGACCAGAGCACTGATAGCCTCGATGAGGCACAGCTGCTCAACTCCACCAGGTACCAGATGAATCTGCTTCCAGCACCCCAAAGTCCACTGTTCCTGATGGCCTGGTAAGCCTGCTGGTGCTACCCTCACCTCCTGTCTCTGCAGGAGGGCTACCAGCTCTCAGTTGGAAGTCTCAGTGATGCCATCAGACAGTGAAGAGTCACTGCTGTCTCAGCGGCTGCCCCAGACGAAATCATCCCTGGAGAGTCTCTACTTTACCCCCATCCTCTGTGAGACGCCGTCGCAGCTGGAGAGCAGCGCCAACTTCCCGGGTGAATTCTCACGCAAGACCCGCTCAGCCCGGCGCCGCACGACCATCGACATCACCATGACAGATGTGAGCAGGGGCCCCGCTGGGGAGTGCAGGGATCAGGAGCAGCACTGCAGAGGGACTCATGCTGGGAACTGAAAAGCTGAACATGACCTGTCAATGTGCACTGGCAGCCTAAAGTCCAGCCATGTCCTCGGCTGATCCCCAGCACAGTGGGAAGTGGGGCAAGGGGGCGTTCTGCCCCTCTGCTCCACTCTGGTGCGACCCCACCTGCAGAGCTGCTGCCAGCTCTGGGACCCCCAACATCAGAATGACGTGGAGCTGCTGGAGTGAGGACAGAGGAGGTCACAGAAGCTCTCCAAGGGCTGAAGTCCCTCTGTTCTGGAGACAGGCTGAGAGAGTGGGGTGTGTTCAGCCTGGAGAATAAGGCTGCAGAAAGACTTCAGATCCCTTGCCAGTGTCTAAAGAAGGCTCCAAGAGACCTGGAGAGGGACTTTGGACAAGGGTCTGGGGTAACAGGACAAGGGGGAGTGGCTTCCCCTTGTCAGAGGGCAGGGTCAGATGGGATATTTGGAAGAAATTCTACCCTGTAAGGGTGGCAAGGCCCTTGCATAGGTTGCCCAGAGAAGCTGTGACTGCCCCATGTCTGGAAATGTTAAAGACCAGATTGGATGGGGCTTGGAGCAACCTGGTCTAGTGGAAAGTGTCTTAACCAAGGGAAGTGGGGGTGTGGAAGATGAACTTCAGGGTCTGTCCAGCTTAAACCCATCTGTGATCCCCTCATCTCAGGATTTTTCTCTCCTAGAAACAGGCTGAGTCTGAGGAACTGGCCAGCGTCAAGAACATCCCATTGGCTCAGTCCACAAAAACTTCTTCTCCTGCTAAGAGTCGTCTGCGCTCGGGTGTCTCCACCCGTTCCCTCACCAGCTCCCCCTCCCAGGCAACTCTTGTGAACCTGGAAACCTCCCCAGAGAAGAGCCCTGGCAATTCAGGATTGTTGGGTCTCCCTGGATACCGGCCAGTCACCCGTAGCTCCATGCGGTTGCAGCAGACCAGCAGCTCCAGCCTCGGTGTGTGTGGGCAGGGTAGGCACTTGGACTGCTGGCTGTGGGGTTGTGCCCTGGCTTAGGGGATTCAGGTCTTATCTGGGACCCACCTCATCCTTCCTTGCTCTGGATTTAGGCCGGAGCACCATGAACCTGGGCATGTGCCAGGATGAGCCGGAGCAGCTGGATGATTGGAACCGCATCGCAGAGCTGCAGCGGCGGAACCAGGCCCGCCCCCCCCACCTGAAGACCAGCTACCCCCTAGAGAGCATGGTAAGGGATGGGATGGGGAGGTCAGGCAGCCCTTTCTCCAGAACTAGGGCTTGGACGGGGATCTGGGAACAGTGCCACATCCCCTCCGCAGCCCTCCACCTCCTTGGGAACCATCACGGATGAGGACGTGAAGATGGGGGACCCAGAAGAGACGCTGCGACGTGCCAGCATGCAGCCCTCCCAGATCATCACCACAGGCAGCGAGGCAGGCGGCCAGTGCAGCACCCAGGCCAGCAGCGTCACTACCCGGCAGCAGAGGAAGCGCCTCTCAGAGGAGACCCACCAGGGCCCTGACACCCCCCCGGTGAGCTCACCCCAATTCCTCATCACAGCATCCTACTGAGAACAACAGGTGCTTCAGGTTTTGAGGGAGCTGCTGTGGCCCTGTGGGTAACACCCCAATTTGCCACGTTCCCACTAAACTTGGATCCCAGTGCTCAGTGTTCCCAGCAACCAGTGGTCTAGTGTCTAGTACTTGTGATGCTCTCAGTGTTGGCAAGGAGGCCATTCCAGAGTCAAAGGGCTGAGCCTTCTGCCCTCCCTGGGCACTGCTACCTCGCTCCCATCCCCTCCCTGCAGCCCCTCAGTTCCCTCATTGCTGCCAGTCCCACAGCAGGGTTGACTCCCAGACGACAGTACGAGCTGGTCCCCTGTTTTGCAGTCCAAGAAGCCAACCAGCTGCTTCCCACGGCCCCAGACCACGCAGGACCGCAGTGAGCAGAGTGGCTCCCAGGTCAGTCAAGAGAGCGAGCAGCCAGCCCAAGCCATCCAGGTAAGCTTCAGGAGGGAAAAAGAGGGAGCAGGAGGGACCCCTCTTGTCCTGTCCCACCCTGAGCTAATGGTCTTGCCTCTCCTCTGCAGGCTCAGAGGCGCCAGTCGATGGCGTTCAGCATCCTCAACACCCCCAGGGAGCTGGGGAGGCGCCTGCTGCGCCGGGCAGTCGGCCAGAGGGGCACTCCCACAGCCTCCACCAGCAGCGGCACCCGCCGTTCATCCCGCATCGCCACCACCAAGTCCCCCAAGGGCAAGGTAGGTACTGCCTGACCCCCTGGGCACACTTCTGAGCTCATGCCCACCCCTGTGCCCCCAGCCTCTGCCTTGGGTTCATACAGGCCATGGGGAAAAGGGAGACAGTCCCTGCTGTCCCTGGGGTGCCATGGCAACAGCAGGTCCCAGCATGGGGCCCTGCTCATGTTCATGATCCCTAACCTCCTGTCTTTGCTCTGTCCTTTCCAGGCCAGTCGCCGGTCACACAGGGACAAGCAATCCTGAGGTTTCCCCAGTCCCCACGTTGCTGGCTCTGCCCTGGCCCCCACCTGCACTCCCACACCTCTCCCTGTCTCTCCAGGGCCCAGGAGCACTGAGGGGGAACAGGTGAGGCTGCCCACATGACTGCCTTGCATATCCCACTGACAACTGGGGATGCCCTGGGCATGGCAAGGGCTCCTTGCCCTTCCTGCACCCATTGTCACCCTAAACTCTTCTGGGACCCAAGGCAAGGGGAGGCACAGGGATTGAGGGCAAGAAACACATAGGTGTGCAGGGGCTGGCACCAGGCAGCAGCTGGAGGAGCTGAGCTCTCCCTAGGGATATCCTGCAGCCCCAGTTACAGGGACAGAGGTGAAATTTAGCATCCCTAGGGCCACCACCCCTGCTCACTTTCTGTGGGAGTCCCCCACCTGCCCTGTCCTGCTCCTCCCAGGGAAGCTGAGGCAGCATTTTAAATATTTCTATTTGTAAATAAAGTGTATTTTTCACCTGCTCTGGGGGTCCTGGCTTCCTCCTACAGTCCATATGCACCAGAACCATTATCAGGGTTTGAGGGGAGGAAAAGCATGACCTCCTCCTTGTCTTATCACCATCCCCATGAACTTCACAGGGTCTCTCAAGGCAGGATCCTCACCCAGGCAATCTGCTGTAGCACCAGCAGTCATAGTGCAGATTTTGTCTTCTTTTTTCTCCTTTAACTTACTCTTCTCCAGTAGCAACTCCTGCCATTACAGTGCTTCAAACCCTGCCAAACCTGGCCATGGAGGTGGAAGCACCTTCTCCATCCTCACACCAGCCTTGCCACAAATGTGCAGGGGCTGCAGTGTCTCTGCCCCTTGCAGTACTGCAGCTTCAGCCCCCGGGGTGGTGACACAGGGTTTGCCCCCAGCTCTGCTGTCCCACTGCAGGCACTGGGGTGAGGACAGGGTGTCACCCTGATGTCTCCCCACAGTTGCTGCCATGCTGCTTCACCTCTGCCAGGCCAAAGGGCAGCTGGCAAATGGGGCAGGACACCCAGGCATCCACGGGACAAGAAAGGCCAGGCTGCGGTGGGGTCTTCTGCACACTGGGAGGTCCTTGTGGGGAGCAGATCCAGCAGGAAGCAGCCTGTGGATAGAGAACGTGATATGGCTGTCACAGACTCTCCCTGGTGTTGGGATGATAAGGGGTTTGGACTGACACCCTCCCTGATGGTTCTCATGGCAGCCTGTGAATACACTGTGATGTCCTTCCAGTGCCAGGGCACTGGCAGGAGTGATGAATTAGTTACAGAACTGCCACTACTATCCCCATCTGCTGGTCACCAGAGGATACCCCTGCCACACACCCATCTGAGCAGATGGGGCAGACACCTGTCTCCCTGTCACTGCTGGCCTGTCCCATGTCCTTCCTCCTGACATGTCTCTCTTGGGGACCACAGGCTTGGGTTCTTCCTTTCACCCTGGGTGTCCTTGAGGTGGCAGCTGGAGCCCTGCAGAGGAGCCACATGATGAAGGCATCCCATGCCACATTCTGCCAGCCCAAAAGTCATCACCTTTTGTTTCCCTGCTTCAAAAGGAACAGTCTTTGTTTGCTTACCAAAATGAAGCTACCATAGGCTTCTGTGCTTTGCTTGTCTAGGCTCACATGTTGGTAAGGTGCTGAGGTCCTTCCTGTTCATCTACAAAAATCTCATCTTCCAAATCAAACTTGGCTCTGTGGCGATCTGATGAAGTCAAGGCTCTGCCTTGCTGTACAGGTGAAACTGTGTTTAGATTTCACTAGCCTTCACACCTCTTGATAGTGAGACACTTCTTCCCCATATATTCAGTCTCCTTCTAGGCCCCAGATGTCCGTTGTGCTTCTGGGGCTGCTCTGAACACACCTGGCAGTGCTTTCCAGCTGCTTGACAGAGTGAAAGCTCTACAGGCCCAGACAAACACACCCACTGTTGGAAACTCAAAACAAGTAACCAGAAACCATCCTCACCCTCCTGAATGTCTTTGGAATCTTCCCTACATGTATTATGGTATGGGCTGCAAATATACTTGCAAAGATACTGCAAAGTATCTTCAAGAACAATACTGTTTCACATGTATGTATTTGTAAGTATGGCCTTTACCTCTTTCCTGTAAGGCCTGTACCCAGGTCATGTGACACCATTAGAGAAGGTTCATGCTTTTTGTTCTAATACATTTAGGTTCTTCATTGAATGGCTGCTCTTGTTGTTCAGTTTAAGACCAAGGAAGTGCAGTCTGGATCAGAGAAAGTGAAAGGAAAGTAAAAGATAATGAAGTGAAGGAAAATTAAATGGAACATGATGAAATGGAACGAAGTGCAGCGAAATGGACTGAAAATTATATTAACTGAAAATGAGAGATTTCATTTCCTTTTATGAAATGAAGTTACAATTCATGAAAGGAGAAATCAAGGAATGAAATAAAAGGAAATATAATTGTTTTATAATGCTGTCTTGACGAATTCTGTGGCTGTTTTGATGTTTTTATATGTTATAAACAGAAGTCTTCCACATCTTTCTCTTGAGGGTTTCCATCCTTGGATCCGCTGCACTGTACGTGTGATATAACAGCACTTGCATATATATCTGCAAGTATAACTGTTACATGCAATAATAAATAATGCTTAGCCCTCAGATAGGTATTTCTCATTTTCACATTTTAAAAACTATTCTTTTCACAAAGAAATACTAGCTCAACTTTATAGATACAGAAATCAAAGCAAGAGAACCTGTTGAGCATTTCCAAGATTATAGTGCACCCTGAGGGGGAACAGGATGCACCATCAGAGAGCCTGAACTATTTACTTCACTTTCTGTAACAAATAAGTAGTGCTGTGACTAGAAACCCATTTTCCCATTTCTCAGACAATTTGCTAAGCCTACACTTGTGTTTGCTGGGTTGAATTCTAAATTTTAGCCACTGACTAATCTTATTGTGGTCTGGGTAAGATTAGTGACCCAGGTGGTGGCAGGAACTGAGTTTTATTAGAGACTTGTATAAATACATATACAAGATGTACTACACAGGACTTAGCACTGAAATGGAAATCCTGTACTTCAGCTTTCAGACAACCATTAAAACTTCCAGTGTATAATTTCTCTGTAGCTATACTGGGTTTAAACAGATACTCTGAATCAGTGGTGCTCCTTTTGATGTAGTTACCAGGCACTTTTACAGGTCCAAGGCACAATTAGCAAGTTGTTTCTGTCAGAAGAAAATAGTGTGCTTCTGAACAGAAAGCTGAAGCAAGGTTCTTTCTTTCCTGTGCTGGATGCTGCTCTTGGGTCACCACAAGTGACTCTAGCTAGCACTGTGCAGTGCTCCAGGCTGGGGTGGAGAGGCTGGAAAGCTGCCAATCAGGAAAGGGCCTGGGGTGCTGGTCAAGAGCAGCTGCACATGAGCCAGGTGGGCAAGGTCAAGGGCACGTGGCCTGTACCAGCAATGGTGTGTCTAGCAGGACCAGGACAATGATTGTCCCTCTGTGCTGGGCACTACTTTGCCACCTCCAATCCTGGGGTCAGTTTTGGGCCTCTTGCTACAAGGACACTGAGGTGCTGGAATGCATCCAGAGAATGTAACAGAGCTGGGGAAGGGTCTGGACCACCACAGGAGCAGCTGAGGGAGATGGGGGAGCTCAGCCTGGAGAGGAGGAGGCTCAGGGGGGACTTTCTCACTCTCCACAACTCCTTGACAGGATGGTGGAGCCAGGTGGGGATCAGGCTCTACTTGCAGGGAACAAGGGACAGGACAAAATAAAATGGCCTCAAGTTCCCAAAGGCACTGCGGGAGGTCTAGATGAGATACTACAAAAAAAAAGCTGTCAGGCTTTGAAACGGGCTTCTTAGGGAAGTGGCCAAGTCACTATACCTGGAAGTGTTCAAAACCTATGTGGAATAGAGCACCTGAGGACACTGTTTAATAGTGAACACGGAGGTGGTGCTGGGTTGATGGTCGGACTTGAGGTTCTGAAACATCTTTTCCAACCTTATCCATGATTCACGGCATGCCATTAGTGCCCTGAAAGCTTGTGGGCAGTGGTGTGGTGATTGTACTCCTCTTTATTCCATTTTACAAGGGTTCTACTGTGGAGTCATCTAGAGAATACTCACCCATGAAGAGGTATTAAGGTATCTGCCCTGAGATCAGTCACTGCCCTAGCAAAGAAGTAATTTAGAATAACCAAAATGATGAGATAGAGGCAATGCAGGAGTTTTAGCATCAGTGACTATGAAACAATACAGCTCGTTCTCCACTCTATCTTTTCAGTTAGACCTTCTTGATACCAGCTTCACATCCTCTCAGTTCTCACCTACTCACAACAAAAGGTCAAGGAATTTCTCTTCTGGAAACCCAGCATTACCTGTTAAAAATACAGACTTCAGTTATCAACAGCTAGAACTCTAAAATAATAGCTGTTGAGGTAGAGCCATTTGACCACACTGCAAACTTGGCATCTGAAAATTTATACTACTAATTTCTAAAAGTTTATCACACACAGGAAGAGACAGCAATCCAGAGACTACAGAGATTGAGAAAATTTATTTATTCCCCGCTTTTATTGACTTTTCAAAGAAACCCACCACAAATACCATCCAAGTTGGAATATACTAGTATGCTATCACTGTTAAAAAAAAAGGCATGAAAAAAAAGTGTAGTTGAAGGCTATTAAATTCTGATACATCTGCATGTTCACTTATGAGTCCTTATTATTCTAGGACAGTGGAAGTACAGTAGACACTTGGTGATAGCTAATTTGCCAGCTCATGAAGACAAACAAGGACTGATCAGTTCTCTTTAAAAGCCAATCAGCAATAAATCGATGGTGTCATGCAGGAATGATTGTTCTCTCTCTACTTAGTTGGGCTTCTGGGTTTTCATGATTTTAGGCTACTGAATGGTTGAGGAGTTTTGGGAAAAGGAAACTTTAAAAGATGTAAGTTCAGTTTATTAGAAGAGGCTATGTTTATATTTTACACTTTAAAATGATCACCATAGTTTCATGCCTTAATGTCTAACAGCAACAACATTCTTTTTCTCCCATAAAAGGGACTATTATGAATGCATTATAATAAAAAAATCAAACCTTTATACCACCTATGTTATATTCAGCTGTTATATTAAGAGGTATCACCCGAGTTAATTACATAACGCCATCTTAGAATATGCCTAAAATAAGAGGTTTTAATCAACTATGCTGTGGCTTAAACACTTTTCAGTCATAACTCTGGCATTATTTCTGAATTTTTAAATATATCTTAAAAATATACCAATTAAAATAAATTATTATTATGTATTTCTTTATATCAAAGAAGACTCTTCAAATTTACAAAGAGCCAGTCCAGAGGTAAATATGTGTCATATTCCACTAGTGAAGAATTTAACTGACAGATTTTCAAATAAGTTAACTTCTTTCAACATACAGTTTATTGCCTGCTCTTTATCTGTTATTTAGCTCACAGAAGGAAGAAAGAAAATTTTGTTTCATAAGAATGTCTCTCGACAGAGTGGACATGTGGATTTGTTGCTGGATGAGAACCATTTGTACTGAAAAAGAGAAATACATCTGTTTAATATACGAAGGCAAGCAGAGTATCAGAAACACTAGTACATCATCAATAATAACCACTATTGCCAGGCATCTGTGTTGCTAAGCTACACCAGGGCAAGTCTAGACTGGACAACAGGAAGAAGTTCTTCACAGAAGCAGTGATTAAGCATTGGATTGGGCTGCCCAAGGAGGTGGTGGAGTCACTGTCCCTGGAGGTGTTTATGAAAAGACTGGATGTGCATTTAGTGTCATGGCCCAGCTGACAAGGTGGTGTTAGGTCATAGGCTGGACTTGATCTCAAATGTCTTTTCTAACCTAGTTAATTCTATGATTCTGTCAATGTACCTATCAAAACATTAACTATACTTTTAAAAAAACCAACAACAAACACTAACAAAACTTTTCATTCGTACATGTATGCATGTGTATATGTACATATATATTTGTATATATACACATATTAGACACACATTGTGTAGCAGCTCTTCTCTCATTACCTGCCCTTACATCTTAGTACAAAATCCACAGAAATAATTTATGAGTGCAGGTGATCCCAGATACTCCAATGACAAAGTGGAAAATTGCTGGTAATACAGTGTAAGTTTCTGGTTTAAACTATATGGATAGCCAGGCTGGATAGGGCTTGGAGCAACCTTGTCTAGTGGAAGCTCTCCCTGGCCATGGCAGGAGTTTGGAACAGATGAGCTTTAAGGTTCCTTCCAACCCAAACCGCTCTAAGATTCTATGATATTTTGCCTATTTATAGATATTTACTCCAGGTACTTACCAAGCAAGCTGAATGAAACTTCTTCTTGCATGTTCTGCAAGCTTTTTTGGGAAGGGAATAGTTTGAACCATGAATGACTGAAAAACAGATCATGCAGTCTTCAACGCCTTCGAAACGTTTATCCACGTTATTTTTCCACAGAGATAAGCCTTCCATAATACTTCCATTCTAACAGAGGGAAAAGAGCTGTTAATACTGTGGAACTCCTTTGGACTCTTCCTGTTGTCATAAAAACATGAAGGAAACAAAGCCTGAAGCATTTGTAATCCAAAATGACATGCAATATGTGCAGTGCATAATTTATAATACTCTGATCTACAGAAAAGTGAGTATTCATTGGAGCAGGAAGAGTGTATTCAGGAGCACTTAAAAAGGGATTTGAAATTTTGAGTCACTGCTTTGTTTTGTTCTAACCACAGATGATGCAATTTCAGCAAACATCAGTCTTTTAGAGAATTCCATGGACAGGGTTTACAGGGTTTTTTGTTTTGATTTTTGTTGTTTCTGGATTTTTTTCCAATTTTTAGTTGAGATGATACTGCCACGCAGGACAAACACTGGCCCACATCTGAAGAGATCTAGATTTTCAACTTGGGCTCTGGATTTAACAGGATCTAGTAGGCTGATAATTTTACTTCTGTTTATGTATCTGGAGAAAAGCAGATAGTAAGAGTGACCCAATTGTATGAAGGCCTTTGCAATCTACTGATGAGATCTACTACACGGATCTACACAATACCAGAATATTTTTCTGCTATAAGGACTTTTTAAGTTTTCAAAACTAGGAGTTTTATTTCAGTTCACCTGATGTGTAAGATAGGTGCTTAACTGTAGCATCCAATTGCGCCACTGCTGTACAGCCACACCAACCCTCTTTCCACTCTCAACTGTTATGGATCCCAGTGGATAATTTGATGGAAGCTGTATTATTAGTTCAATAAAGATATCTTCAACGGAATAGGTTGCAATGACTTCTCGTGCTGCAGACCGAGCTTTTACCTTTGAGAAAATTACACATATTAAAAAATGCCACAGAGATACTTACCATCTCCAGTCTTTATATATATACATATACGATAAATACATTACTATAAACATTAAATGGTTTTCTTAGATCAGGTAAACACTGTTTTCAAAGAAAACAAAATTGTACTCATATCTCAGTAAACTTAAAAGAAATTACCAGCCACTTTTCAATCTACTGATTGATTACATCTTTTAATTAACAAGAAAAGTAGTATATTGATAGCACTATCTTCCACTTCCTCAACTTCTTCAACATCCTGAAATCCATTAGTACATGTTTTTCCAAGCAGAATATTAATAAAAATCAATTTAATTTATTGATACCAAGCAAAATCATGTTAATCAGTCATTTAGAACAACATAATTGCAATCATATAAACCAGAACCACAGTCTGGTTCTGAGAAGTAAAATTTCTTGAAATGTTTGCAAAAAACTCAAGTAAATGAAAAGAGAAAAAGTCTTACTGTCATGCCATTAAATAACTGTGTGCTAGTCTGAACAGAAGATATTTCCTGGGAGGAGAGCACACTGCTGACATACTTGCTTGTGAATTTATCCACAACATTGAAGACACGCTTTTCACAGCTATTCCACCACAGCCTCACCATGGCTGGCAGATCTTTCAGGGTTATATGGTACACAGAGCAGGCCAAGTGTGGGATCTGGGATGACAGCACCCCTGTTCCTGGGAGGCAAAGAAAAGGTATTGGAATACTCTTAATACATTAGTGACGGATGTTTGGTGCCCCCACACCACCTACAAAAAATTCTGATTCCAATAAAATTTCATATACATTTTCCTATTATTGCTATACTAAGGGCTTGTTTGACTCAGCTATTCTTTGCCAGGCTGGTTTTTTTGTTCCTTAGCCTGACACTCCACACTTCATAATTCACCTTCTAATTTAGAGACTGAACTCCAAGTTGACACCAAGAATCAACAATAATTTTATATTGTAGAAATAGCAAAATTCACTTTGGAGTAAACAAAAAATAAGGTGTTTGAAGGACAGCTGAGATTTGCAGATACGTATAGAAATGGCCTCAAGTTCCACCAACAGAGGTTCAGGTTGGACATTAGGAAAAAATTCTTTGCTGAAGGATTATGCAATAGAACAGGCTGCCCAGGGAAGTGAATAATCCCAGAGGTCTTAATAATTCTATGATGAAATAAAGCAAGCCGTTCCCTTGGGATGTCATGTTAGTAACTCTTTCTTATTGTCATCCACATAAATTGTTCTGCAACACACAGTGATGTCCAAGCAAAAAAAATTGAGAAATGGAAACTCCATTTCCTTGCTTATACCTGTGTCACTACATTAAAAAAAATCAATAAAGGGACTTAAAAATCTGCTTCTCTTTTTCATGTTTCTCAGCTTAAAAAAGCAGCACATATTCTCTCATCATCACTAATTAACTGTGTCTTCTGAATAGCATGACAAAAAAACAACACACAGTTTAACATCTCAAACATTTAAAAAATATATATTAAAGTATTTTTAACATTTTGAATTTATATATTAAAATACAATAAAAGGTAAGTTTTTTATTTAATATTAAAAATATATATCTACAAGCAATAGTTACAGAACAGATCACACATTTCTAGTGTTTTGGAATCATTACATTCAGGATTTCATAGTAGCAAGGTATTTATTCCTGGGCTTTGCTTTGCTTGGTTTCTCTGACAAACGTGTCAACTTTGTTTAAGTTTCAAATGGGGAGTGTTAGCCAAAGATTCTTAAACATGTGTATGCATTTGTCTCTCTGTGTCTTTGTTTTATAGGCGAGATTTTCCAAATAAGTATTTTTAAGAAAAAAAGCTTATTGAAATATAACAACTCTCTCAAAGGCACAAATACAATTTTACTAACCTTTAACATCTAAACAAAGCTCTTCGGTAAAGAAGGTTTTTGTGTCCTTATTTGGAACTTCTGAAGTTGGCCCAGAAAAGACAGGATTTTCAGGCATAAGCCTGAACAAGTGATAAAGCAGTTTATTCAAGCTTTTAGTTCTTCTAAGGTATTGTGAGTAGAGAACTCGCAGCTGATGGCATTGAAAACAAATCACACAAAAAACAAAACACATCAAATACAGCTCACTCTGTAAATAATATAAATATGTCCTTGCAGGGAGGAAGAGCAACACTGTGATTCAGAACTAACGTTTAGAAGGTAAGTTTAGTTCTCTGCACCACGATTAGAAGATTATAGTATGTACCAAGCTTGTTTGAAAATGCAGGAGTCATATTTTCATGAATCTTAGTTCTTCACTGCTCTAATTTTACCATCCTCAAATACAGCAGAAATCTAAGACTGTTGGTGCTTTCAGAATTTTCACTAATTTCACAAAAACAAGGGATAAGAAGTTACATAATTAAAAGGCTGGATGAAACTTCAAGACTGAAACTAAATAAATAGGTTAAGAAATTCAGTTAAAAAGAAAAGACTCTATAAATATACCTGAGAAGAAGCTGCTTTAAAGAAAGCTAATGTTAACTTCCAAGTGAGAAGATAACCTAGAACAAGGCAGAACTCGTCACTCAGGGGTTGAATAATTGCAGATTTTCCAACTGGAATGCATTCCAGGATGTTTTCTAGCAAGAGTTCTTGAGTGGCCAAGATAGACATAAGAGCTGCTGGAGGTGATCTGTGGAAAAATGTTATCTGGAATAGTAAACTCAAATCTTGAGCATGAACTGAACTTATGTTCACAGCCTTCCTAGAAAGTCATGAAAGTAAAGCTATGCATGCAAAAATATAAAATGAGTCTTTAATGGCAGGAAAATTTACTCTTTTAAAAAATTATTTTTTTCCCCTGAATGGGATAGTTAGTGTTTTTACTTTCTTAGAAGACTAATTTAAACTGAATGCTGATTACTTCATCTGGGAGTGGTCTATGGCTTAGCTGATTTAACCTACGTCATAGATAGCTACTTTGCTTGGTATTAATCATTCTGACCAGTTATCACATTCCCTCTTCAAACCAGAGACTTCACTGAATTCAAGCTGTATAAAACACACAGGTTAATTTTGTTCAGTTTCAAGTAACTGAAATTCCCTGCACAGATGGATGCATTCCAAATACAAGTAAAAATTTTGCCAAGATTTTCTAATATAAAGCATATATATGACATTTAGTCCAACTGCACCTAAATACTGTCTCCAGTTTTAGTGCAAAGGCAGATAGGACCAAAATATTTAATATTTTAAGTATTTATAGCATTATTGTCATAGCTATGAGATTTTTTTAACATCTCCTGGCTAACAGCTACTCTGCTGCAAATTTCCATCTTTTAGCACATTTTAAAAATATGTAAGACAGTCTTATAAAAAGTGAGGAGAAAAATACACACAGTGCCAATTCCTCCTCTTCGTCACCATAGGACTTGAGATCTTCGTCATCAAATTTAGGCAACTCAGGCATTATTCTATAGAAATATGGAAAGGAAATCAAGTTTAATTTTTAAATATTATTTAATAAACTATTTTAATATATGTGATGCATAGTTCTTTGCTTATCAATGTCAACATTACTGAGAGGCAATAAAATAATGGCAGTTATTCCTTAACAACAACACAGAATCTTTTGGAGACATGTCACCATTGCAAAGATGGTTCATGAGTGACAGCCAATGAGCATGTATCCTTGCTCACTTCTCTTTCTAGATCTCTTACTTTGCCTGAGTCATGCTAAAATAAAATTCTCTATTGGAATAAAGCTATTGCCACTTCCTGCCTCAGTAAAAGTGAAAGATAATGGCTGGCTTAAGCCATCTGCCTTGCAGTCTACACTTTGGGGAACCAAATGCACATACTTTTCAAATTCTGTATTGTCTCTCTAGGTATTAGAAATATCCAAGAAGCTCACAAGAATTCTACCTATCTATATTAATTTTCTTATCTAAATCAGTGAAAATAAAAACATCACCCTATTTATTGGTAGTGTCAGGCCCAGATCAAACCTGCGATATTTCAGTTTACATTTTAGGATTCTACGAGTACTAAGAGAAGGGCTAAAAATAAATACCTTTATTAAGTCTGCTAATACAATTAACTTTAGCATTCATAGTTTTATATAGTGCCCTCCAAAAAAAGAACAAAAAATGCCCAGTTCAAGATTTTCTCCCATAACGGAACATAATTTTGCTACTAGTGCATGTTCTATACCACATTTTTCAAAAAAAAACAAGGGCAGAAGGGTTGAGAGGTGATGAGAGAAAAATTTGTTGCTTCTTACTTATGCAGCATATGGTAGACAGAAACCTGTACAGGTCGAGCCCGGAAAAGCAATAATGGAGAGAGTGTGTTCAGTAGAGTCTGGAGTCTATCTGGAAGATTTGTCTTCTGGCCTGCAACAAACTTTGGTGGCAGCTTATGGTTTAACAACTGGTCCTTTGAGATGTAAGTTAGAGCTTCACCCAAAGATGTTAACACAGAGTTCTGAAGAGAGCCTTCTGATGCATTTGTGCTTTCTCCTATTTAAAAGAAGACAAGCTGTGATGCAGAATGCATGGTTGATACCATAAACAAGCTCTGCTGGAAACAACTCAAGACTGCACTTGGCAGGTTCCATCTAATCTTAACAATCTCTATGTTACATGCAATCATTTTACTTATCAGCATGTAAATGTTACAAAACTGACTTGTTATAAAGTCTATTTTCCTGTATTCTCCTATATTCCTATAAACTCTATATTCAAAAATT
Organism: Cisticola juncidis; assembly: GCA_013400215.1. Lineage (NCBI taxonomy): Eukaryota > Metazoa > Chordata > Aves > Passeriformes > Cisticolidae > Cisticola > Cisticola juncidis. The sequence continues at coordinate 50,645 of VXBR01011324.1, forward strand.
CAGAAATGTAGCCTGTTCAGTTCTATTTCAGAACAGCCTGGCTATTATCCCCTTATCATATACTTGCCTGTGATTTTCACCAACAAAGGTAACAGCAAATTGTGAATTCCCTCAGAAAAGAATTCTTTCCATTCACTGACCAAGTTCTTAGGAAGATTTGCAGTAGTGTCAGGAGCTGCAGCCTCAAAGTAAGCGCTAAGGGCAGATGCCAAGTCACAACTGACACAAGCAAAAATCTGCACAAGCGGGACATGGTAAAGCAAACGGCTTTCACTTGTTGTCTAGGAGGAAATAAACACAGAGGAAGATTCCTTAACCATAAAATTGCTTTAAAATATGTTTCACATTTCCTGTCTACACCAGGAAGTGTAATTTCAAAGGTGATTCAATTGCAAGAACCGTTTGAAAATTATGTGGGGCGGGAAGGTGTACTTAAAGTAGAATTAGTACTTTATTAAGGCTTCCTGAAATGAATTTCCAAGTCTCACCAACATTTAGAACCATGGATTGTTTCCATTATATAACCTTCCTTATAATGACAAAAAGAAAATTCAATGGACAACATGCTACTAAAAACTGGAAATTACTGAAGTGGCTATCAGGAGAGTATTTCCTCTCCTTTCTTTTTGTTTTTGTTCTTACTAGTTCTGTCAAAAAGAAGAATCGTTATCAATTAAAAATATTCCCTACTTAGTCTACACAACAAGATTTTCTTAGAAGTTTGTTCTTTCTTTGTTTTTAAACAAAATAAATAGTTCTGAGGCACATACCATTAGGTAAGATTAATCCTGATACCAAGAAAGGTCACATGAAGTTTCCAGCCTGCCCTTCTAAATGCATAGGTGACAGAAAGTGAGATTCTGTATCTTTATTTGATTAATCAAGAAGTAGTCTGCTGACTACTGACACTACTGACCTCTTTCCTAACAGCATTAGAATATCACTTTGATACTTCATGTGATCAGTTAGATATTGAAATGAAGACACTGCTTTTTATTCAGTTAATTTTGATGTATCATGTTAGACTGTGTCTTAAAAGAATATTATTTTTCAAGACGGAGACCTACAGCAGACATTTCAAAATTATTCTCGAATTACCAATGACGTTATTAAAAATTGTATTACTTGAAGAATAAGCTAAATATACCTCCATACACAAAAAGAAACAGGATAGTATAATTGCTTGTGTTTTTAAACCATATATGGCATTTGTCCAAAGTCCAACATAAACAGGATTTTGTGCAATACTTTTTAACATTGTGTCAAGTATTTGGTACGCTGAGATAACAGTGTTCATGCCATATATGCAGGGAATAATCAAAACAGTAAGTACATTACAAGGGAAGATGCTTCCATACTACCTCTAACCAAGCCAGCATGGAGCACATCAAAAAGTCCCACTCGTTATCAGCCAAAGGAGCTGTGGAATATTTCAGCAACAAGGCAAGGTAACGCATCATCTCAATGTTGAAACCAAGTAACTGAGCACTTGCTTCTTTCAGATTGCTGTAATAAAAATACAACCAAATCTTATACAGCTTCATGTTGTAGATGTGAGTATTTATATTCTTGCCTTCACTCCTCCTCACAGGACCAATTTGTCTGGCACCACCATGCTGTGCCCTATGTGCTTTTCATATTCTGTCTTTCAAAGGTAAAGTGCTACATTAGCTACCAAGTCTAAATAAGATTCCTGAATTACAGACTCATACATTTCTATAATTTACACATTTGCTCGAGCAATATACTTACATAAATGATGAATTTTAGCAATTTTAATTAACTTAATGCAAGAAAAAAAATCATTTTAAGTTACTGAATTAGGAAAAAATATTAGCCCTTAAGTGTCCAAATATTATACATTATAGGTTTAGATTATTAGGAAGAAATTCTTCCTTGTGAGGGAGGCCTGGCACAGGTTGCCAAAGGAGCTGCGGTTGCCCCTTTCCTGGAAGTGTTGAAGGCCAAGTTGGATGGATCTTGGAGCAACTGGGTCTTATGGAAGGTGTGCCTGCCCATGGAACTGGATGAGCTTTAAGGTCCCCTCCAACCCAGACCATCAGTGGTTTTATGATTATTTTGAAACTCTGTTGCCTGGATTTTTCTCACTATAGAGAAAAAAAATCTCAATATATTTTCACTTCTTGCTGGAAGCTTTTCAAGTTACATTTTTGGCTGCAGAATTTTAGAAGACAGACACCTATGGTATGCAAGTTTTGGTATGCAAGTTTTCCTCCTGCTACCAAAATAAGCAATCAGAACTTGGAACTGAATACCCAACAACACCTGCAAAAGTTTGTCAGTTCTGAATAAAATTCGAGAACAGTTCACATCTTTCAAAAACACTTACAAAGCTCCTTAGTTTTCAAGTCTTCAACCATCCAGGTAATTTTCTGCATTAAGAGTTAATAAATACCTAATAACAGATATATTAAACCAAGGTTTCTACAAAAGCTTAAATATATAATATTAAAGCAGTATATGGCTGTTGTACAGATTGAATTTTTGGATTAATAACTAGTTTCTATTTTTAAACTCTTGTCTTAGAAATAAGAAAAAAAAGAGCAAATTATCTCAAAGTTGCACCCACCAGCTAAAGAGAAAGCTGTCCTCATTATCATTTTTCCAAGATATTATGATTTTCAGTATTGCAGGTAGTAGATGATCACAATCAATACTTTTATCCTTCAAGCAGGAGTTCAAGATGGAAAGACACCCAAATGCACCTATGACATAATAAAAATGTAAACTCAATAGTCTTAATTATCAAGACACAACAAACATTAGAATGTGTGTCAACAGAACGTAATTTAAATATTGTAAGACAGTTTGGACAATACCTAAGCTTTCTTCTTTGAACACTTAATCCACAGATGTCACTGTTAAATCAAAATAAAATATCCAATCCAAACTTAAAAAACTCTCCTATAAGATAAAGTGATAGTTTATAAAATTTTATAAAAAGGAAAGATACCTGCTAAGATTGAAATTTCTTTGTGGTACTAAAAATACAGAATGCTAAGCAGTAATTTGGACAGATAATTAAGACAACACAACTGAAAGTTGTGAATTCTAATATTATTGGAATGTTAATTGAAGTTCTAGTCAGAATGTTAACTTTTACTTTAGAGTGAAGTACAACTGTTGCATTAGTACTATTTTCCATTTTTAAAAACTGTATTTATCTCGATTTCTTGGAGAAAATGAACATTTCCAACACGCACGATGACAAAAAATAAGGTGAAGTATCACACATGCATAGCACAACCAAACAAACAAACCCCTGCTTCACTTAAACAAGTTCTGCAGCAATTTTTATCAGCTGACCTGAAAAGAAAGACACCATTGGAACAGTAAGCCTACAATCTACATCCCACTTATTGGTAATTTGGACATATATGTTCTGCTCAGGAATCCCTAGAAAACAGAGAAGTAGTAGAAGGGAGATGGCAATTACAAATAAAAGGCCTCCACAACAGAGGAAGAGTGAGGATTATTCCATTTTCCTCTGTTCAGAGTTTCACAGACACATTTGTTTGCCTTACTGGCTCACTTAGAAAGCCAGGAAGCCTCAACTAAGTTGAAAGAGTAGGAAACTGTCACAGTAGAGAATTTTAAGATTCCTCTCAATTTCTGCATGACACCAACAGTGACAGTTTTCACACCTGAAGAACATCCATTTGAAGAACTTATCTGAAATCCTGAGAACACTGCCAAGGGACAGATGTCCACAGTTTAAAGTAACCAAAGATAGGTTTCCTTCAGTTTAAGTAAGCACAGTTCTGTCACAAAATACAAAACCTACATTTCAGTTTTCATATAGACTGATCAATAAGAGTGTGTGCAAGAAGACACAAAAGCAGTAAGGGTCAAAAACAGAAAGGACTTTCCTCTTAAATGACATCTGATTCATACAGATAGAAAGACTGTGTGTGAGCATTTCCAAATAATTTTCTTGAAAAGCAGCAAGTTTGTGAAAACATAGATCCAAATTAAGTGGCTATATTCAAAGCAATATCATAATACATCTCAACCACCTGTTAAGTAATTTTCCAGAGCTGCAGACAGTTAATGTAGGGCAGTTTTCAGTTAGAGGAGCTATTCAAAAATTACATGTAAACTGTGAACGAGTTCTTGGCAAAGCATCTGAAGACAATCATGACCAGTTGACAATAGTATATTTTTGCATGCTGTGTAAAGCCTAAATGGTTCACTGAAAACTTTGATATTTACAGACATGCTTATATAAGATAGATCAAACTAGAAGCAACATCAGTATGTTTTTAATAGTATCAGCCTAAACCTTTTCATTCTAATTTTGTATCTGGCAGTAGAGCTTGTACTTTCTGAATGAGGCAAAAAATTACTATGCCAAACAGTCTAGAAGAAATAGGCAAACTGAGAAAGCATTTCTTTCTAGGAAAAGCAATATTATAGTAAGTATGTTTTATCTAAAAGCAAACATTACAAATTACGTTCTTAATTTCTAATGAACTAGACTAAGGTAAGAACATACTCACCATCAGTGCTGGTATGCTCTGTCTGTGTACATGTCATAAGTTTGGCCACACAGTGGAAAACAAGTTCTCTCTTTTCTTCCTCAATTAAGAAAGGTGATAAACACTGAAGTGTATGCAGCCTGCCCTCTGTTAATGGAAGGAACCTGTTCACACAAGCAAAACACCAAGAATGAAACAAACCGAAAAACTGAACTAGGAAACAAAGTATCAGTTAGTTCATAATCACGTAATATACTCTGACTAATCCCACATGCTAAACCAAGTCTGACTTTTACATGCCACACACATGTATCACTTCATTTTCAGCCTTCAGTTCAGTTCTCAATGGTCAGAATCAGGATCATTTTACACTATCAATATTCACAACAAACTGCAAGTTTATAGGCAGCAGTATTAAGATACCCTTCTGTTGTCTTGAAAAATTCTTTCCTCTCCCAGGATACAGCATTCTCATCATGGATCACTTTGGCCATGGTTAAGGACCACAGTCTTCCATGTTCCTCTGATCTTCAAAGAAAAAACACCCTGGTTAATATATAGAGATGCTCATGGTTCACCACAAAAGCATTTGGATGCATTCTGAATCAACACACACATGGAAATATAGCAGCACTCTACACAATACAAACTGTGAAGACAGAGCTAAGAGTTGTTTCACTTGTTCTCACATACCTATCAAATATAGTTTGCTGCAGGCTAGTTGTACTACTGAGAGTACTGAACTCCTCATATGTAATATGCATCTCTTCTAACATTTGAAGGTATTCCAGAAGAAGATCAGGAGGATTCTCCAATTCTTCAATCCATTGTAATGAGTACAGCAGTTCTGCAACTAATTAAATAACAGCTGTTGTTCATAAATCAACTTGCATAAGCAAGAAGTTTCAGGTCAAGTTTTTGTTGTTTTGTCAATATGTTTTCAATGCATTAAAGATGTTATTTTTACATGCAATCTTAGGTGTTTCAGAGCATGAACTGGCTATCTGCCACTGTATCATAAAATACAGCAGAAAAAAAGCCTACAGTAATATTCTAGATATTCAAGAAATTTTAAAGCAAATGAGGCATGGCATTTCTGCTTTCTGCTGCTTTCTTTCTATTTCTCATCCTTTCTGCTCTCCTTCTTTCCTTTAATACATATTTCTTGCCAAAAAGGCGATCAATACCTAAGTCCAAAGAAAACCAAGCAGAATTCCTCACAGCTAGCATGTGGTTCCTTCATTAGCTTACAAAGACCCACTCTAAACCATTACACTTCTTATCATAGTGAGATTTTTGTAGATAGAACTGTTAATTTGATAATGCTGCATTTAATGTGAGTGTTCTTGAAAATAAAAGGAAACTAGATTTGATCTCATGAATTCTGAAGATTAAGAACAGTTGTCATCTCAAACTATCTTTACATTATGGTTAAACCCTCAAGGGAAGGATACAGTTCCTATTGCCTGCTCATACCAATGCATGGTGTGTTTTGGCAATGAACGAATCTGAAGTTCATTGAAAACTCATGCTTCTCCCAGTTCAATGTTCTCTTGAGATAGGATGTACATAACCAAAAGAGGTCCCAGGAATAAAAAAATACTTTTTAAGGAGACCCAAACAATCAAAAAAACCCCCAAACAACCAAACAAACAAAACCACACAAAAAAAAAACCAACAAAACAACCAACCAACCAACCAACACCCCCTGCCCCCCCCAAATCCAGCAACAAAAGGTAAAAAGATGATTTCTCACAATGTATGCCAAACTTTAACTATGCATTTCTAATTTTCAATTCAGGTTACAACTACTATAAAATAAAATTCCTTGAAGTTTTACCATTGTAACTTACTTATATTATCATTTTTCTTTCTTTCAGCATCATCATTTCCATCGACTACACTATTTTTCAGTTGAAGCAGTACCATTTTACTTAATAAGGCTGAAGCACACAGATGGCCTGGAAGTTTAGTTGTGCCACACAGCTTGACACTTGATCCCAGAGGTTCACAATTCATACTAAGCCTTCCATCCAAAAGAGGCTTGTGCAACCACTGTAATATGTGCATAAAAAGAGTATGAAAAAACTTTGATCTGTTTAACCTTGATAACTCAGTATTATTAAGAAACAACCATGAAAGATACACCTTCATATCAAAAGCACAAGGGTGATGATGACGCACTCCAGTGTATTAAAAACCTAATTGCACAGCAGTTAGTAATTTGTAACAGCACTGCTGCTCAGAAACAAATACATTTCTTTAGAACTCTATGTATCTTACAAGAAACTGTAGGTTACTGAAGATTGGTGGCTGCACAGGAAATTTGTGTCTTTCCCCACTCCCTACTCTATGTATATGTCAGCATTCTGTTGATAGTACACCATGTTTTTCTGCAGACACTGGTGTTTTTCACAAAATTAATCTTTAAGAAGAATTAACTTAGAGATAAAAACATCTTCACAATGCATAATCCATGAGATAAAATTTCTGAATTGTAAAGCAAGTTGCTGGTGTTCCGTGTAGAAAAGGGTAATTCCATGGATTTTGATTTTTCTCCAGTAGTATTGGATCAGTCCATACACAGAGATTTTGTCCTCTTTACAGACAGAGGCTGAAAAGAACCTCTGCACAAACATATGGTATTCATAAGTGCAGTTCCGTGTCAAAAGAAAGAATGTCCACCCTAGGGGACAGAGGACAGAGGGGGACAGAGGCCTGAGGAAAGATCGACCATCCTGTGCAATCCATTATCATTGCCATACCTCAGAGCACAGAGACTTTTGCAATTTCCCCCACTCAGTTTTGTTCAGTGTGACGTGCTCAGCAAAAGCTCTCACAAGATATCCAGACTGCCCATCAGCTTCCATGAGCTTCAATAACAAATCACTGACTGCAGAGATCAAAACCTGAAGACTGAGAAAAGGAGAAAACACTGCAAACAAGTTTGGCACTATTCCTTAAGATCCACCTGCGTATTGTTCAGTGCTCCTTACCCACTGTACCGGGGTGATTTAAATTCTGCTCTACCCACTACCTCCACATTATGGAAAAGATGTGCATCCCAATTACCTTTTAATGTCCAAAGATGAAGACTGAACTTGGTTCTTGACCCACAGTGCAGCTTTAAGCAAAAAGATGCTCTGCTTCTGAGTGCTCTGAAGCTGACGCACAAGTGAATTTACACCAGACATCCAAGTGTGCTTTAATTTGCATAAAAGTACATCTATTGTAGAGAAAAGAAAAAAGAAAACAAAACAACGATAAATAGACAAGCAAAACACCACAAACAGGTAAACTCTAATTACAATCAACAGCATACAGAAACAATCACATGTCTAAAGAACCTGCAGTAGGAGAACAATTACCTTTTCTGTGGTTACATGCAAAAACTATCAAAGGCACATACACAGCTTTCTTGTTGCAGAGCAATTTTAAATTAACTGTGACTCACAGGTAAGATTTAATTTAATTGAGATTAAGAGTGATGTTCCTGTTGTCTGCTACCATACAATCTTCAAAATCACAGATATTTCTACCAAAATATTGAACATTCACAACACTGATGCCTTAGGTTTTAGCTTTCATATTTTCAGATTCTATGCCACCTAGTGATGTAGTTCTGAGCCTCACTCATATTAAGTGCCAGTAAGCTCTCTTCACAGAGTAGGCAGACAAAACAAATCCTTTCCTACTGGGGACCAAGGACAACTTTCAAGCCCAAAAGCATAAACAACAGTGGGCTGAAAGGAGGAACAAGGATGTAATCTCACAACCTGAAGCTGTAACTGGACAATTAAACCCCAATGTGCAAACGGACCAAAACTTATAAAAATGTAAAATCTCGTGACCAGTCAGCCAGTCAGTGTGACCAGTCAGTTTTGTGGCCATTCTTAGTCCACCCTGGGTGCAGCCCAAGGTGGATCCTGGAGGCCTTTCAATAAATACCTACTTTATTCTCTAGCTCTGTCCAGTCTCTGTCTCAGGTCAGCCTTCCGAGGAATCAACATCAATAGTCTTTTATAAAGCAGCAGAGGTTTCCAAGCTAGTACTGTCTTACCTCACTTCTGTTACAACACTGAAACATTGTATTAACTTGTATTAATGTCAGTAAATGTATGTTCCTATTTAACTCCTTAAATTCCTGAATTCAAGGAATATAAATCAGGATCTCAGTCTGAATATGAAACACGGGCAGAGAGGTATGGATCACAATTTGTCTGGGGCAACCTGGCCAAAATAAATGGTTTCAGAATAAATACATGTTACTGTAAAGAAGTGATTGGACACACTTTTTCATGGACTGCCCAGATTGCAAAATGAACAAAAACGTTCATTTGTTATATTTCATAGACTTTAAAAAATTTCTGTAACAGTCCAAAAAGAGTGCAATATCACAGCCTCCAAGTTAGCTGATACTAACACTAAAAAACTCTTGTAAAGATGTTCAGGACCTGATGTTTAGCAGTAACTACGGGCACTGTAAATTAAAGCACAGATCTTCATGTCAGTTATAGCTGCAAATACTCAATGGATATGAACTCAGTATTTTATCACATACTTGATTCTGTTTCATGAAAAGGAAGAATTTAGATGTAAGCATCACCTATGAAAAAGCTCAGCTCAAGTTTTTTTTCCAGATTACCTGTCAAGTGTGTTGCATCCTGCCTCTGAGCACACAGCTGGAAGATGGTAAGGAGCAAGTCTTCTGAGGATGGCATCAGCAAACACCCTTTCACTGAGCTGAAAAAGCTCGAGGCCACATCACAGATGAAAGATACTGATGGTTCAGTATTTCCAGCTTCAGAAAGATCCTTTGCTTTAGATAGAGCTGCTTGAAGTTTATCAATAATCCTTTCAACAAAAGTTTCACCAATCAATGATTCTATTGGGCAGAAGAAAAAGACATTATACTTTGATTGCCTGATAAACACAACCATGCAAAGATGTCATATTATTATGGACCAATTTGACTTCAATTTGCTAATTTTGAATGTAAAGTAGGTTTCAGTCTAATGGATACCTAAACTCTTATTTCAGAGACACCAGCCAACATTTCACACTGCCAAGTATCATTTCTCTAAATCAGCTGAAGCAGCTTTGAAAAAGGTATTTAAAATAGAGCAAGTGCAAAGTGATCCATCCGCCTTTTATGCCTTCCTAGCTTCTGGCAACCACCTGTGAGCCCGAGATGTCACTGGATTATTGCATATAGCCCTGACCATGCTTAGTTCCTTTTTCACGGATACAAGCAAACTAATCCCATTTCACCTCAAACTCTACCTAACAGAATATCCTGTTGCAATGAGTTCCAGTATTTAACTTTATGAAGAAGTGAACTTTTCTTGCCCCTCAAGACTGCTATTTAAGCACGTGTTAGAAACTCAAGTTCTTCCACTGAAAGGAATAATGATAAATTTCTCACTATTTGCATTTTCTAGACAAATTGTGATTCTATTGCTTTTAAGCACAACCCCATCCCAGGGATCACAGCAAATGCTGAGCTTACACGGAAAACACAAAGAAAATTGAACTCCCCTGGAAGTCTGTATCAGATACTAAAAATGCAAGGAATAAATTAAATAGGATGCTATTAATAAAAAAATCAGATTACATATACGGCATAAAAGCACACACTGAGTTTTTAAAAGACATGAAAATAAATGGAAATAGCTCAAAACAATTTAAATGTCCTGTAACAAAGCATTACTGCAACACACATAGGTCCATAACAATTGACTTGGTATACTAGTTTTGAAGGTAAATTTCACATGGTATGGTTTAAAAATTCGTATTATTTTACAGTACATCAGCTGATAGATCAAGCTTACTTAAATTTTCAAGTTTTCAAGACTTGCAAATCTGAACCTTCTCTTCAAACACTGCCCTTGTTCAGCAATGTGGACCAAAAAATGACAGCTACTACTGCAAGTTAGTGTCTACAAAATTAAACTGCATGTAGTAAACTGGCGTAGGTATACAAAGAGCCCAAAACTAAGAAACAAAAACCTGCCAATCAACAAAAAACTACCAGGAGAAAGCCTAAATGTTCTACTACATGAAATATTCTGGAAGATCCCAAATTCCTTTCAACTGTATGCAAAGCATAAGTACAGCATTTACACTTCATGAACTCCAAGGATTACATACGCTTACCACTTTTAACATGCTGTGACAACACCAAGCTCAGGAGGGTCCACCTTTCTGAAGAGGCTAATCCTGATGAGGCTGCTCTAGGTTTTAAACCCAGGTGACACAGATCATCTGCCAGCATTACCAGTCTCTCTCCAAGCATGTCTCCTTTGAGCCAGTCAGAGACTAAGGAAAGTTTTGTTGTGCTTGAACATGCCTGGATCACAAGAAAAACATTACAAGAATCTTTTGAGGGTATAGAATAATAGAATGGTTTGGGTTGGGAGGGACCGTAAAGATCATCTCCCAAGTTCCAATTTAAGTACCCCCTTTACTGCCATGGGCAGGCACACCTCCCACTAGACCAGGCTGCTCCAAGCCAAATTCAACCTAGCCTTGAACACTACCAGGGACAGGGCAGCCACAGCTTATCTGGATAACCTGTTATTACTGAGCATAAGATTAATATGTTAAACTTACTCATATAGAGTGAAAATTATATCATCTACCACAAACAGCCTTTAGATTTTACATCTGCAACAACACTCTCCAACTTTCTTTCTATCAGAGACAGCAACTAAAAGCTGGGCCAGATCTCTACTGAAGAGAAACAAATCGCCTTCTAAAAATGCTTCCTTTATGTTTCTCCTCAAAGTATAGAGTCCAGGAAATTCCTACACTGGAATTAGAAAAATAACTCCTGGATGACCCAGTTGGTTGAAATAAAATCTATTTAAAATATAAAAACTGTTTACAGCACCTGAGTTTCTTTAAGAAGAAATAGAAGGTCACAAATTAGAAACATTATTTTGCTGATGAGCCACTGTAAGTTACAAAATCATAAAAACTGAGTATTCCTAAAGTACGCAGCATATGTGAGAGAAAATCCTGTGGTCTTTGCACTGGACTGTAAGTCAAGTGCTATGAGTTCTTGTCCAAAAATTCATCATATGCTACCTGTTTCATCCCATGCAATTACTTAAATGTCAGTTTGTCAATATTGAGTGTGAAAAAATGGAATACTACCTTTTCCTTATAAGCACCTTGTAAGGATGACGATATAAATAATCATCTAAATTATTGGTCTAATCCCCAGCTCCATTCTCTCCAGCTTAGAAAAGATGATCAACAAATCAAGAATCCCTCTGGCTCAAAAAGCAAAAAACAGGAGGGACAAAGATTCTTTTGTTTTGGCAACATCATTTCATTTCTAAGACTGTCCCCGGATTTAAATGCATTTGAAACAAACACTACTCTGAAACTGTAAGATTTTCAAATGATGGAAATTATCACTACAAGGTTATGTGAGTCTCAAAGCTAACATTTGAGAGCTATTAAAAACTATGCATAACAAGAACAAAAAAAAAATCTTAAGAGGTACCTTTTGAATTATCTGGAGAAAAATAACCCATTTCAGATCCATCTGAAAAGAAAAACAAAATTCCCCAATATTAATAAAAATCATTGCTGAATAGGAGGCAATAATGCCATTTTAACTGTTCTCTAGGCATAAGTAGAAGCTGCTAGAATTAAAAAACTAAGTTATTGATTATATAATTTTTGTCTTCCAAATCTTTCTCTTCCACAAAATTTAGTAAGGGACGGTGTTTATATGAAAGGCTAGCAATGACTACTAAAGTACACTGTATAAGGAAGCAAGAGAAGAGAAATTCTGATGATACTTTTAAAAATTATTTATACCATATAGAAAGGGAAGGAACCTTTCATCCCAACATTATCATGTCCAGCTTTCCTAAAATTACCTTCCTTACGCTGAACTTAACCTGAATTAATTCAGAATTATCTTCCATGTGACAGTGCCAAAGTAAGATTATTAATGAACCACAGCCCACAGTAACACTAATGACTTTGATAAAAATTAACAAATCATGTACAAGTCATACCTTTGCTAAATCATCAAGAATGACTTTCCTTTCATCATTACTGTTGCAACAATGAAGTACACTGTATAAAATATCAACCAGGAAATGGGTGTCTTTTCTCCAGTCTTCTTTCAGCCAAGGTATTAAATTCATATACAAAAACTGTACAGATGGACTTTGGTTATGAGCTTTCATTTCATTTTCCGGTTCAGCCTGAGCAAGGCTTACATAATTTCCCTGCTCTAAAAGTACCTGGAAAACCCTGTTTGAGGAAAAAGAGTTGAGCAAGGCAGAGAGAAATTTCAAATGTTGTTCTGACTTCTGTTCATTGACATACACAATGCTCAGCTCAGCCAGGTTGCAGACTAAGTTCTCTAGAGGTTCTTTCCTTAGATGTGAAGTTTGCTGCAAGTCAGCCTGAATTTCAGAGTCACCATTTCTCACTTCTGTGAGCTTTCGACTCTCTGTGTTCCTTTCAGATTCATCTTCATCTGTAAATCTGATTTTTAGAGATTTTCTATTGTTTGGTTTCGTAGCACTCTTTGGATTCTGAAGAATTTCTAGCATACCAGATATGGCAAACAGTAATTTCTCATCAGCATCCAACCTATCAACATGAAGTTTACACATTTTTAAAAGATGGTCCCAAAAATCTGACAGCAGTTTCTGGAAAACTTCATCTGTGCCATCATTGTTGGAGAGTTCTGCTTTAGCTTCCCAGGAACTTAGCACTTCTGCTGTTTGATAAAATAATGGTCCACTTTGTAACTTGGGCTCCTTAAGTACAGCATTGGTAAAAGGAATTAGCTATAAAGACAAAAAAATGTATAAAAGAACAGTGATCCAATTTATAAATTCATTTTATTCTTTATAATGCCACGAAATTATATAATTCTGGAAAACATTCTGGAAGCAATCCTGCAAATATCAGATTTATTTATGTTTGAACACTATAAAAATATACAGGATGGGAAGCACTTTTTTCCCCCTTAAATGTAATTTTAATTGCACAATAAAAAGAATGATTTCATAGGAAGAAAAAACCCTAAATTCACTACCTTTACTTTTGCTACACATTGCTCTTTACAACTCCCTGAAAGGAGGTGGGAGTGGGTTTCTTCTGCCATGTCTCTAGTGAAAGGATGAGAAGGAACGGCCTTAAATTGCAGCAGGGGAAACTCATACCAGGTACTAGGAAAAAAAATCACTGCAAGTGCAATCAGGCATTGGAATAAGTTGCCCAGGGAGGTGGTGGAGTCACCACCTCTGGAAGTGCTTAAGAGACATCTGGATGAGTCACCTGGGGACATGGTCTGGGGGTGATTTGGTGGTGCTGGACTGATGGTGAGACTGGATGATTTTGAAGATCTTTTCCAGTCTTGACAATTCTGTGTGTTTTTTTTTTTATGAAATCTAGGGAAATTCTCAACAGATAAGTAAATCCTCACCTAAAAGTCACTTTTTAAAATTTTTTGAATCATTAAACGTACACACAACAATATTCAGTATTTCTGATGAATACCTGGTCACATATAAGCATTTGATGAATTTTGCTTTGGTCTTCTTCTTCTCTTTTCTGTAGAACAGCAAAGCACAGACACTCCATAAATGCAGTTGTAATAGCTGAACTTTCTGAAGGGCTGGCTACTGTCCTCTCGCTTGACAGCCTGTGAGAGGGGACACAGTCAGCTGTGCTTCCAAGAAACCCAGTATGAATGTCATCAGTGTACCCTCAGTTATGCTGTTCTTATCCAGACACCAGTATGAGAATACAGGATCACAGAATCACTTGCAGGAGTCAGATCAAAATAAAGTCAATTTTAAAAGTTGATAAACCCAGGCAATTAATAGAATCTATATCAAAATACTTCTTCATCTGGTCCTAGCATTCAGAAAAAAAAAATCAATCTAAACAGAGAAACTATGTACAGTCTAGCACACTGTCTCAACCATATTTCAGATGGCTGTCAAAACTCTTTTGTAATTTTCTACACACACCACAGAGGTTCAGAAAGCATCACTTTCTGTCATTACAGAAAAAAAAAAAAGAGGAAGGAAAAAAAGAGAAAAAAAAAAGAAAGCTACCTAAAGATAGTCTCACCTGTTTTAAGTCTAAAAAGGGATTTCTTTGCTTTTAATGAATATTACAACACAGAAATGATCACAGAAATATTACAATTATTGTACTACATGTAATAAAATTCTATACACTTTTCAAACAAAACACTACATAACTCTCTTCTCCAATAGCTCTGCTAATTGCCACATCAACATCAGCCAAGAACTGATTTTTTTAATAAATGAAAATTCAGTATTTCGTAAAATAAATTCTATATGCTTTTGAGTACATAATGCACAGGTGCACATTTAAATTATATTTGATAGAAAAGTGGTTTTGATGTATTTTAAAGGTACAAAGTAGAAGTCGTTCCATCCTTTAAAAATGAGTACAACGAGAATTACAGCTCCTGCATAAAGGAAATGTCACTATCACAAGACTACTTCCCTCCGTAAGAATTACACACTGGTGAGAAGAGCTTGGTTCTTAAGAATCATCTGTAATTATAATTAATGTTCCATATTCAAATTTGTCATGGAATAAACACAAAGCTTTGACAAGGAAAGATAAGAATGCTTCATGTAAGGAAGATGTAGTAAAATCAAAAGGAAAGCTGAAGGTTTAAGATGAATGGAACAGCCAAAAAGAACTGACTCCAGTTTTGGATACTGAAAAGAATTTTAAAAATATGATCTCATACATCTTTAATTACTTAAAGATTAGTTTCTTTATTTCCAAATGTAAAGAGACTGATTCCAAATAAATAAATTTGTGGTCCATACCCTTGAATTATAGAGCTGAAAAAAACTCTGAAGAATTCCAGCTTCGGTTCCATAATGTCAGAAGGCACCTTGCTAATGAAGGGCAGAAGGTTTGGGTAGATAACAGTAGCTAATCCTCGCCCACCTTCTCGAAGTACTGTCCAGAGCTTTGGCAGAACTCCTTTTCTGGCATTTACATGACTCCAACAGTCCTACAGAAAGAAATTCACTTACTATAAATTAAACAACAATATGTTGCCTCAGAAGAACTCCCAAGGCAGCCATTTCACCTACCTCCCTGTATTATAGCTGAAACAAGTTATTGTGAAATTTAAATTCTGTTAAGTTAGTCACTTGCCAATATTCTTTAAAAGCATTTTCTGTCTATTCTGGCTTAGGAAGTTAACATGAAAAAACTGTTTCTGCACAGTTTAAAATCAACTGGCCTTCCTTGTTAGCTAATTGCAATTAAAGGTTTCTCTTTAATAATGCTTTTCTCATGCTTCATAGAAATCACTATTGTAATTAGTCCTGTGTTTATTTTTAAGTTCTCACTATCAAGGCCAACCAATGACTGATTTTAGAAGTATCACTAACTTCAAAACTCTATTCAAAATTTTTCTGATGGTTAGAAAATGCCTTTGGACTTTCCCCTCCCTAAATTTTTCTGTCATCTGATCTATTTTATTTATTATCATATTTATTATAATTCAAGGTACCTATATTTATAACCAGCTGAACAAAGACTGTTTAGGGGTTCTCTTAATAAAAACTTATTACAATTAATTCCAGACTTGCAAAAGGGACCTGCAGCATTAAACCCTCGAGTTATCCCAGTCTATGGCAACATCTCATCCTATTAATAAATTCAAAGCTGGTGTTTCACTTAAAATTAAGGGGGGGGGGGAAAAGAAAAAGCTATAGAACCCTTACATTTAAAGGGGAAACAACCACAAACACACTGCAGGTCATTTTTGTAACTGTCTTTAACAAAGAAAAAGATTTTAAGCATTATTTGACTTACTTGTGACCACATGTAATGATAGGATTTCAAGGTAATTAAATTCATAAAACAAATCTAATTTTCAGATATGCTGGACACATATTTGAAAGTTACGCTGAAAGAAGGAGGATGTAGCCCTAATGACTCCCTGTTATTAATCATAAAGAAAACCCAGTCAAGCCTGTCTTCCTAATTCTACAGAGAACAATACTTGGTGAAAACTCAAATTTGATGAAAATACCTGCCCCTTATGCATCCCACATTACCTCAATAGTGGTGATAGTATAAAGCACTGCTTCCCAAAGAGCAGGACACACCACTGCATCACTGTCATCAATGCTGAGAAGAACAGCAGGACAAACTCTTGGTGCTTCAGCTGTCACCACCTCAGGCAAGTGCTGGCAAAAAGCAGAAATCAGCTCGAAGAAAGCTGAGCGAACCTGACAGAGGCCACAAAAGGAAAAACAGAATTTGTCACTACATGTGGTTTATAAGATGCCTTTTAAAGTCAACAAAACCTTACAACACACCATCCCCATATTTTATCATATTAACAAAGGTTAAAATATTATTAGAAACAAAGACAAATAAAGCAGTTATTAAACAGTCTTATCAAATATTTTAACGTAATTTGTTTAGTGAGAAAATGCTTGTCAAAAGTTGTATTTTTAAATACTTTTCAAAAGGAATTTTCTCCCAAAAGCAACTTAGAGCTTTCAAACAAAATATTATTGCACGAATTCATCACTATGCACTGCTGGTCTTGGCAGACTAAAGACCAGTAAAATGGTTTAAAAACTGAAAATCCCAAAGCACGAAGAACACGTGCTGTAAGTTGACAGAGTTTGTATCTCCCACATGAATTTTAAATTACAGTAGATTGCCAAGAAGTAGATCATGATGATACGGAAATAAAAATTTAGCCTACTGGATAAATTTTCAAGTAATATTGCCCAAATTGAGTTTGGGGGGATTTTAAACATTAAGTCTGGTCAGATATTAGTCCCAGATCAAAAAGTTTTGTAATTATGTTAACTGAACAGTCTCTTTAGCCTTTCTGGAGTCTACCTAGAAACCTGAAGTCTGTTTCAAACCTAAGCAAAGTACCAAGTTCATCCTTGTAGAACACAAGCAGTTAAATTTCCTTAGGTTAAATGTATTACCTTTAACAAAAACCAAGCAAAATAAAGAAGAAATTAAAAAGTCACCTGTGATACGTTGTTTTTGCTATACTTCCAAAATTTGTTTTGGGACAGAAGTGACATTAACTTTTCCTCTAATGAATGCATCTCTTTCTTGGGCAACATGCTGAGCAACTTTTTTAAAGCTAGCAAGGAACAGGTCAGAATCCGGAAAAACTTGGCTTCCCTTTCTTCTTGTGGTACAGTTCTCAGAAAGCAAAACAAACAAAAAAGTTAAAAGTGGACTGCAAATAAACCAGCAGGCATCCCAAGTTTGTCTAAAATAAACTGCCTTGATTTTTTTTTTTAATTTCAGATGCCAGCAATGTAAATACATAAACTTTCCATAGGTTCTAAGTTACACTATAAAGTGTTAAAAAAAAAGAGTTTCAAGTCATCTCATCTTCCAGCTACTCACAAATGCTATTCTTAAAAGAGCTGAGACAAGAATTAGATAACTGATAACATTTTCAAAACCATTTATACTTAAGTCCCAAACAAAGTTGCTGGGATCTGGACTCAAATAATTATTCTGTCTCCTGAAACAGAACTAAACTCACTAGGGACAGAGAACCGAAAGGAGACCAAGATTTAAAGACTTTTTAAATAGACATTAAAGCAGGCAAACATACTGAGGGTCACTGAGTGTATCAGCTGTTTCCTTCAGAAGGTGATCTTGAAGTACCTATGGGGGAAAAAAACAATGCACATAAACACAAAGAAATCTAATACTTATATATGAACAATGTAGTTAATACATTATTCAGAAACAGGCCTGCAATAAAATTTCACAACCACTGAGCTGTCTTTCTTATATTTTTAGACATGCTAGAAAAGAATTTGAATTAAATCTTCCTAATACTCGCTAAATTGCAGCCCTATGCCAATGTGCTCCTGCTAAAAAGAAGCCAAACTGAGGGCAAATCAAAACAGGTTTGCACACAATGGGCTGGCAATGCAACCTTTTACCTTTTTTTAATTCAGTCAATTGAGTAGCATATCTGACTGGCAGAAGGGCATAAACCTTGGT
Source organism: Cisticola juncidis (assembly GCA_013400215.1). NCBI lineage: Eukaryota > Metazoa > Chordata > Aves > Passeriformes > Cisticolidae > Cisticola > Cisticola juncidis. Next base: position 69,193 of record VXBR01011324.1, read on the forward strand.
CAGAATTAAACTTGTAGATGTTGGAACACTGCTCAGCATTCTTCATTCCTTTTTCACTGTAGCTAAACCTCTCCAGCATCATTATTCCATCTGTCAGCACTATTATGTGTTGACTGAGAATCATTACATAGGAATGCACACAAGGAAATTCACTATTAATTTCTTTGATTCCAGTCATTCTCATCTCAAGTCAAAAAAAACCACATGTATTTTTCCTCTGCATTCCTTGTTCTTCTTCTTTTTTATATTTCCTTACAGAAGAAATTCTTTCCTGTGAGGGTGGTGAGGCACTGGCACAGGTTGCCCAGAGAAGCTGGGCAGGAAGTGTTCGAGGCCAGTTTGGGCAGGCTTTGGAGCAACCTGGTCTAGTGGAAGGTGTCCCAGCCCATGGCAGGGGGTGGAACATGAAGACCTTTCAGAAGTCCCTTCCAACCCAAACCATTCTATGGTTCTCTTCACAGGGGCAAATTTTCATGTGAGAAAGAAATTTAATCGTGAAGAATAGATGGGGGAAGGATGACTTTTAAACTCGTAATAGAAGTTCATATATACAAAGCTTTAAAGAAATACAAAAGTATACACTCACATTAAGAATTTCATCCTTACAGAATACTAAGGCTTCAGGTTGTTTGCTGGAAGGAAAAGCTTTCTCAAAAGCTACTTTTGCAGCAGAAGCAGCAGGGGAGTAAGTGTCACATTGAGCAATCAGCCAGTAACCCATGATACTTTTTAAGTAGGGAGCTAAGTGTTTTTTTACTTTAAGAATCAGCTGCTCAAAAGACTGCTGAGTTGCTTCTCGAACACGGCGATCGTGATCCTGTTAAACAAAGAAGAGAAGGAAAAAAAGATAAAGGTGTATTGGTTTAAGAAATGTACTTTTGATTTCAGGTACTTCAAAGCAAAAGTGGTGATTAAAAAGCCATGTTTGCAATTAACTGGATTTGAAACATAGATTTGAAAATAAACACCAATGACAAAAAGGGTATCCCAAGGTATGGAGAGAGTCCTAATTTAGTAGTATTGTATTCCCAAAGTGTTGTACACTCAGAATTGTAACCTTTCCCTGATATCCCTAATAACAGGTTTTGTTTCCAATTTGAACAAACTTTTACAGACAGACAAGAGGCAGGAGAAACAGGAAGCCTTGAAGACATCTTTTGAATTAGAACTACCATAAACCTGGGCATTGTTATCCTTTATTTGCATGTGATTTTATAACATCATGATTTTCTACACCCTTGATTCTAGAAAGGAACAGCAGGAATTACTCTAATGGGTAAGAATAATGATTCATTTTGTCCCATATCATGTTTTCAACAGTAGCCACTCTAGACAGCTTGTAAACACAGTAAATATATCAGGAAACACTGCTAATCTGGCTACCCACGGTCTTTTAATATTTGGGTTTGGGGTTTTCTTTTAGTGTTAAGTCTGGTCAGATATTAGTCCTGATCAAGAAGATTTATAATTATGTTAAATGAACAAACTCTCTAGCCTTTCTGGAATCCACCTAAAAGAACTTTTCCTAAAAAATATAGTACCATCTTTTAAACATAAAGGTCTAAAAGTTCTACCAAGGAAGTACAGCTCAGAGATCAACAGTTCAAGATTCCACCCACTGCCAATATTGAAATATTGGCACAAAAAAGGAACAGTATTTTCCTTCAGCTTGATGTTTCTCCAAGATCAAGTCAGTAACTCCAACAAAGGTAAATATGTCAACAAAGACCACCTTAGAGGTAGTCACAGGAAGTATATAGATAAGTTTTTAATTTAAATATTTCAATACTTACTAGTGAAATTTTACAATAAATTCTTGGCCAGTAAGGAAGAACACCTTTAACAATTTCTGCTTCTCTTTCCTTGCACATTGTCCCAAACTCTTGCATAGCCTAAAATCAAAACATCAAGAGTGTGATTTAAGAAGTCAGGTAGATATATTCCGTAATTTGCCCATTTGTATCTGAAACTGCAATTCCCTTTTCCAAAAATCAATTCATCTCTTGCAAATGAGCATCCAATAGAGAAAACTGCATGATGGATCTTGCTATAATTTATCCAAGATATCTTCTGGATTGCATTTCTAACAAATCCACCAAAGTGAAATTAGTGTTAGTTACTTCCTCTTCCACCCTTAAGAAAACTGTTTTATTCTCCGATTAAAAAAAAATTATGGGGGGCATAGGATACACCTACTTTTAACTTAGTTGTGATGTCCCTTTTAGAAAGTTTTCGCAAAACCATTCGGAAATCAGCATCCACAAGGCTGTCTATTTCCTCTGCTCCTTGAATTGCAGGAACATATCCTAGATCACTCTGAGATGTTCCAAAGCCGATAAATCCAGGCACTGTTCCACGTTCTTTAGCAAGGAGCTCTGCAGCTCGGCCACTGCTAGAAGGCTGACAAAAAACAGGGACAGGAGTCAATTATCTATTTAATTTTATTTTGCACACATCATGCACTTGAAAATATGATCCTATTTATATTGTATAATTAGCCTTCTAATTAAAATAAAGTCTCTCAAAGAGTCCACCTGAGCTTTAAACATGGAAGATTGACCTAGAAAATGATTCTTCTCTTTGGGATCAGGCTGAGAAAGCTGGAGCTGTTCAGCCTGGAAAAGGCTCCAGGGAGCCCTTGTAACATCCTTCAGTACTAGCAGGGAGCCTACAAGCAAGCTGGAGAGAAGTCTTCATCAGGAATTGTAGTGATAGGACAAGGAGGAATGACTTTGAACTGAAATGAAATAGGTTTAGATTAGGTATGAAATTCTTGCCTGTAAGGGTGGAGAGGCCCTGGCACAGGTTGCCCAGAAAAGCAGGGGCTGCCCCATCCCTGGAAGTGTACAAGACCAGCCTGCACGGCGCTTGGAACAACCTGGTCTAGTGGAAGGTGTCACTGTCCATGGAATGGAGTAGCACTGGATGAGCTTTAAAGTCCCTTCCAACCCAAACAATTCTGTGAGTCTTATAATAATTCAATTATTCTGTGAATCAGAATTCTCTTCTTATAATGCATGAACACTTACGGAAAATTTCATTGCTTTATATTGCTTTTTCTGCTATACAAAAAAGCCTAGCAGAAAATTCCTTCTGTAAGCAAAAAATTTATTAAGAAATTATAAACAATTTATTAAGAAACTACTTATCCTCCTTCACCGTTTCTGGTTTTCCTAGTTCTTATCCGGTGCCAATACAACTCCCAGGGAATGCTCCCTTTTTCTCTGAACAAATAAAAACACATATACAAAAGAAAGGATTCTGCCAGCAACTAAGTGGCCAAAAATTATTTAGAGGAATGGAGCTAAAGCATGCATATAACAAGTATAATAAATACTTATTAAAGTATTGGATTTAACAGTGTGTGTTTTTGACCTCAGCACCTCTTCTAGTTTACCCCATTTGCTCAGGTTTGTTTCAACCACACGCTTTTGGAAAGACTGCCCAAAAGCTGACTGGTGCTTTAATGTCCTCTGGGACACCTCATAATGCAAATACTTTTATTTCCTAATGACAACAGCAGTTTTGGGAGCTTGTGCAGTTTAAATCCCCTTTTCCGCATGTGACCGTTAAGGACAAGCTGCTTTGCATTCCCTAGTTTTCCCCAAATCCAGGGAGGAATTAGGAAACCTGAACACCAGGCTTCTCCCACAATCCTGAGTGATAGGGCGGATGTCACATCATCTCTTCTGGCCTTCTGGCAAGAGTGTATTCTAAGACTGCACAGAAAAGCACACCGAATGTACCGCCGACACCTTGCTCAATCTACACCCGCGGTGATTTTGCAGACCCTCTCCGTACAAATACCACAGCATCAGCAGTCACACTCCTCCTAAAGCACGACCCAGGCCCAGAGGCGGCCCTGGGCCCGGCCCCAGCTACCACAACCGGGCCGGAAGATCGCGTTACCCTGCCGTGGCAGTCGGGCTGCGGCGGCCCGCGGCCCCCGCCCAGGGCCCCTGGAGTGACGGAACCGCGAGCCTCCGAGACCTGGGCCCGCTCCCGCCACCCTCCTCGGCCCCGCGAGCCGCCCTCACCCGCAGGTTGCCCTTGGTTCGCTGCTTGTTCNACCGATCTTAAACTTCGAGCGGCCCGCGGAGCCTTTGCGGAGCCGCGGCGTTCTCGGTTCTTGTACGCTTACAAGGATTTTGGATCTGGGAAAGTTTCACGCACGCTTGTCAAACAGCATCGCTGTGAAGTATCCCTCGCGAAAGGTGTTCCAAGTCCATACACAGAGGTGAATGTTAGCGATTTTACTGGATGTGTACAGAAACATTTAGTCGTTTTTAAATAAAAATATTTAATCCAAAGAAAGCAGTATCTGCTTTTTCTACCATGGGATTTAGATAACAGTATCCACAAAATTAGCATTCATTCATACAAACTTGTTGAAATCTCACTCAAAAACCCACGCAACATAAAGCACTTCATATTTCAGGTCTGAAAACTTGTGAACTCAGAAGGCTGAGATCGTTTCAGAGTTTTGGAGCATGCTATAAGGGAGCCCAATCCTTGGTACACTGAAGTTTACAAAAAACAATATAACAGATGTAGTGGAGCCACCACGGTATCTGTCTTACCCGCACACACATTTTTACCTACAGAAAATTCTTATGCCTTTAGAGCAGGCATGCTAGCTCATCTTGGTAACATGAGCAAGACTCTTGTAAACTTGCTCCTTCCCTTTGTTCTTTTTTAAATAAAATATTGATCTCGTGGCTTACTAAACTTCCAGGTAGAAAGTAGATTGTTTAAAAAAAAGGTTTTCATAAAGTGTACATAAACATTAATTAATGTAAACATCATGGTCTCACTCCTGAGATACCCACACTGCATATTTGTCTTTTCTTATTTGTATATTCATTCACCATCTTCCATCTGTTCATCCATCTATAGTTCTGTAACTGTCCAGCAGGCTATCAAACACATTTTCTTTCATTTTAAGTAGGCATGTACCCTAAATCTCTTTAACACCAGAAAGTGCATAAATCATTCATATAATAATTTTCATTACTCAGGATTTCACTGGATATTTGTTTTCATTGAAAACTGAATTATCACATCAATCATGAATTGTTAATTCCCTCTCTGATCAACCTGCAGAAAAGCTAAGGATCTGTTACAAGGACTGAATTAGAAATGTAGGTCCTGGGACCAGTGCTGATCTTCAACCCTTTCAATGTCCTTCAACCCCAAAGTACATTTGAAATATGTCAGCACATCCTTTTTCTTCTAAAAAATGATATAATTGCCCCAAGTCCATATGACTTCCCTTGGCACCATGTGCATCAAAACATTTTTCTTCCAAAGTGGGGAACTTTCGTTGCTTCTGGATCTCAGCATGTCCTCCACCTTCCAAAGAAACATCTTCTCTGTGTCGAATAAGAATTCTTTTCCATGTTAATCTTCTTACCCTGAAAGCAATTGTGGAAATATTAATCTACCTATAAAATAAAGACTGTTTCAGGAAATACTATGGAATAACTACTATCACAAAAGTCAATAAATTCTATTTGTGTATATATATTGACAGAGATAATGGTTCAGGAGCTGGTGATAGAAATACTACTCATATGCAAACACTCATAATCAGAAGCTTGGTTTTTTAATATCTCCTCAGGACTGAAAAACTTCAGTGCTATTCCTCACAAAATAATGAATGAGGATGTGGTTTCCATTTCAGCACTCACTTCTGCCTTCCCTCTCCTAATAATCCTCACACAGTCTTAGGTGATACAATCGAATTACAATGCTTGTTTAATCTGCACCACCCAGAAGGACAAATGATGGGAGCAGAATTAAGCATAAATGTGAAGTGATATAACAGCACATATACCTAACAACTGGCATACTGCAGTCCATCTCTATAAAAGTGAAACACAGAGGAAAATAAAACAGAAATAAATGTGCACATTGCAGTACTGGTTGCTTTGACTGTTGCATCCAACAGTACAGTGGATATTCAGAGTTGTATGTGCATTATTATAAACACAAATACTTTGCAGATCTTCACAGCTTGGCAGGTGGTTGGATTTCCCACCTTCTGGCCACATGTACAACACGACAAAATGAAATACTCTAACTACTAATGGCATTTAAGTACAAAGAAGAACTAACCTTGACCAGAACTCTTCACAACTACTTTGTAACCCTTCTACACAAACAACACCTGGTTTCCCTGGCATGCAAAACCCTGACAGAGAGAGCTCCTTGGCCCAGTCAATAATATTCTTTCTTTTTTGCTTGTTGTAAATGTGATGACTGTAGATCCATAGTCGAGTGAACGTGGTGACTTCTGACTGTGTGGCATCTGAGGCTGTCATTGAGGAGGATGAAAAATCCTTGTCAATGTAAGCAGCTGCATGGTCTTTAACCCATTCCCTTGCACTCAACATGCAGGGCTCACCACTGAAGATTTGCATCAAATATGTCTTTAGATCAGAGTTCAGGAGAATCTGCTGAGAGCGGCTTAATAATGATGATCTAAAGAAAATAATAATAAATATTAATAAAATAAATAATAAATAAATAATAAATCATAAACCATATAAATATATACGTGTTTACATTTTAGCATGTTTTTAAAAACACAGAATAATAGACTCCTTAGGTTTGGAAAAGATATCCAAGATCAAGCCCAACCTTTGACCGATGATCACCTTGTCAACCAAACCAGTGCACTGAGTGCCACATCCAGTCATGCACTGAGCACCTCCAGGAAGAAGACTGCAGCATCTCCCTGGGCAGCTCCTTCCACCAACTGAGCACCCTTTCCATGAAGAAATTCTTCCTAGTGTCCAACCTGAGTCTCCCCTGGAACAGCTTGAGGCTAATTCCTCTCATTCTGTTACTGCTTCTCAGGAAGAAGAGGCCAACCTCCATCTGACTACAGCCCCCTTTCAAGTAGCTGTAGAAACTAATAAGGTCCCCTCTGAGTGTCCTTTTCTCCAGGCTAAACCACCCCAGCTCCCTCAGCTGTCTCTCATAGGACTTGTGTTCCAGAGCATTCCTCAGCTTCATAACTTTTCAGAAGTTTTGCTTCAAGCTGCCAAGAAAATTAGGCATAGTTAGATAATATGGACTTGCTATTGATATTTAACTCATATTAGGTATGAAAGCATCTTAATTAGTATTTAATTGGTGTGCTAAGTCTTGAATTCAAAAATAGCACTACCAATCTGTAAAACAAAATCAAGAAAAAAGTATTTGAAAAGTAAGTATAGTGGCTGAACTAATTTCCTGTAATACACAAGTCTACATCTTTAAACAGAGAAAAAAAATGAGAAGGCTGGAACAAACAGCATTGCGACAAAGGAAGAATAAGACTTCTGACTTTTTTTTCATCCCTTTAGTTAGTCTTAAGCTTTATCAAAACAGGCATGTCTTTCTTCTTGAGCATGAGACCTATGAACAGTATCTAGATGTAACACTTCTGTACAGGTGATGGCTCCTTCACGCTTTTTCCCTTTCCCTCACTTATTTGCTGAGCACACCAGAGAGTGTGGATAAGCTTGTATATATGTTTTTATGCTTTTTCTTCAGGACTGTTGGCAACCTGGCTTAAATTGTCAGTAAACCATCCAAGAAAAGAAAAAGGCTGCTTTCTCTGGTCATAACTGTATTTGTACAACAAACTCTAACTTATAACCGTTTTTATTAGCAGTCATACCTCACAGTAATTTCTGGGAGAACAGCTGGATATTTAAATGGTAAAGCACAGGCCATAGAGAATTCCACCTAAAAACAAATGAGCAGACGTTTACTTCATGTAAGCCATAAAATCCCACAAAGTAATAATTATTTACAAAAGGTGTTTACAATACCATAGAAGCATTAGGCACTTCTGTTTTTACATTCAGTACAAACTGAACTTTTGAAGATGGCACCTCTGCAGACTCATTTTCAACATAGTGTTTCAGTTCAGCCAGAGCCAGTTGGTCTGTCACAACAAACTCTTCCTCATAAGGAAACATGCTAGACAGTAAATCTAACTCTGAAATTTGTATCGCTGCGTCTTCTTGGTTGGCCATTTCTGTTGTTCCTGAGCAAAGAAAAAAAACAGGGAATAAAGACACGGCTTGAATACGGGACAAAGTTCATTAACTCCTATGCAAAACACGTTACAGAATCACAGAATATGCTGAGTTAGAAGGAACTCATAAGTATCATCGAGTCTGACTTCTGGCCCTGCACAGGACAATCACAGAACTCACACCCTGCGCCTGAAAAACATTGTCCAAACGCTTCTTGAGCTCTGTCAGGTCGGTGCAGTGACCACTTTCCTGAGGAAAAGGGAGGTTGTTAAAGTTCCCAACCACCCTCTGGAGAGAAGAACCTTTTTTCTAATATCCAGCCTTAAACCTCTCCTGACACAGCTTCATGTCCTGCCCTCGTATCCTGTCATTGGTCGCTAGAGAGTGCCTGCCCTTCTACTTCCCCTCACGAGAAAGCTGTAGACTTAATGCATTAAGTTGATAGTTATGAACAAGCCCATCATAACCAGCTCGTGTCTGCCGGGCAGTCTGGACAGCCGACGGCCCACGCAGTTTCCACTGCCCTGAGGTGGGGACAGGACGCGCTGGTGTCACCAAACCAACGTCTTCCACACAGGGCTGCTGCTCAGGTGTCCTGAGCGCTGGGGAGCACCCCCTGTGCCCCTCGGACACACCGCTCCCAGGTGTCCTGAGCACCAGGGGCCCTCCTTTCCCCTCGAACATACCGCTCCCACTCCCCTCGGCCTGCGCTCCCTCACTCCCCACAGACTGGAGAGCAGCGGGAAGTGAGCCTTCATGGCACTCCCGCATGCGCGTACACGTCCCACGCTCCACCTCCGCTCACGGCCCCACAATGCAGCGCGCCGGGAGCGCGCATGGCAGCCGATGACCGCCGCTGCGCCACCGGTGATTGAGGTGAGAGGTTGCTGTCTGCCCCGTCTGGTGGAGTCATGCGCCACCAGGTTGTTCGCCCTCACCGCACCGGTAGGTGAGGGACAGGAGCCCCCCGGGGCCGCCGCCGCGCTCCTACCGTCGCGGCCATTATCCTCCCAGTCCGGGACTCGATCCGCCGGCCCTCGGCAGGGCAGCTTCGACCAGCACGTACGGGGCTGCCGATTGGCTGCGGCAGCTGTCAGTCATGGCGCGGGCCAATCGAAAGCAGGCAGGGGGGCGGCCTATCCGCCGGGCCGCCCGGCCGGGCCGGCGCTCACGTGCTGCCGGCGGGACGGGAAGTGCCGGCTGCCGGCGGGGCTCTGGCCTGCTGCCCGCCGCTCCTCGGGGTTCTCCAAGCGCAGCTCTGAGGGCTTTTTTCCAGGGTGTCTGTCAAACGAAGGTGCACGTTTGGTCGTTTACAGATCGCTCTGTCTTATTTTAAAAAAATATCAAATGCTTCAGTCACTTAGGCTATGGATTTCCTCGTGAGGGCTGTGCCGTGGAAAGGCTGGTGCAGAGCCTGTTGGACAAGTCTGCCCAGGCACAGCATGAATTAAATTAACAGCCCCACGTGTTAATGCTGTCCCGCCTTCCCGGCAGGAGCAAGGACAATTTGGAAAGGATTTTATTAATTAAAAGTTGCTTAAACAAGACCAAGTGTTGTAGCTTTTTGCAGAAAAATGTGCTGTAGAGGAAGGTTGTTGGATGAACAGTTACTTCTTTATCTGAACAAGTTGAATGCCTAGTTGCAAAAGTTGATAATTCCTCTCTCGATGCCAACCAGCCATCAACAATTGGGTCATCTGCCCTAAGACTATGAGCATGCAAACATGCTCATATTTATAAATGGCTTTTCATTTCAAAACGTCTTCTGTGAGTATCATGCTCTTCCCAGCTTAATTTTTCTCTCCGATTCTCTTAGTATGGCTTAATTTTTTCGCTGTGACAGCTCCAGGCAGACAGTTGTGCTCTGGGGCTAGTGTGCTGCCAAGTACAAAAAAAGAAATGGATTTGGAAAGGTGTACTGATACAGATTTAATGCTGGTTGTGTTTACATGAAGGTTGGAGAGCAGGGTTAAGGTAGTCTGCAAAGATTAGAGATACTTGATTTTGAACTCTTTTAGCTTCCTTATTTTCTTTGTACAACATATTTTGAGTTTTAAGTTTACCTGAGATTTTTGGGTGACCTTTTGTCAGGTAAGGAGGTACAGGGGCTACAGACTAGAAACTAAAAATGTTTGATCACATGTGTGGTAGCCACCTATCTGAAGGCAAGCACTTGGCTTAGGACTCCTGTCGAGAGTGGTCCACAGTAGGTAACAGACCCATCTGAATTATTTGCTTGATATGCGGGGAAAGTGATGATAAATCTTCGCCAGTAAAGAAATTGAAAAATTGGAATTCCCATTGTTTGTATATTTTCAAATATATTAAGAGTATTTTGCTTGTGTCAGGCTTCATCAAAGACACAGGGAATTTGCAGTAAACAAAATGAAAAGGTTGCAAACGCTTGAAGATTTAATTTGGACAAAACAAATTCTTTTTCATAAAATCTCCGTGGTGTTTGTTAAAGTCCTTAAAGTTAATAGGATTTTTGATACTGAAGTTTCCAGTTTTGTTATTTTGTCTAATGCTTTTGATTAACATTTTAAACCATTTCGGTTTTGTAATTGACACTGTGATCTTGTCTATACAACAGTTATAATTGCTTCATGTTAAAATATAATTTTTTGTTTGTTTGTTTTGAAAATGTCAAAAGAAAACAAGTTAATTCACCTCAAGGGACAGCTTGGCCATAGAGATAACTTGTGTAGCAATGAACAAGAAAACGAAAACTACTTTCTAATCTTACTGTTTTTATTTGTTAGGTCACTGTTCCTTTTAGGAACAATTACAGACAACAAATATGGGAAAGAAACGCATCAAAGGCAAAACTGCACAGTGTGATGAGTCTCCGGATATACTGAGTATGTTTCCTTGGAGAAGTCTGTGGACCTAATGTTTCTTTTAACCTCAAAGAAGGCTTGAAAGCTCATTAACATTAGAAGGCCTACACACTACTCACTGTCTTTGAAGTCTCACTTACAATATCTGGATTTTTAATTGAAACTCAAGTCTAGCAAGAAATATTGCTGTCATGACTTTTCTAAGTATACTAGAAAATAATCCTGTCTTAAAAATTGAGATAAGTTCCTGGTTTTACAGGGTTATAGATTGTGTAAAATTAGATTATAACGGGTTTGTGGAGTCAGCCAACAAGCTTAAGTTGCATTGTCCTAGTGAAAAGTTTTGTTGCAGAAGATTCTTGCTTTAGCAGTAAAAGCTGTGACTAACATACTATTTGTGAAACAGTTTGCCTTTATTCTAGCAGCTAATTTGGTGCTTGCTGTCGACACTTCAGCTCGCATTTTGGTTAAAACCTCTTCTTTCTATTATTCTGTTCCTAGTAGTTCCTAATCCCAGATGCTAAGTCTTTTTATCCTAGCTCCATTGGACCTCACCTTTTTTTTTAATTTTATTTTTTTGTTTATCCTAGTTATTGTAGGTTTTGTTTTTACTTGTGTTGCGCAGCATTTCCTTCTACCACCTTATCTGTCATATCTCAGATTGTGTCTTTCTCATCTTTTTTGGTGATCCCAGCTGGGGAAGTGAGTTGAACCAGGTTAATTGTGACAGAGAGAGCACTTAGAGTTTGAAGAGGCTTGGTGGGATGGCCTGTCTAAGTCTATGCTGCTTTGGTTTCCTGATTGGCCTGGTCTTCTTGTGTTAGCTTCTGTCTCTAATGGATGCCTTTTTTAGCTGTTTTTTTGTGGTTTGGTTCTTGGGGGTGCTGGGGGCTTTTTTGTGGAGTCACGGTCAATGTCTACTGTTAACTGTTCCTCTTTTTCTCCTGAAAAGAGATCAGAGATGCTGCTAGCATCTTATTTTTTTTTTTTTGCCTATAAATAGGGTATCTAATAATGACAAAGACCTGTAAAGCCACAAATGAAACTAGGACTGATCATGGTGAATAATTCCACTGTAACAGTGGCCACTGCCAATATACAAAATTTTTTTGTTTGTTTTTTAAATGACAACTTTTAGGTTGTAGATAAAGCTTATGTTTTTCAGAAAGGCTAAAAGAATGCTTGGATGTCTGTGTTTGTTTCTTGTTGGCTAGCAATTGCACTTTGATAAAATCCTGCAATCTTGGACAGGAACAGAACTGTAGATACAAAAATCTGCACCAATTTCAGCTTATGCCAATAGAAGTTTGCAATTTTGAGGCTGCAATCTTGCATCAGCAAAGATGGATTCAGAGCTGTGACACTACCTGAGCAATAAGAACACCTCAAAGTAAAGTTCAGGATGCAGCAACAGTATACCAAGATTGCAAATGGTGGTAACAAAAGATTTCTTTCTGATACTCTGAAAAATTGTCCCTGTTTCTTTGGCTGTAGAAAGACTATCCTACCTTCTGGATTGCTGCCTGTGTCTTCAGTGTTTGCATTTGTTATTCTACCTACATCCTTCTTGTGCTTTTTAATTTGTAGAACCTGTGTGCAAGCATATTTGTAAAGGACTGGACCAAGGGCATTTGAGAAAGGCACTGCAGAATGTGGAATGGCATGTTTGTCAGGACTGCAAAGCAGACAGTAAGACACAAGAGAAGGCTGAGGAGGAGGAGACTGATGAAGGCACTTCGATATGGTTATGCCTCAAATGTGGCCATAGGGTATCTCTTTTGTTGTTCATTTGTCTTTATACCTTTCAGTGTCTCGTAATACAGTGGAACAAGAAAGTTTCTAATTAAACTCTTATATCCTCTCTTTTTTTTGTTGTAAAGATGGTACTACCTATATGACTTTATATACTGTAGAGTGTGATTTAAAAATATCTGCTCTAAATATCTAATGAAGTACCTGGAAGATGTCCCAAAGGCATTTAGCAGGCTTAAGGCTAAAACACCATCTTGAGGACCATCTTCAAAAATTTGAATTATTTTTCTGAGAAAATAAAAATGCTCCTAATCTGTGATTTTTTACAAGAACTTGATGCTCACATTTGTTCATGAACTCTGCATGCTGAAGTGGTTTTGGTTCTGTTTCATTCTTTGAGGTGCGCAGACTGGAATTTATTCATTAAATGTTCAGTCCTGTAGCAGTGTTATTCTGCACCCAGTAAATTACCTATCTACAGAAATAACTGTTATGAAATAAATAGCCATCTGTTGGTCCCAATTAGTTGAACATAATTAAACAGTTTTCACTGTAATACTTTGTTTTTACTCTGACTTTATGTGTGGTTTCATTGACAGTCAAATGGATTTTGTGACACTTGTGGTTATCAATATTGTAGGGCTGTGACAGAAATTCTCCAGACCAGCATGCTTTAAAGCATTATGAAACACCAAGATCAGATCCCCACTGTTTGGTTCTCAGTTTGGACAACTGGAGTGTGTGGTGAGTTTGTCAGGCAGCACCAGACAGAGCTGGAAGGCAACAGAGGCTGGAATACAATTTGTCCTTTCTTTGTGAATTCTGAGATTTCTCTCTAGGCATGTATTAAAGTGTTTCCAAAGATATAATTTCCAGAAACATGCAGAATAAGTGTTATTTTCTTGCAAAATTTATGATTAGAATCATAATTAAGGTTGAACTTGACCAACTAGTAATGTGGTTGACTTCATATTTTACTGCTTTTACTTGGTCAGAGCACTGACCCATGGAAACAAATTTTAATCTGTAGCTCTAAATCTTGAGTTTTGACCTTGGGAGAAGGTTCTTTCTGATGTGCACTTAGTGACAACCTTACTTTTATTTCCTTGGTAAATAGGATTTTTTAATACCACATATAGATAGGAAGTGCAGTTAGAATTATGAGATGCTATTGGATCAAGCAGTACAAAACATTTCTCCCTGGTAGTTTTTCCTTCTCTCAAAAGTAATTATACACTTGTATATGTAAGGGGGAACTCTAATGTTCTAAACTGTGCTATATAGAAATACTGTACTTGATATAAAGAATTTTTGTTTTGCTTAGTAATGTGGTTTTGCAACTTAATATCTGTCATTATGTTAATATTATATAACATTATCTATTTACTTGATCATACTTAGCACTTATGTGTAATATCACTACTTTTAATGAATTCTAGAATGCAAATGGGCATTATTAGTAACATTATTACTAATGAACCAGTGAACTTCTCTATGTTAATTAAGGTTAGTGTTAAAATTGTTGGTTTGAAGTGCTCTATTTTCCCCGGTTTTTAATGTAAATATTTGCAAATGAGAGAAAGCTGTTGAAGTAAGAAGTTTTGGCTTCCTTCTAGAATTTCTTGATTGCACAAACTTTCGCAATAAATGATTCAAAGATTGATATATATGCTATAAATTAGTTATAAATCAAACACACGGTCAATAACTGTATTTCAATGGTGGGCCTAGTACAAAAATTCTGATCAAAACTGCTTTTGCTTTTATTAATGATATGAATGTGTGACCAAATCTCTCTGTGGTGTGCATGCACATAGGGTTCAAATTGGATATAAATAATAACTGTAAAGAGTTTAAAGACATATTTTGGAGAAGAAAGGAAGAGTTCTAGGAATTCACTAAGTTACGCTGTTTTGGATTTTAAAATGCTGTTGTACTCATTTTCCGTGCTAGTTAAACAGCCATCATTACCAAAACCTCTTCAAGTCCCTTGATTGTTTCAAGGTTGTCTACATTTTTTTTGACAGGTAGAAGGTTATGGTGTTAAAACACACCATGGAAATAACTGTCCTCCAGGAGTGAGAATGTCTATTTTTACAATTAACTACATAGACAATAGATAAACAATTAGGAATCGAAAAGCTGAGCCAATTTTTAATGAGATATGAGAAAATATGATGACTATAGCTAATGCCACGGATGCTAGAGATTTGGGGAAACACTTTGACTGCAGACTTCTGCTTTTAATATCAGAAAATTGAGTCTTATGGTAATCCCGAAGTCTGCCTGAGAACTGTAATTGGTGTTTTCCAAAAGGCAGAAGTATCAGTACTTTTGCCACTTCTTCAAAGATCTGATTGGGTGGAACTACAAAACTGGTATGTGTAAAACTCCTTCAGCTGTTTGTGTTCTCTCACGGTTTTACCCTTGAGCCTTTATGACTGCAGCTACTCCCACAGTTTTCTCTAAAGCAGATTATTGGTATAACCATACACTTTTTGGCTCATAAAGAGGCAAATAGGGTTTGTATCAGCAGTAGAAGAACAATACAAGTCTGCATGTTTAAGGGTGAACACTTGAATTATTTCTTATCTGACTTAAATACAATTAAGTATTTACTTGGCTAGAATATTCAAAATATTTTTCTATGCAGTAATATTCACAAGTCATTTCCTTTAGGGCCTGATGTCTGTTTCTTGATTTTTGGCAAAATTTTCCAAGCTTTTCTTTTTCTTGCAGCAGGGTTTCTAAGCACATCTTTTAAAAGTCTAATTTATACTTGTAAATTGCCAGTCACCAAAATAATTTATTACAGATAATTTTTACGTGTTTTATTTTTGTGATAAGTAGATTGAATTAGTCTCTAAGACTTATAAATCTTATGCTAAACCTTGTAATTTTATACCTTTGTGTAGTGAAATGCATCAAACGAGTAAATAGTTTAGGATTCTTAAATAATAGAAAAAAAATAGGATTAATTGTTTTCTTTTGGGGACGACGGAGACAGGTGCTACCTATGTGATAATGAAGTTCCATATAAAACTTCAAGCCTTTTGGGCCAGACTGTGGATTTTGTTAGAAAACGAGTTGGTAATGACTCATCACATGCAGGTAAGTAATTATAGTATAGATACAGTAAATCAGAGGGTCTCCTAAGTGTTGGAGACAGTACTATAAATCCAGAATTTACACTGAATTAGATTTAGCACCTTATGGTAAAGGGAAAAACTAATTTCTCCCCTTTTTTAATCTTCTTTGTCACAATTGTGATAGCATAAGTAATGTTCTAGCCCATAGACCTAAGTAGATCAGGATTTTGCTCAGCATCCCCATAGATTTACAGACAAGACATAAAAGAATGAGAGGAAAAAAAAGTCAGTTTTACTGTGGCTTTAAAAAAATTTGACATTCAGTTTTTCTGCGAATAGGCATTTGACTTTGGGTACTTAGGGTGCTGTGTTTATTCATCAGTGTTGCTCAGTCTGTCTTGAAATCCAAAGAAAAAATGTCTTTGCTTAAGAATAATTTGATTTGATTTTTTTAACGTTTTTTTGTGGGTATTTGTGAATGTATCAGGAATGACTAAGTCTCCAGCTGTTGCAGGACATTTCGTAATGGATGAAGTAGTATAGAGAGATTTTGTCACTGGGTCTGTACTTTTAGTATAAGCAGCTGCAGTGCTTTTAGAATTCTAAAATATTGTGTTCAGCCTGCAGTCTATCTGTAAAATACGATTGTTTAAAAGAAAACAAACCGAGCAAAAACACCCAAGCTTCCATAATGGCAAAACTGGTTTTGTACAAGGCATTTCCACTTGGAATAATTGGAAGAATTTGCATGTGAAAATGCTATAGCAAATTACTGTCAGAAATTCTGACATTTGGGGTACATCACAGACCCTGTGGGAAATGGAACAGAAACATCCAGCAATGCCACGTGGCTGTCTCTGAATTCAATTTTTTCAGAAAGCAGCTGGGGTTTTCCCACAGGGAGCAGAGTTTTTTGAGTGGTCAGTCTTTCCCAGACACACAGCTGAACTTCGTTGCCAAAATTTTCTTCCAGTTTGAACTAGAAAACCAATGAATACCTGGGTGTAGTTGTTGCCTGTTTCATGTGTTCTGTGTGTTATTGTCCCTCCATCTGTTTCTTGTCCTAAGATTGTATTGTCTCTTTTCTTTGCTTTCTCTTAACTTGTGTTACTTGACTTTAAAGTTACTATTAGCTCTCAGCTGCATTTACCAGAAACCTAAAGAATAGCTGACTGCCAAACTGGCAGAACCAATGTGGATGTTATTTTGAAAAATGCCTGGAGCTCCCTTACAGCTTTATTAACAGACCATTGGTGAATTTTCAGCAATACATCAAAATAATGTGAGGGAAAATATTTTTAACTCATCTTGAAGACTGTAAACCTTTCAGTATCATCTGTTCAGGTACAGGAAATGAATATGAGAGTGCTTTTACAGTGGGAGCCTGTTGGATGTTGTAGAAACCCTCACATAGGTGATTTTGACAGGAATAGATTTGAGATAACACTTGAAGAATTTCAGGGGATGTTTGCATGAATGGGTGGGTCAAGAGATATTTAATTTGCTTGCTGATTTGAAATGGCATTTCAGGGGGTTCTTGATTTGTTGTTTTTATTGTTTTGTTCTGTTTATTTTTTAACTTCTGTTACCTAGAGAATTTAAGAACTTAAACCAGTAGTTTTATATTTAAAAATTAAAGAATTATCATATGTATAAACTCAATTGCTGCTGGCTGCAATAATCTTTCCTAGCCTATATCCTATAACTATGTTAATATGTGGTACTTTTTATTATTTCAGTAGGAAAACAAGAGAACAAAGAAGTTGAAAATAAAAAAATAGAAAAAGACAGCAAAAATGAGCAAGAAAAAGAAGCTTCACTTGAAGAAAATTCTCATTCAACTGCAAATGGAGAAGTCACTGTGAAAGGACTTAGTAACTTGGGGAATACATGTTTCTTTAATGCAGTGATGCAGGTACAGGACTTGCTGTTGTTTTTAGAAAAACTTTGAATAGGAAAAAAAGCAACAAACAAAATGAGAAACAGGCCACTACAACCCTGCCCCCAGTATTTTACAGTGACACAATTAGAATGGGATTTTTTTTATCTGCCAGGAATGCTGGCTTCTTTCTAAAAATAGTGTGTTGGCCCAGAGAAATATGAAGAAATGGAGCTGCAGCTTCAGACTTGCTTTAAGGGGAAATATGATAAACTGCCATGTCCGTGAGGGACAGCAATTTTTACTGACATAAATTAAGCGTGCCAACATCTAGTTATTTTTGAAAAATATGAAATTGTCTAACACATCACCCTTGTGACCTCTTAAGAATTCAAAGACCATGGGTGTTTATTGTAATAAAAATGTCTCTCTCAGCAACAGGAAATCAAACTTTAATATTGGATGAAAGAAAAAGGATGAGCATGTTGCAGGCATTGCCATCTTGTGTGACTTGTTCAGCTAAAAAGTGTAGACTGTACTTGTTCTTTCATGTGTATTGAAACGCATGTGATCTTGTACTCTTTGGCTCTTGATACTGAAGCTTTACTCAAACAAAATTCCCACTGTACTTGCAGGTTTTAGTAAACTGCTTTTGATTTACTTTTAAACTCTTTTAAACCAAGCAAATACACACACTACATTTTATCCTTTGATTTTTTAGAAACAGACACTAGTAAATACACTTGTCAAAAGATCAGTCTGTAGAAGAAAAATATATTTAGAGTTTCTGCAATATTAAGTAATGTTTATAGAGTGCATTGAAAGTCTCATTAGCTATATGGAATGTACCTTTAAGTCTTAAACACAGATGGAGATTTTAGAGGTAGTTAACTACTTCAGTTCTGTATCTGGGAAAATGAATTGCTGCTAAACTGGTTGCTACAAATTCCATGACTAATGGAGCTCAGCTGCCCTTCCTGTTGTTCCAATTTTCCAATCTCTTTCTGTCTTTTATGTTCTACAGAATTTATCACAAACTCCAGTCCTGAGGGAGTTGCTTAAAGAAGCTAAAATGACCGGCACAACAGTTAAAATTGACTCACCTGACCTATGCATGGTAATATGCTTTGACCTCTGTAGTATTTTCTTCACCTTCTAGTCTGTTAAGGAAACAAGCAATACTTAACTGTCAATTTTGAAACTGTTCTAGCTAAATACTAACAAGATTAGGTTGTAAAATAAGCAAGAGCTTCACCACTGATTTCCATAAAGCTGCTTCTGAAGTCAGTGGAGGTATTTTGTTCAGAGTGTAAGAGCAGTGAATCAATACTCTGTCATACAAGGAGTGCTTGCATTATGATGTTATTTAAAGGATGAAAATGTGTAACTCTTGCTATAGTGCCACTTGTCTAAATGCAAAATAGGAAATTAGAGGATGTCTGTAGCACTAACTTTAATAACACACCTGTCTTACAGTTAGAGATTTGGATGGCAAAGAAAATGCACAACCTTTTTTAAGAAATCGGGGTTTTTTTCCTAGACTTTGAAGTAAGCAATAAATAACTGAGTTTTGTTATAATTTCATGATAAACCACACATTGTTTTTGTCAGGTTAATTTATTGCCATTTTGGAATTTTGTGTATTCTGTTTGACAATAATGTTTTCAGAAACTGAAAAGGAAAAACTTACTGCAAAAGAATCTGCCACTGAATTAAGGCAAAACAGCTCTGTTGCTTTTCTTTCAAACAGGAACCTCAGCTAATAAAACTAGATCAGCCAGGTCCTTTAACACTAGCCATGCAACAGTTTGTGACAGAAATGCAAGAGACAAAAAAAGGGGTAGTGACTCCTAAGGAACTTTTTGCTCAGGTTTGTAAAAAGTGAGTATCTGTACAATTGCATGTCGTAGTGAGTATAAAAAAGTCTGTTGTTTAAGACTGCCAGTTTTTTCTCTGTCTCTAGCTCAGAACACAGCATATAAAATTTGTAGAATAGTTAACAGTTTTGAAAGAAGAGCAAAATATAAATGAATAGCAGTAAAATGAAAGATGTTCAGTGACATACTGAGTAGCTGTCATCATATTTTTAGAAAATACAATATGTAGATACTTGTTGCATTTTTATATGTACATTCTGGAGACTTCGTCCATGTGTGTTTGGTGTGAATCATTTTTGCTTTATCTCTGAGTTCAGTTATATTTCACAATTTCATTTAACAGGGCAATACGATTCAAAGGTTATCAACAGCAAGACAGTCATGAATTGCTTCGTTACTTACTTGATGGAATGAGAGCAGAAGAAATCCAGGTGAGTGTTATAGTTATCCATAGTTGTCATGGATATATTATGGATAACTATCCAAAGTCATAGTTATCCATATCCCCTTTCTTCTTCAAATCCCCAGACCCAGACACTTTCTTCTGTTGAGGGAAAAAGAAAATAATTTCTGAGATATGTCAGCCTCTGTAATGTGGTTGTGCTGTCCATAGCACTCAAAGCATACTAGCAAAGAGAACCCACTGAAAAAGTGGGTTTGGAGTATGGGTAGTCACCCTAAAGAATGTCTTTGTGTCTTCATTTCTGAAACACACTTGTAGAAATTCCATAGTAGTTTTTTTTCCAATTTCAGTTTGGGCAAGTATTTCATCCTTAGACTGATTTTCCTATATACTAACTGGCACATTACAGTTGCAACTTCTCAGTTGATTTTTTTTAAAATATCTGCAGGAACTGTTGTCTAATTCTGCAGGTATTTTGTTGTTTGTATTGATTCTTATAATTAGTGAAGATTATACTTCTTCCCCCATCTGAAACACATCATGAAATAAAGTAGCTAACTGAATTAGTTTAAGAAATTTTACAGAGTATATTTGTTCTGAAAATTTCAGCAAATAAGTGTTGGAATACTAAAGGCGCTGAGTGACTCTAACAGCCAAAATGAAGAAGAACTTAAAAAGAAAATTAAAGGTAAAATAAATTATCACAGCATCAGTAACTTACAAGAATACAAGAATAACTTGTAAAAACTCATTTGTTGATGTATATAAAGTAACTAATAGTATCAACTAAAAGATATATGTTGTACAACTGTATGCCACCTCTTGAGTATGTGTGTATGTAGAATAAGAGGTTCAGTAGTTTTAGTCTATATTTAAATATCTTGCTGAGCTTGGTGGCATTTCCTCCTTAACAGGATAAGAGAGAGTTGATTCTGTAGACATCATACATTAAAATATGTTTGGGCAATGATTAATCATTCAAATATGTAAGAAATTAAAATACTAGTATGTGAATATAATTTATGCAACTGCTAATAGTCCACTGTTACTTAAGAGTAGTATGTAAAAAAAAAAATCCAAACAATGAACAGAAGAATTTTTTAACTTTAAAACTTAGGAAATGAGCTGCCAATTTAAATTCAAACTGTGTTACTCTGAAATTACAACTTGAAGAAAATAGTTTTGTTTGCCAGACAAAATTTGGTGCTTGTTTTTTAAGTTCAGATAGTTGTTTCAATCTTGAGACAAAACAGGAATTCTTACTGAGATGTGGTACTTCTCAGAAAATAGGGAAATGCAGTTGAGCAGAGCAAGTGGTAGAGATATGGTTTAACCAAGCTGTATTCTGCAAATGTGTTTTCACCCCCATTTTTTTGATACACAAAAGATTCTTAATTTAAGAATCTTACTGCACTTGCTATCCTGAGGAAACCAGGACAGGCCAACATGTTCCATCATGCAACTTGCTTGTTATATTCTCTGTTTTTATTCGGTATGCCATAATGAAATTGGTTGCCAGTATATTGTATGTAATATTTTTAATTTCACTATATACTTTTTGAATTCTCAGAATATGAAAAGAAAAAGGGTATACAAAGTTTTGTAGATCGAATCTTTGGTGGAGAATTAACCAGCACAATTATGTGTGAGGAATGCAGAACTGTAAGTAAACTGCCTGCTCTGAATAACCTAGAGTGTTATGTCCTGTAATCTGCAGGGGAACCCCAAAGTGACTGTCTGTAGAAATGAGACTTGACTAGATGCATGCTTTTCAAAAAGGAGCGTGATTTGGCTGGGATCTTTCTTCCCTGATGTTTTAAAGTTAATCTTTCAGTTCCTTTTCAAAAGCTTTCCAGAAAAAGAGGTCAGGAACAGCAATCTGTCCCTGCCAGAATTCCCTCCTAGATTCCCAGTGAACACCTTCCAGTGGTACAGATCGTAGAGCAAATTAATTGTTATGGGGCCCTTTTTCATTCAGGAGATTTCATTTTCCCCTTTGCCACAATGAAAAGACCATGGGATTACCAGGAAGACAGTTAAGAAGGCACTACTGGGATAATACATGCTGACAATGAAGTAATTGAGTGTATTGCCAAGTGGGCTAGTTGAATATCATGATAGATTACAGCTATCAGTGTCTTAGGCCCTAAGGTGGAGTCTCACTAGATAAATGAAACTCAGAAAAGTATTTCCTGCTCAGTTCTGTTGTAATGTGACTGCTGGACTTTTGGTCATTGGAAGCTATTTGTGGAGACAAATGAGCTATATTGTACAGTTGTGTGCACAAGTGAAAGCAGGCCTTGAATGCAGACATGCAAATACACCTATTGACAGCAAGCCAGCTGCTTCCAAACAAAATTAAATTGGATTCTTGATTATTCATTTGAAGGTATCCTTGGTCCATGAGTCTTTCCTTGATTTGTCACTTCCTGTACTAGATGTTCAGGTAAGAAACAGTACATAGGTGCTTTTCAGCTTTTTTTAATAGGAAAACACTTATTATTATGGTCATTAGGAAGAGCATTTAAGCTTCTTTCTAAAAGTCTCTTTTGCAAATCAAAATTGCACAGAAAGATAGAGAATAATGTTTTTCATGACAGTCATTCCTGTAAGCTGAGGCTCATAAATTGTCTGTGGAAAATTTACACACAGGTTGTTTGTGTTCTTTGGGGGTTTGCTTTCACTTTTTTCATCCATTTTCACGCATCAAGTCTAAGAACACTTGTCCTAATATTCAGGTTATGGAATAAAGTTAAGAAATGTTGATAGGATAGTATGTGAATACTTACTTGATCAGTCTCCAGACACTCAAAGTACTTGATTTGCTTTGTGTTTTGTATTGATAATCTGTATATGTAATATTTCAGATTTTTTGTATAGCGCTGTTTACTCATAAATATTGGAATGGAGCCCCCAGAACCAAAGAGATCACGACATCTGCCACAAACAAGTTTCAGTTTAGCAGAAGCAAACAAATTCTGTGGCAGGTGGTTCAACTGAAAATAATCTCTGCTTGTGTAAAACATTACTCTTCAATGCATTTAATAAGATCTGTTAGAGGCAAAGGTGATGTTGCCCCTTTACAGGTTCAGAATTTGGCCCTTGATAGCCTTACTTTTCATACTGTCTCATTCTGCAAGTCTTTGTTTCATATGGACTCTATGGAGTGAGACACTCCTTCCATTAACATCAGAGTGTGAGTTAGTTGTATGTAATATCATTAAAATGTTACATTTGAGCTGAAAACTCAGATAACATCTCTATTTTTGTGGTTGTTCTGTGGCTTTTTGGGTTTTGCAGAAAGTGAAAATTACAAAGAGAGAAAACGTTAAAAAAAACAAAGAAAAGGAATATGAAGATGAAGAGGATAAAATCAGTGACCATTACCTTAAGCAGAAAGATGAGCCCCCTGGTACGAGTAAGCACCTTCAGAAAAAAGCAAAAAAACAGGCCAGAAAACAAGCCAAGGTTGGTTTGGATAGGTATTTCACTTTGTGCTTGCTATTTCTGTTGAAAGAAATTCTTTTTGTTTCTTTATGTTACATGAAGGAGACAGCTTAGAATTTCTCCTTCAAATGCACAAATGATAAGACCAATTATACCCATGTCTTTGCTGTTAAGGTGTTCTGTTGAGCGTTGCTGTGTAGGAATGATATAATAATATTCAGTAGAATTTGTTGCCTGTCTGAAGTAGCCTTAATTTGTATCAGACTGTTTTCCAGTGATTGGTTCCAAGAATATTTACAAAACTTTAGAATACAAACACAAGAAAGATCAGGAAGATGGCAACGGCATCATTAGCTGTATTTTGATGATACTGTGTAACAAGGAGCAGTGGGAACTATGTCTGAGTGAGGATAAATTCAGTTTTAGTGGAATGGATCACCTCTGATGATTAAATCAGAGATTATTTTTCTCCCTTCTGCCTTATGCATGTATGGCATGCAACAGACATTCTGATAAAGAAGTGGTAAGAAATGCTAAATATAATTTATACTTACTTTGGCTTTTGTACTCTTGTTTATTATGTATTCAAATGTGCAGAGCCAACGCCGGCAGCAAAAACTTCAAGGAAAGATGCTTCACTTGACAGATCTCTGCACAACTGAACAGCCAGAGATAGATGTCGAGTACAACCAAGAATCAGAGACTGAAATAAGCTCTGAAATTCTTGGTAAGAAGCAAGAAGAGGAATCATCACATGATTGCAAAGATCACTGCTTAACTCAGAAAGACTTGAGTATACATGGAAATAGTACAGAAATTCAGAGTGGGCATGAAAATACAGGAGAGCCAGAACAAGAGTGTGAAGAGAACGAGTCTCTCATGGATCTCTGTATGGAAGACTTAGATTCTCCTACGAAGTTTGTCAATGGCCTTGACAACCTGTGTTTGAAAGAGAAAGATGATGACAATGAAGATGAGGAAGAGCTTACTATGGACTTTTCAAAACTCCACTTGGGTGCCAGTGAATCTGACACGAGTACCTTGGATGGCCTTCAGCCTGTTCCTAACAAGACGTGTGAAGTATCTATGGATAACCCCGAAATGGCATTTTGTACTCTGGCAAACAGGGAAGAGCTGAACCCTGAGGAAGATTCAATTCATCACTGTTTGTATCAATTTACCCGTAATGAAACACTTTCTGAGACCAATAAACTACTGTGTGATGTGTGTACACAAAGGCATTGTGGACCAAAGAACAACATAAAAAGTACAACAAACTTTTTTAAAAGACAACTTTAAATATATCCCTGTCTACTTCCTGAGTGGGTAAAGGGTGGGGGGATTATCCCTAAAGTGGTATTTGTATAACTTTCTACTTTCATTCATCGTATTAAAGGGGAATGCTCAGCTTCTCAGTTCTTGCAATAGATGACACTGTAACAGTTGAAATAGTGAAAATAATTTCCTGCTGTAACATTTGTTTTGATATAAAAAACTTGTTTTAATCTTTGGTCATTTTTCTTTTCTGCAGGTGAAAAGAAGTGTGTTTATACTAACGCCAAAAAGCAGATGCTCATCTCTCTAGCTCCGCCAATTTTAACCCTTCATTTAAAGAGGTTTCAGCAGGTAAGTAGCAGGCTGATACATGTATATAGCCTTGGGTTAATATGTATATATGTGTACATATCCATGTAGTACTAGCTTAATCTGAATACATGCTAATGTTACTTATATTTTCTATAAAACTTGTTTGGTTTTTTCCCTGAAGTTTGGAAGGCATTAGGGTGCAGCATTGTGTTTTGTGGTCTTTGAGACATTGAGGTGTGTTTTCCTGAAAGACTATTCCCTTAATTAACTGGAAAACACTGTTTTGTGAGCATATTCATAACATATTCCCTCATTATTCTTACTGTAATAAGCAGAATCTTAGCATTAATGGTTTCCTACTACTACAGCTGTTCATAAGACTCATATATTTCAGTAGGTATAGGTAAATAGGATCCCTTACTAGTAACAAATAAACATGTTGGCAGAAGTGGAAAAGAGAGGATTCTGAGCCTTGTGGGGGAGAAGAAAGGATGAAAGGAAAGCAAAGTAACTTGAGTTTTATTTACAGACACTGAAGTAAAGTCACTTAGCTTTATTCCCAAGTTGTTGAAAAATTTTTAACTCAGGGCTGTAGCTTTTCACAAGAGGAGGAAAGGAAAGGGAGACTTGCCTCTTCTAAATTTAAATCTGTTTGGTGTTTTGGTCAATATACTTGAAAAATAAGGGGAAGCAACTTTCATGAGATGAAAACCAGTTTCATATAGAAAATGGAAATGTGTAGCCTGTTCCAAGAGACTGTAATATGAAGAAAATAACATTTATCATGATCTCCTTTTGTTTTTCCAGTTTGATACTGGATGATTATTTGATTAAGGTGGGAGCAGAGTTTGCATCAGTTTGGATGTCCTAAGATCAGATCCTCAGGCATGTTACAGTATCTGAGAAGCAAGAGTTGTCCTCATAGTAACTGAAGTGCATTAGAGCTGATTCTTTTTCCATTTCTGCTACCATTACATTAATACATAACGATGAGCTGAAGACCCATCTTAACTTATGCTCCAGTGCAGCATGTGGGGGCAAGGAAATAATGCTGGAATACTGGACATCAGAGAAAAAAAATTGCTTTTTCCCAGTTCTGTGTAATGTAAAACTAATTTGTATTGTTGAAACTTTAACCTGAAACTTTTAGTAAATAAGCATGGTTTTAATATGCTCTGTTTTAACGCTATGGGGTTTTCCCTCTACTTTGGTTGTTTAAGGCTGGATTTAATCTGCAGAAGGTTAACAGGCATATCAAGTTCCCAGAAGTGATAGACTTGGCTCCTTTCTGTACAGCTAAATGTAAAGTAAGTGGGAAAACACTCAGATTCTCCTTTCCCATGTTCTAATGTGCTTTCAAAACAAAGCTGCGTAGCAAAATCTTTGTAGAACGCTTGTCAAGCCTGTTATTTTGTGTGATAACTTCTATTTCACTGTTCATAGTTGTAGTGCTTGCATGAATCTCTAATGACCAGTTTCCATTTCATCAGCAAAAAATCAGAGTTGACATTCTTCAAAACCCAGCATATGGCTGACACAGCTAAACTTGTGGTTTTCTAGAATGTGGCTGAAGGGAATACAAAGGTCTTGTACTCTCTCTATGGAGTTGTTGAACACAGTGGAACAATGAGGTCTGGGCACTACACTGCCTATGTTAAAATGAGAGCTATGAACAACCACCTCTCTGATCTTGTCCTTCGAGGACAATCTCAAGGTAAATCATTAGAAATACTTTACAAATTATTTCTTACAGAATCACAAAATGGTTTGGGTTGGAAGGGGCCTTAGACATCATGTAGTTCCAACCTCCTGCCATGCCCGATAAGTTCTCTGAAGGGCAATGAAGGTGGTGAAATTCTATAAGGAACAGCTGAGGGAGCTGGGAGGGCTCAGCCTGGAGAAAAGGAGGCCCAGGGGAGATCTTACCAGTCTCCAGGACTACCTGAAAGGAGCTTGTACAGCAAGGTGGGGGTCCACCTCTGCTTCCAGGCAACCAGTGACGAGATGAAATGGCCTCAAGCTGTGCCCAGGGAGGTTCAGGTTGCACGTTAGGAAGAAACGAGGACAAAATGTTGATTAAGTAGCAGAAGGGCTGCCCAAGGATGTGGTGACATCCCCATCCATGAAAGGTGTTCAGGGAACAACCAGATGCAGCACTCAGTGCTCTGGTCCAGTTGACAAAGCAGTGGTGAGTGAGTCACAGGTTGGACTTGATCTTGGAGGTCTTTTCCAACTTGATTACACACTATGATTCTTACTGAAGAACAGTAGTAGAACTGAATGCTTCAATTCCTTGTAATAACTTTTACTCCTAAATTTTTCCTTTTACAGCTTTAGAAACTGAGCCAGTCAAAGGTCAGTGGTTTCACATCAGCGATACTCACGTACAACCTGTCTCCCTGTCCAAAGTGCTGAGCTCCCAAGCCTATCTTCTGTTCTATGAGAGGCTACTGTAACTCATTAGAAGGGCTCTCTTGTGTGTGCAGCCACCTTCTTTGGAGGTCTGAGAGAAGGCAGACTTGCAAGTCACATTAACATGGTGGAACTACTGTATAGCAGGAATTCACTCTATGCATTTTAGACACACTGACAAGCGATTAACATACTTTTTCCAGTGTTTCCACTACTTTTCAATAAAAGGTTTTTTCAAAATTAATGCCTTGCGGTTTTGTTGAGTAATTTGGGTGTTGATATAAATCTTGATCAGCAGCTTTTTCACTTTAAAGCAACCAGCTCTGCTTTTGAACTGTAGTTTATCTTGGTTATCGTGTTCCCATGCATTTTTTAGACCTGGGTTCCAAGCATAAGGAGCTGTTTCTTCCTACGCATCATAAGATGCAGCTTCAACTCTTTTCACTATTGGTTTATGTACAATACAGGAGCTCTAAGTTTGCAAATGCTCCAGGAATTCTTTTGCTGATGCTTTGGCAAGGCTGAGAGCTTCGCTCACTCACTACAGGCAGTCCCATGAAGTCTTTCTGCACAGCAGGCATAAGACCAGTAGGCCTGCACTGACTTGTAACTGAAGTTCGCTTCTTCACAAGCTTCATGCTGGCTTTCATGTGAATAAAATCTTGGCTGTGCCATGCTAGAGCAGCAGCTGCTTACATTCAGTGCATTTTTTGTAACAGCCTTACCAAGAAAATGAGCATCTTGTTCTTGTAAGCTTTAGAGCTGTAACAAGTGGCCCTCATGCAGCTGACTGTAGCAGTATGCCAATCCTTCTGAAAACTTGCTGAGTTTATTTTTCAGCCTCACCAACTGACTATAAAGACAGCATCAGTAGAGCTGTTGTATGGCAGCCTTATTTAGGCATAAGATAGTTCCAGACTTGATTTAGCCTTCCACTTCTTTCTGGTTGTGGGATAAGAGTAGCGCTGGCAAGAGTAGTAAAAGGATTAATTATTGAAGTGGCTTGGATTTCAAGTGCAGTTCTCCTTTCAAGCTACTTGGAGACACATAAGCTGTTTACTTCCCAAGATTATCTTAACAGGGGGCTTCAATTTAAGGATTCCAGCACTCTGCATCACGCTGGCTAGTGCTGCTCAGCATTTATTTTTAAAGTCATTAGAATGTGATGCAGTTCACTGCTGTCAGGATGCCCTTTTGAGAACATGGGGATTTGAGAGTTGAGAGATGCATGTAAAAAAAATTAATCATAGAATCATAAATTGGTTTGTGTGAGAAAGGACCTTAAAGTTCATCCAGTTCCAACCCCTGCCATGGGCAGGGACAATTCCCACTAGACCAGGTTGCTCCAAGCACCATCCAGCCTGGCCTTGACCAATACTTCCAGGCATGGGGCAGCCACAGCTTCTCTGGGCAAGGTCCTGTATGAGGACCTCACCACCTTCACAGGGGAGAGTTTCTTCTAGGAGATGTATTGACCCTAAATTTCCCTTATTTCAGTTTGAAGGCATTGCCCTTTGTCCTGTCACTATATTCCCAGATGCAGGGTCCCTCCAACTTCCCTGTAGGCCCTTCAGAGACTGGAAGGTGCTGTGAGGTCTCCACAACCTTTTCCAGGTTGAACAGCCCTGACATTCTCTGGCCCTGTCCATAGGGCAGGTGCTCAGTCCCCTTATCAACTTGGTGACCCTCCTCTGGACTCCCTCTAAGTTCTCTTTCTTATGTTTGGGGCACCACATCTATACACAGTGCTCCATGTGGGGTCTCAGGAGAAGTGTCCCTAAATGGAGGACACCTGCTGCCAAACAATTATTTCAACATTCATTTGACTATTTACGCTCAAGTATTGGCCAAGGAGTGCAAGTAAGAGCACTGAGAACCACAATAATCATGGATCATGAGCTCCCTGCAGCAGGCTCATGGTCGGCCTCCCTGCACATCGAGTCTCCTGTGCCTGTAACAGGAACTGGTATGTGATCTCCCCCTTTAATTCAACGCCTGAGAAGTTCTGCCTCCTGCACCAGAAGAGAGTGTCAGGCAGCCATCCACGGGTCAGCCCATGACACCGACAGTGTCATTCATCCCCTACACATTCATGGATTGGGAATGACCATGTCATGCTAGCTCCAAATCAAGTAACATTTTAAGAGTGAGTACGTTTATTGAGGTGTTTGACATTCTGCACTCCATTGGACACTGTTCATAATATAAAGGCAAGAGCAAAACATTGTGACAGGCTCCAACTGGGGAATTAAAAAACTCACAAAGTCATGTTACTTAAGAAATACAGTTAAATTGTTCAATCGTTTTGGTCTTCATCCCAGTCTTTCTTTCCTGACGGAGGTTTTGGGCCACCAGCTGGTTTTGCCATAATGATCTTGAAGAGAATAGAAAAGTAGAAAAAGCTAGTGTTAAAATCAGGCTTTTACCCTTCTCTTACAGCCACATGATGCTGACTGCTAGCATTCACTTAATGCAGTTTCCCTACTCTGAAGCCAAGCCAGTGAATATCCATCTAACTGAGCTATTAACAACTTATTTTTTTCCTGAGAATGGTAGAGGCTGAGCCCTGATACAGTAAAAAAAGGTATTTTACCTCATTTTTGCATGCAAAGTAAGACTTCAGGTAGTCTACAGAAAGTGAGTGCTTCAATAGGCCAACAGCAGACTACAGAGGTGTACACTACAGAAAGGAGGATTATCAAAGCTATTGTTCTCAATTACTGTCTCTAAGTATCACACTTGAAAACCATGAAGTCTATCAGTCCTACCATGTTAAAGCTCATTCTCTGCACTAGCTACATGGATAAGTAAGGTAAATTTGAAGCTGCACTTATCATCCCTTTCATGAAAATTTGGATTTAGGAGTAGAATCCATTTGCAAAGGCACAAATACAGGATGTAGCAATCAGCACACAACAGAAGACAGCAGTGTTAGGTGTTCTCAAGGAGCATACAGTCTGCCATGTGCTTGTCAATGAACTCATGCATGCACTCACACAGATACCTCTCTGCTAGAGAAACAGAGCTTACTGCACACTAGTTTTCAGGCTCATCTTTCCAGTCATCCTTATCCCAATGTCCTTGTTGCTTAGGGGCTTTTGGACCTCCTGCTGGTTTTGCCATAATAATCTACAGAAATTTTACATGCAAATTCATTTTTTATATTATTTTGTTTCACAAAATACTAAGAAGATTTTTATAATCAAGACTGTAAGCTCTATTTTCCCTAAAAATTAGATTTTCATATAAAAATATGTGAGAGAAGGTTTCTTCTATTAAAGCTTTTTTCTACAGAAGTTAGGGTAACTCTCTGGATACAAATATCAAATGTCTTCAAACTATCAATAAAATCTTAAAAAAATACCACAAACCCAACAAACTTATAGTGCTGCTATAGAAGCAGCCACATTCCAGATTACAAGCTCTTGAACAAATGACTTCCTGGCTTCCAGAAACAACAAATGACATTATCAAGTAGCATTATGTTTACACCTTGCATTTCTAGGAGATTCCACGTATTTGGCATGAGGGTTCTGCCAGGTTTTAATTCAGCACCCAAATGATATGTAAGCTTACCTGATCAACCCTTAGGACAGTTACTGCTGCATTTGTAGCTAGCTTGATACCCCAGAATTTTCCAAGATACGTGTCTAACACACCAGCTTCCAACATGTCCTTCACTGCAGCAGCTTCGGCCTGTCACATGGGGAAAAAACATTATTCAGAACATTTCAGGCTTTCACCTAGCAAGGTGGTACCACTTTTCTAATCTCATCTTCTCCCTTCAAAAAATCTTAATTCCTAATCCATTAGCAGGAACACAAAGTCACTTATTACTGAAGACCTACTCCCTGACACATTAGTTCGATATCCCCTTCCACCTCTGACATAAGGCCATTATACTATACTGAATTGAACTGCTCGCTGATAAACAAAACATTTAAGGATTTCAAATCCAAAAAGTTATTATTCTAGATTGTGCAGCACAGAGCTTTCAACAATTTAAAATAATCTATTAATACTTCATACTGATAGAAGTACTATTAAGTATAACCCTGCATTGCAAGACAACAAGTAACATGGGAGACTATTTACCTCAATATCAAATCCAACATTTTTCTTCCCTTCCTGATGTACAGCATAAAGTTTGGAGATTACTTCATTAGCCTTTACTCCAGAATTTTCTGCCAGTGCGCGAGGAATGGCTTCAAATGCCTCTGCAAACTTCTTGATGGCATATTGGTCAAGCCCAGGACAAGTCTAAAATTAAGTTGAAAACCATGTCAGCATTTCCAAAACTGTAAGGGAGGCATTTCCCCCCTTACTTGTTATTACACACACACACACATATATATATATATGTTGGTATGAAATAATGTTTGTATCTTTTGTGAGACGTATGTGTGAAGGTGAAAACCCAAGAAAGCCTGTTTGCTGTACCTCTCCATAAGATGTGATCTGCTTGGCTAGTTCAATCTCTGTTGCACCACCTCCAGGAACAAGACGTTTATCCTGTGGAAAGACCACACCGAAACACAGTGTTTTGCTTAAAGCATCCATTACTTCTTATTTTTTTAGGATTTTTCTAGTTATCAAGAATGCAGCAGCATTTTATTCCACACAGAATAATTAAGAATCCACTTCAGAACAAACATGCATAATAAGGGAAATCTACTGGAATTTACTCATTCATTCCCATGTCTTTGAAGAAAAACAGCTTCTTTTGTAAAGACCAAAATAATAATGCAGTGGGTTTTGTGTCTGGGATTTTTTTGCTTTTTAAAAAAATTTTAATTCCTGGTTAACTGTAGCAGCATTCCTAGATTTTCTCATCTTTTCTATTCTTTTGGTATGATACAGGAAATCAATCTAATGTACACTAAGTTTAACATGTCAACAGGTATTACAAAGAGCTGGGAGTTTTCGTTTTCTTTTCTTTTAAATTAAAGCATTTTGTACATCCTTTGGCAAAGCAGAATTTACTTCTTAACTCTCACCTCTTAACCCACAAAGTAATCATCATAAATGTTAAAATAGGACAACTCCTGGAACCAATCAGAAATGAACAGCATTTCTGTACTCAAAATCAATGCCTATGTCTTGGTATGTAGATGAGATTAAGATTCTAACAGTTTTAACAATTTTTGCATGCTGTTTTCCAAGTAAATACAGGAATATTTGCTTTTGCATTAAAAAAAAGAAAAATTAAATAATAATATTTAAGACCACATACACTGTTCACAAAAGAAATCCTCTGTAAAATGAAGTTCTTCCATCCACAAAACCCTACCTGTATTATTTGGAGGAAGCATGAATTATCACCAATAAACTAGAAATTGAGTTTGCAACCAATCAGTTTGTCCTGATCCCAAGTGACAAAGTTATCTAGCTTTTCTTCTGTGCCTGGTTTCCAAGGAACATTACAAAACATCTAGGAAGTGAGTCAAGAAAGAGCTGACTTTCTTTAAAAAGTGGTAAAGGTAATCCACTTTCAAAAACTTGCTCATTACTGGAAAACTGAGTGCAGTCCATGTTGAGCACCACATTTTATGTACCCTACGTTCTTCACAACAACAGCCATCTTTTCTACACAGCCCTCCACACCTCAGTACTACACAGCTCAGAAGTACTACCATCTCTTCAGCTCCAGAGGGCACCCAAGCAGATTAATATTGAAAGCCTTTGTAGCAAATAAGCATAGAGTAGGCTAGAGCCTTGCCTCAAACTGATTCACTTCTCACTTTTGAAGACTCAAGTATTCTTATTACTTACCCTTGTGAGTACTTTGAAAGTATTGACACCATCATCCACTGCTCTCTCTATGTCATCCATCAGATTGTCCGTTGATCCACGAATGAGGATAGTAGAAATGGCACCATCCTCCTTTTCTGTTTAGAGACATGCATTACTGAATTAATTCATTAATCTTATATCCAAAACACATACAAACACACTTTGGAAAAGCAGTGTCAGCAGTTCTACTGAACATACATACCATGCTTAAACACTACAACCTGTGTATCCCCAACCTCTGATAAATACACACTATTGCAGTGACCCATTTCTTCAAGAGTAGGGGGAGTCTAGAAAGAAAAAAAACATGAGTTAACTGAGCTGATCAGTTCTCAGCCTCCTGTACCTCCTTTGGGATGTACATACCAGTCTGGGTAAGGCTGTTGCACCAACTGTTTTGCACAGTCTTCTCAGGTCCCACTTGGAGTTCAACCTTAAAAACAAGTTTCCATAACCATGTTAACACATGCAAGAGTATTCTCTTAACTTAGCAAGTTCATCTCATAAATCTGGTAGTCCAAATGTTTTCATGCTCTCCTAGTACTTACCTGACTATCATAAGATTGTACTTGTTGGCATAATGAAGAGCCATATCCGCCACTTTGCCACCTGTTACTACTACGTTTGCACCACTATCAGCAATAGCTTTAACTTGCAAATCCATTAGATTTTCTTCTCCTTTACTGAAATTCATCAGTTCTTCAGCATTCTTTATTAGGACGGTGCCCTAGTAAAACACATACAGTGTTACAATTTAGCATTAAACCACATGCCTCAAGTTTCTGACAAACCATTTTGTCTCCCAACCTATCTATAAACCTCAAGTCATCCTATTTTGTAATACTGACACCCACCCCAGGCAACCGGGTAAAACAAGAGGGGGAAAAAAAATGAAATCACCAGGCAATTTTAGACAATCTTGAAGTTCAAAAATTAAAGCCGTAGTTTGGCTCAAATAACCCAAGAATACCAACACAATTTCTCCTGTCTCAAAAACCCTGTGAAGCAATCAAGGCTCAGAACTTTCCTAATAAATTTTCTAAACTAATAAAATCAATATTCACCAAAATATCTCAATCATCAAGTGTCGAGAATATTTATAGCTAAGTCTAAAAATAAGAGCACATATGCATAGAGATGTAACTTATTTTGAGCTTTAACATACCTTAGTTTCAGTTATCATACCATCAAAAGGGCAGGAATACACAGCTATTTTTGCATCTTTGACAGAAGTAACATCTCCTTCAGTTTCTTTTTTAAAAACCATGCCATGCAGTACTGAAGAGGCAGAAACACCAGCACCCTGAAAGGAAATAAATGGAATCTGAGACTTTTTACACGGGCAAGTAGTGATAGGACAAGGGAGAATGGTTTCTCACTGAAAAAAGTAAGTTTAGATTAAATATCAGGAAAAAAATCCTTCCCCGTGAGGGCGGTGAGGCTCTGGCTGCCCACAGAAACTGTGGCTGCCACATCCCTTGAAGTGTTCAAAGCCAGGCTGGATGGGGCTTGAAGCAGTCTGGTCTACTGGAAGGTCCCTGCCCACAATAGAGGGCTGGAACTAGGCGATCTTTAAGACACATTCCAACCCAACCCAAACTGTTCCTTGATTCTGTGAATGGGGGAACATCGTATTACTAACCATTTATTGTCAGAAAGCTGCACTACTCTGCCTGAAAAGCACACCTTACAATCATATGATGCACCACCCTCAGTATAGGACTTTATCTTATTCAGCAACAACAAACAATGTCTAACAGGTTCCCATCTTAGATTACTCTCAACATTAATGATTTTTGTTTCTGAATACTGCTACTGGGCACTAAACAAGAGAAGACTAATTTCCAAAATTTAGTACACATGTCACAACAAAATTAGAAGAGACTCTCTGGAAGTTAAAATATTAACCCTCATTACACTGTTTACCTTAATAATTACAGTAAAGCCAGCTACTTCAAACTTACCACAATTTTACAGACTCTGATATTATCAACATTGAAATGACCAGAATCAGGAAGAATGGAAACTGGCAAAAAAAAAAGAAAAGAAGAAGAAAAAGAATGATTATGTCTTTCCTAATGAAAGTAGAACAATGACACCATAAATAATGCCTTTTGAATTTTTCTGAACTACTACATTTCAGTGTTTTGAGATACCTGCTTAAATTCAAGACAATTATAACCTTCTAATAACTGGCATAAAGAGAAACAGAAAATTTGTTTATACAAAGTAATAATCAGAAATAAACATTTATTCAGGCTGCTCAGTTAATTAGGTTCAAATATGCACTCATACAGGCAGAGTCAAGAGATAAATCTGACCCAGAGTATTTAGAGATATCACTGTAACTAAAAATGAAGGGTTTATCCCAGAAATCTAAAGGGAGAGCAACTCAACAGAACTACAGTCTTACTTCCGTTGTTCTGGGGTTGCAACTAATAACAGCTTATGTGAAGTGGAAGACATCCTCCTAATGATATAAAATGAGAGAAAAAGATGGGCTTCTGCACTAAAAGGACTTGAAAGCTATTTCTAGAAATGCCTAGTAGGAAAGGCAAAACTTTTCTGAGCCAGAATGTCAATGCAGAGTTCAACATGAGGAAGATTACCCTGATTTCAGAAGTCAAGTGTTCCATCCAATCCAACCTGGTAAACTAACCATACTTTCTATCTTACCTGAAGACGTAAGGACCATAAGCAAACCTACTTAGTTTTCAGCTGTGTGCCCACATCTGTTCCTGCCCACTTACCACAGGCCTGAGCAATAAGCTTTGCCAAGAACTGTTCATTGCCATATTGTTTGCTCATGACTGACGTGTGCAACAAAGATGCCACTTCTTCAACATCTCGAAGGTTTTTTGCAGAACAGCACACCAAGTCTGGAAGAATTTCTAGGGCTTTCTTGCAAGCCTTTTCATATCCTTCAATCACCTGTGCAGCAAACAGTAAATATTCACTTCAACACTTCATACTGCTTCCATCTGCTTTTCAAATAGCCATAAAACATTAACAGATGCAAAAGTTTACAGGGGAAGCAAGCAATCACAGGCAACAGAACACATGGTCCCTCTTCAAACATCTCTATCTAAAAAATTAGGTGAGCAGAAAGCAGATGATTCACAGTATTATGTTCCAAGAATACTGATCAGTGGCAATCTGGATTCAAGCTGTGTGTACTGTAATGAGAATGTAACTTGCCTCCGAGACAGATAACCCCATCCTCAGAAGGTCTTCTGCTAACTCCAGAAGAACTCCAGCAAAAACAAGGACGAAGTTTGTTCCATCTCCAACTTCTTGTTCTTGCATGTGTGAAGCCATCACAAGCATTTTTGCAGCAGGATGCTGGACCTTGAAAAGAAATTACACATCTTGTTGACTAATACCCCACCTAAGAGAGCATCTTCAGGCTTTTCTATGCATCTTCCTAAGCTCTCTTATTTCAAATTGTACCTAGAGATATTAGAAGTACACAAAATTGGAAAAGAAAGCAGCAGAGATAATCTTAATCAGCTAACTTCCCTAGTAAGAAAAAGCACAAACATATATTCAAAGAGAAAAAAAAAATCAGAGAACTGAACATTGCTGCTACAACGTGTGTTATACATCCTTGACATTCGTTCTGAGCTACTTTTACAAGATGCAGTGGCTTCACAACTGCGTTCTGCAACAGGAGAACAGTCTGAAGTTTAGATCTTCAAACTGAATTCATATGTAACATACAAAGTACATGTCTAAGTAACAGTTTGATTTTAAGGGGGGTTAGAGTGGAAGGGTTCTGCCTGAAGATTGCACTGCTTCACTGTTCTTTCAAATAAATGCAATAAAACACTATATTCCTGAATATTTATACCTGGTATTTTATACTGGAAAGTAACATACAAAACCTATCAGATTAAGTCACTAGTATGCAGATTATATTTTTTAAAAACAGAACTGAGACTTCCACAGTTATTCTACCCATACTGAACACCAACACAATGCATTCAGTAAGGAAAGACTTCATAATTACATTATTTCTATCACTAAGATTGAAATTCAGTCAAATGTTATTCATGTTGTATCACAAGTATCAATCTGAAGTCAGAAGAACAGTTAGGAGAGAACAGCCTTTTCATGCTTTTACAGTATTTACAGAAGGATGCTGCTATAGCCTCAGATTCTTAAATTCAATTGATGGATTCCAAGCAGTCAGGACAACATGGCAAGCAACACCACTGGGAGATTAACTCAACAGCTATGTTATGCAGACTTTTCCAAACCACCGCATTTCTAGATACATCCCCCTTTAAACCTACTGGTTTTGGGGGAAAGTAGGAAATTATGAAGCATCTACAACTATTAATGCTGCTTCACAAAAGAATTATACTCTTCACTGTGGACCTCAAACTCAGTGAAAAGAAATAAATTACTTCCAAAGTGACATATGTAAATCATCTGGCAGAGTGACATTTCCCTACTGACAGTCAGGACCATAACAGCCCATGAGGAGAAACACTGGTTCACAGTTGACATAATCCGAAGCGTGAAAACTTACCTCTAGCTCTCTCAGTATAGTAGCAGCATCATTTGTAACAAAAAGCTTTTCCAGGTGGTTGATAACCATTTTGTTCATTCCTAAATGGGGAAATAAAACAATTTATAAAAATCATTCATTATGCAAACAATATTTTGTACACAGACACTGTTTCCTAACGTACGTGTTTATTGTGCACATTAAAATGTAAGCTCTGTTTATAATTTAAGAACTCTAAAACATTTTTGTGAAATAACACTTGAAATGTGGGACATTAAGGAGAAATCAGTAATTTCTGAGTAAGCAGTTTTCCATTCAGAAATACCAGCACATTATTTAATTAAATAATACAGGAGAATCTTTTATTTCCATATATCTGACTGAACAAGATTATGTTCACTATGACTACCTACCATGTTATCATGTTTCCTTTAATTTTTATGCTTTTTTATGTTTTATATTGTGTTTCAAAGAGAACACAGTAACTGCTACAAAAGCCTGGCATAAAGCAGACACTGAGCATAACTCAAAAGCTGTCAAAACAGAATCTGATTTCTACAGTCACAAAGAAATAGTCACATATTTGCATTTTTAGAGCAAGTCCAAATTTTCCCCAGAAATAAACAGCTGCTTCTTTGTCAAGGTATGTTTAGCCTCCAAACATAGCATTTGTCTCAAAAATGCAGCAATAATTTTAGGATTTATTTACCGTTTGGTCCATATGCTGTACGGGTGGTCTGAGCAAGTTCTTTGCATGCTTGGATGTTTCTATAGACAGCTTCTTCTAGTCCTGAATAATGCTAAAGAGAAAAATGACTAATCAGAATTAGCCTAACCAAAGAAAAGTGATGAACTAGTAATTTTTCATCAAAGCAGCATCAATCTACTAAGTCCCTCAAAGTTTATTAATATACATTCGTTTAAACAGACGCCAAACCTTACCCAGAGATAGTCAGAACTACTGGGTATATCTTCTCAACCAGGCAGCTCAACAGGCACAAAAAACTTCTAAACAGAAAATCTGAACAGTGACTTGACTTGCAATACAGTTTGCATCCCTTCAGTCTTCCAAAAAATTTTTGTGACATACCAAAAAAAACCCGGAAAACAATCTAGACCCATTTGGAGACAGGCAAGAGTTTCTGTACATGCTTCTTTATTCATACCTTTGTATGCTACAAAAATCATTTAACCCAGTTCTATGTTCAAAACATGTGCGGTTTGGAAATTCAGAATCAGAATGATTAAAATATCTGTGCTTGAGAAGGTGATCAGCCTGGCATCCGTTCGGAAACCTTAAGACAAGATGGGATCCCCAGGAAGGACCTTAAGAAAAAAATGGAGGATAAAAAGTACTGTGCAGTCCAGAAGAGAAGGGAGAAAAGTAATAATAATGTTTACTCTCTAAATACGAACCAAACATCTTAGATTGCCAGCTGGCTCCTTGTTTTGCAGAAGACAACTCCTGCTGTTTTAGCCTTGAATTTTCTAACACAGAGGCCACTCAGCTTCCCTGCTCTGCCCCTGCCCTGAACATATGCCACTATCGGCTCCAAGAACGATTCTAAAAAGAAATACAAAGAGCTTTCAGAGCTGCTACCTCCACTCTTCTTTCTATTAAGTGGCAGCAAACAGAAATTCTTCCTGTTTTCCCTACTTCTTGGAGAGAGGGACTTTGGACAAGGGCCTACAGAGACAGGACAAGGGGGAACGGCTTCACATTGAAAGTGAGTAGGTTTAGATTAAGTGTTAGGTAGAAATTTTCCCCTGTGAGGGTGGTGAGCCTCTGGCACAGATCTCCCAGAAAAACTGTGGACGCTCAACCCTGGAAGTGTCCAAGACCAGGCTGGATGGGGCTTGGAGCAAAATGACCTTTATGGTCCCTTCCAATCCAAACTCTTCAGTTGATTCTATGAACAAAAAAGAAAAACCCCCACACCTGCTTGCTTTCTGTCCACTTTTCAAAAAAACCTTCTCCTTTATCAAGCCACAGTCCTTCAACTCTACCAAATCTTTATTATGTTAACGCTAAATACAATGAAACCGGATTTATTGACAAGGAAATATATAGAAAACATTACATTGTTCTACATCGCTGACAAAGGTATCAGAAAAAGTCAAGCGGAACGATCCGGACACTTCTGAACAGCTTCCTCTACAGGGCCCGGCTAAATGTTGCTGTCCAGCCCCGCTGAGAGCTCTCGGAAAAACGCGGACACGAGCCGGGCCCTAGCGCATCCCCCGGGGCGCCGGGATGAAGCGGCAGGGCCCGGCCCGGGGGAAAGGCGGGGAGCGGGATCCCGGCCCCGCAGAGATTTCTGGAAGGCCGCGTGCGCTGGGGGCCGCCCTGGAGGGCCACTCAGGCACCGATCCCCGCAGCGCAAAGGCCGCGGAGGGG
>VXBR01011324.1:109241-174414 GCA_013400215.1 Cisticola juncidis
AGGCGCGGGGAGGGGCCCCGGGCCGGGAGCAGAGCAGTGGGCGAACGTCCGGGGCCCCCGCCCTGCGGGACACGTGGTACTGCCCTGCCCTGCCGGCCTTCCGGAGCTTTCCCCGCACTGCCGCCCT
Source organism: Cisticola juncidis (assembly GCA_013400215.1). Classification (NCBI taxonomy): domain Eukaryota; kingdom Metazoa; phylum Chordata; class Aves; order Passeriformes; family Cisticolidae; genus Cisticola; species Cisticola juncidis. The sequence continues at coordinate 109,369 of VXBR01011324.1, forward strand.
GAGACCCCTCCCGCACCCATCCATCCATTTATCCCCGTATCCATTCAAAGGCGGTCTCACCTTCGCCCCCTCCTTGAGCATCTGGGCGAAGCCCGGGGCCTTCGGGACGNGTGTCCTGTTCGGCAGACCGTCGCCCAGGCGTTCCTCGGTACACTTTGCAAAGGAAGTTCCAGGAGCAGTGCAGAGTTTTCATGGCTGCCGATGATAAATTCTCGTCATAAAACTGAGCAGGCTCCAGTCAAGCGTTTCGCTTAGTACATACTTATCCAAATAGAAGCACAATACATAAATAGGAAAACTAAGTATCACAGTGGTTTGAGTCGAAAGGGAACTTAAAGCTCATGCAGTTTCAAGCCCTGCCATGCAAGGACACCTGGATTGTTCCAAGCCCCGTCCAAACTGCCTTAAACACTTCCAGGCATGGGGAGCCACAGCTCTGGACAACCTGTGCCAGGGCCTCGCCACCCTCTCAGGGAGGAATTTCTTCTTAGTATTCAATCTAAACCCTCTTGCTTTCAGTTTGAAGCCATTTCCCCTTGTCGTGTCAGTGTCCACAAAAATCAGATTTGTTATCTGGTGTGCAACACGCCAATAACTGAACACTCAAGAGAGTCATTGACAATTTATTCCACAGTCGCACAAGCCTGGGTGTTTAGTGATCTTCCACATGCATGCCAACTATGAAAACCTTTTGCCACTAACCCATTTTAGCAAACAAAGGAGTTCCTGTTCATTGGCTGCAAGTCACATAGTTCTGTTAGGAATTACTATTCTATCTGCTGTTTTTTAATGATTCTTGCTTCTCATGCCAATTAGTCTTTTGAGTCAGTGGATTTCTTGAGTTGGTGGTCCATGATCAGTAGTAATGATCTCCCTCTGCCAGATTTACCCTTTTCGAGCTGATTTCAGCAAAGGTGCTGAGTTGACTTTATTAGTTTTTTTCTGCCAGATATCCTTCTGCATTCTTTGTGTCCATTATCAATGGGTTTCCCTCTTCCCTTTGTTTACCTGCCCCTTCATCTGAACTCATTAAAGCATTTCAAGCCCTAATGCTTAGAAAGGCATTTCTACCGAAAAGTAATTTGCTTTTCTGGCACCTGGACATCACTTAGAACTTGCTTTGTTAGCTGCTATCTTTTTCAGGGATTAAATCTCCCTTCTTGTTGATTCAGCTTGAAAGTATACAAAGACTAAACATTAAGGAATATCCTTTCTTATAAGAATTTTATATACTCCACATTTTGAAAAACTGTCACTGCATGCCCTTGTAAGTAGTCTCTTTCCCGTCTTCTGTAGGCTCCCCTCAAGTGGTGGAAGACTGCAGTTAGGTCACCCTAAAGCCTTTTCTTTTCCAGGCTGAATCCCAATTCTCTCAGCCTTTTCTCGCAGCACAGGTGCTCCATTCCTCTAATCATCCTGGTGGCCTCCTCTGGACTCACTCCAAAAGATCCCTGTGCTCCCTGTGCTGGAGACCCCAGAGCTGTATGCAGTACAGTCAAGTCCTTGTTATCCAGGGTAAGGCCAAGTAATATGCTCACTAAAGAACATGGTAAAAAGCAGTTTGGAGACCCACCTTGACACCTCTACTGGTAGTTAAGGTGCTACTAGAAGACAAGATCTGCTTTAAGTTTGACAAGTTTTGTTAACTTTGCTTCTGTGCCACACAAATTCAAACACAGTTTAAAGACAAGAAGTTCGAAGTCTTTGAAATAATACTGTAGTACCTGAGCTTGTAATCCAACAGAGACTGTTACTTCACCTCTATAGCAGACTGCCTGCAGGGTTCATGAAATCACTTATATGTGTTGCTTAAGTAACCTCAGAAGAACACGGTTTTAGTTTTACTGTCCTATAATTCTTAAAATTAAATCACTTTACCCTGTAAAACAGGGTAACAGTTTTGTACACTGCCCCTGCAGGTATGAAAAAAAGTAATGATAGAGGAAAACTATGTAATTTGCCCCACAAATGAACTTCAAAAATTCTGTATGCAGTTTTGCCGGAAGTATTTCGAAGTAGATGCCACTTGAAGCAGAAGAGGGAAGTTACTCAGCCATGTCTATCATGACCAAGGAGTATGGGCATTCACAAAAAGAATTTCTGGGGATTGGCACAAGGAGCATAGGCCCATTTATCCCTCTCATCATTTTCCCAATGTATCTTACACCATTGCAGCAAGGGGAGAAGGAAATATCATCCTGTTCTAGAGTCAAGATACTTTATAAAGCAACTTGCGTAACCTAATGTTAGCCAGGGAGAACAGAAGAGGTACTTACAGAAGTCAGTACAGAAAACTTCAGAATTCGATGAACTGATGGATGTCTGCCAGTGATACAGCTTGAATAACTCTTTGCACTTTGTCCTAATTCTACAAATCTTTGTACAAAATTTTCTCATTATAATCTACATTCTGTCTGTGCCATTGCTGTCTTCTGCTGTCTCCAGGTATTTTAAGGAGTTTAACAAAGACAAGTGTCAGATTCTGCACATGGGATGGGGCAGCCCCACCTGTATGGACAGACTGGAAAACAAGACACTGGAGAGCAGCGCTGGGGAAGGGAGCTGGGGATCCTGGTCTACAGAAAGTTGGCTATGAGTCACAAGAGGTCCTGCTGTGTCCTGGGGGACATCAGGCCCAGCATTGCCAGCTGGGCCAAGGAGAAGATTGTCTTATTGTCTTGTTCTGCTCTGCTGTGCTCTGCTCTGCACTGGGGTGGCCTCATCTTGAGTACTGGAGGCAGTTCTGGGTGCCCCAATATCAGAAGGGTATAAAGATATTAGAGAAAATCCAAAGGGGAACTACAAAGATGGTGAAGGGTCTTGAGAAGAAGTCCTGCAAGGAGTGGCTGAGGTCACTTGGCTTGTCCAACTTGGAGAAGAGGTGACTGAGATGTGTTGTCATTTAGGAATGGTACTCCTCAATTTATTGCTTCCACTGAAACCAAGCACTGTTCACTGTCCTTCCTTCCCACCTTACCCACCATGTGGTGGGGTAGAGAGGAGAACAGGCAGCAGAAAAGGTAAAAATCAGAGATTGAAGTAAGAACAATTCATTGGAGACACCAAGGAGTTTAGAAAAACAAGCACTAACAGCAAAAATATTCCTGACAGAGGAAATCAGCAATCCACACAGAAAATTCTCAATAGTAGACAATACCTGACTTCTCCCTCTGCAGCACTTATTTGACTGGACTTTAGTGATCCTTGTGGGTCCCTTCTAACTGAGGATACTCTACGATACTGTGATTTCTGAACTGCCCTCTTGCTGCCATGCTTTTAACAAAGCTTGTGCTACCTACATTTTTTAAAGCCAGAATAATATATATGTATGTTTGTAACTATGAGTATAGACAATATATATATATTAAGCTGTATTGAATTAACATTAAAACATCTCTTTGTCTGACAACCAGGATTTCTTTGGGACTCACTGTATAATCACAACTGACTTGGTTGTGATCTTTTTTTAGCTATGCATCTATACCATTTATTTTCTTCATAGACATTGCCATGCTAAAGGACCATGCAAAGGTCAGAAGGTTGGCTATTGGCTGTTGGCTGCCCTTTCACCACCCAAAATCTATAATTGTGCACATGAAAATTCCCAGCTTATCTGTAGGCACTTCTTTGTCAAATTCTAGGATGGTGAAATTTTAACAAGATTTTGGGATGTTCATAAAAAGGAAAGAATGTTAATTTTTGTTTGTTTATTCAGCTGTGGCAACTTAAGCAATGGAAAAGAACGGTTTAAAAAGCATCTGCTGAAGTCTGAGTAGAACAGTTGTGTTTCACCAATAATATTAGTGTTGGGGGTTGGATTTGTTTCTTTTTTACTTATAGATTTTTTCCTCATAAGTTGCTAGGAGACTAACTACTGGGTACTGGTGAGTGTGTGACCAAAACAAAGACGTGGTCAAAGGAGAGGGTAGCACTGAGCCCCTTTGTTTTTGGGTCTCTGGGAGTTTTTCTTGGAGGGGGTAGAAAACGCAAGTTTTGGGGCAGTTTCTCTCTGTTGCGCTTGTCAATGGAGAGGACAGTCGGGCTGCTGCTTGCTGTGGGAAGAGTTCACTATCATCACTCCATCCTATCCTGGGAAATCTACTGTCATCTGCTCATGTGCCGAGGAACTGTGAGCTCGCCTCTTCCTGCCCTTCCTGGCCCTGTCCCACTGTCATGGCTTCTTTGGCACTGCTTTGAGGCTTTCTGCTACTCTGTTGGCCCTGCACTGCCCTGCCCTGCTGGAATATCCCTGCTGTTCCAGGTACCATCATAGAGCTTCTGATCTCACCCACCAGCCCAGGATTTTCCACCATTCCAGCTTGGTGCTCTCAGAGTCCCACAGGGGCACCGAGGTCAAAGTGCCCCAGGTTTTTATGAAAGAAAGCCCTTGAGGTTCCTGGTTTATTACTAATGCTGCAGTTGTTGTTGTTTTTTGCTTTGTCATACATACCAGTAAAGAACTGTTATTCCTATCCCCATACCTCTGCCTGAAAGGCCCTTTAATTTTCTAAATTATAATAACTTGGAGGAAGGGGATTTGAATTCTCAATCTCTATGAAGATCCTGCCCCTCCCTAGCAGCTACCTGTCTTTCAAACCAAGACAACTAACCAATGAAAAAAGTGTGAGTGGCATCTTGAGGGAAGGCTAATGGTCATGCTGAGTTTGCAAAGAATCAGCTTAAATCTGAAACAGAAAATTGTGAACCACACAATGCTGATCATTCAGAATAATTCTCTTAGTAACAGTAGCAGCAGTTACTTTAGCTTTCCCCCAAACTGTACTTAGGTCACTTGTAACATAATGGGAAGGAACAGACTAATCAACTAGAGTACATCCAATCACCTAAATAGTACGTAGGTCATTGCTTTACAGGTCTTGGGTTAAACACTACCCTCATCCTGGGCTTCTCCCATGTGTGCAGAGGTTTGCAAGCTAAACAGAAAAGCAAGACTGGCTTGAGGAAAGCATTTCTGGGGATTTTAGAGGAGTATTACCTTAGCATGGAAATGTTCAAAAGACTTTTAGATGAGGCACTGAGGGATGTTGGTTTAGTGGTGAGTTTGGCACTGCTGGGGGAACAGTTGGACACAATGGTATTAGAGGTCTTTTGAAACATAAATGATTCTGTGATTCTACCTGCACACATGACAAGAACTCAGTAGTTCCTCAAAACAAGCAAATTGGAAAGGATGATCCAGAAAGTCTCGGAAAGGAATGATGATCCAGAAAGATCCAGTCTCAGAAAGGAATCAGTGCTGTTTATATTGAGTTTGTATTGCAGGTACAAACAAGACACATTGTGACACTGGTACAACACTCAACAAAATACAATCCAAGAGCTTTTATTTCATGAGAGAAAGCAAAATTGTTGAGATCCTTCTTGTTTTCTTATCATAAGAAAAAAACACATTTGGGCAAAAATGACATGTCCTCTAGATAGTGAGTACTGTTTTACTTGAGGAAGTACTGTTTTACTTGGGGAAATTAAATGCAGGATCAGATAAGGGCTAGTGAAACACCTCTCTTCAGTCTTTAGCTTGGTCATATGGGAGCTCTTATCCAGTGGAGTGCACAGTAGCCTGTAAATACCTGGAAATACATGCCTACTCCTACTGAAAGTTCAGATGTTCTTGCTGGGTGGGAAGGAGTTACCAGGACCTGGTACTCTTCGTAAGTGGCGATGGAAACTTGGAGAACACCAAACTGAGAAGTGAGGGAAATTGGAGTTTACGGCTGTAATTGGAAAAGATAGGAAGTCGTGGAAGAGAGGGGCAAACTCCGCATTGAATAAATGGAGACTTCTGCAGAAATAATACCCAAATGAAATAATAAAGAGTAGAATAAATAACATCTATCTGACCCCTCCTGGAAACAAGCTGCTACCATGCCAGATTTGTATTTCTTTCAGCTCTGAAAACACTAAACAACAACAACAAAAAAAGTAGATAAAAAGGCAGGATTCTGAGATCAAGACCGCAACTTATGCTATCTAGTGCCTGAGCCACTGACATCTGTGGTATTCTTTCTTCGCTTTGTGACTTTGATGCCAAATTTGGAATTTTCTAAGGATGGTCTAAATTAGTACTAGATCTTCAGGACAGAGACAAAGGCTTTAGCAATTTTTATTACTTTGTTTATCTGCTTAAATAATTTTTATAAGGTCTTTTAATAAAACCTTCCCCAAGTAACTAAAAATTTTGTTTTTCATATTTGTCCCCGTTATTATTTGAGGATTAATTTTAGGATTGTTCATCTGAATATACCTGTTGAAAAATTCATTCTCCAGAACTCAGATCAGTGTGAGTCCTTTGGCTCAGGGTCTGCAAGGGCACTGTCCTTCTTGTTGCCTTCATGGAGTGTGAGCCACCAGCATGACCTGGGGAACTTCAGTGTGTCTCATTATTTCCTGGCTAGTCTCTCAGCCCCATGTACCTGCCAGCAGCTCAGAAATTGGCCTGAATCTGTGCCTGGTTGTGAATTGAAAGAGCTCTAAAGACACCCCAGCAGCCTTCATTTCTGCACTGCAAAGCTGTAACTAAGAACCATAGCTCACACTATGGAAAATACATAGTCTTTCCTACATGGTTCTTGAGGTGTTTAAAGAAATGTTAATGAATAAATGCTGTACACTTATGCAAAACTGGAGATACTACACCACATTGCACAAATAAGGGAATCATGCCTTAATGTAGTATGGGCCAAAAGCCACAGAATGAATTCATACCAAAATTTGAGACTATCGCATGGGACTTGCTCTCAGTCTTGCACACTAAATCCCCAAAGTGGGATCTTCTGTTTGAACAGTAGGTACGCACTGCCTAAAAAAACCTGTTATATTGAAGACTGTACTATTCACTTTTAAAAATAAAGTGACATGTATACATAAAGTGACTATGTATACATAAATAAATCATTACAGACAGTTAACCAAGGTATCATTTAAGTGGTGCAATACAGTTTAGGTATAAGGAATGAGCAGAGAACATTTTCTAATATACCTTCAAAACAGATCATTGTGAGTGTACCAGTGTGGGAATTGTCTTGGAAAGACAGGTATCTGTCAAGGAAAACTGGAATTTCGCTTGGAATGGAGAATGTAAAAACCTCCTCCCTCCAAATTATTACAATTTTGCAATTAGGAGCTCTCAGGCAAAAATATGGGAATAGGAAGAACAGTTCTTTACTAGGAATATTAAAAATTACAAATGCAGTAGTAAAAAAAAAACAACAACAAAACAAGCAAACAAGCAAACAAACAAAAGTCCTAGAAAACCCCAACAGAATCAGAGCTATGATCTGACACCCTGTTGTCAGGGTTGGAAGCAGTCCAAATAAGTCTTCCTGGAGTAACAGATGTTGTTCTGTGAAATAGAGATGATCCTGTAGAAAAAAAAGGGTCCAGTGCTGGTGAGATGGGTCCAGTCTTCCTCCGGTAACTCAGTAGAAAACCAGCTGCATTAGTGTTTGGGATTGCTGGTTTTATGCTGGTGGAAAGGCTTTGGCTCCTTCCACTGGGTGGAGCATCATACAATGGAATGAAGTCATGTGAGAGGCCTTAAATGGCCCATTCACAGGTGATGTCCCTTGGAGGAGGATGGGTGGAGGAAGAGATAAGAAGGCACTGCCTTATCTGGTGTTATCAGGTGTCCCATTAACAGAAGGCATCTGCCCTCTTCACCCCCTAGAGTTACAAGAGATAAAAAACAATATCTCCCAACCAGTTTCAACAGATGAAAAAAGAATACACATTTTTGGTTACATTTTTCAACCAAAGACAGAACTGACAGTGGTCAGAAAATAGATTTTCAGGCTTCAGGCACTATCTTCAGCCTGTCGGAAAGCCAAGTAAATGACTTTTTCACTCCAGCCTGGGAAATCATAAGGAGGAATACAAACAATCCTTGTCGATATCCCAGTTCTGACACGTGGTGTTTTTCTAACTTCTTATTTACTTGGAAATACCAGTCAAGGGGTGTTGTTCTAAATGACCTACCATATCCATTGTACCAGAGTGCTGTATAAAAAGATTGTGTTTCTAATAAACCTTCACTATATGCCCTCTGATGAAGGCTCAGAGACTCATATCATTATTTTGCCATCCTGAATCATAGTGATAGACCAGTGTTGTAATATGTACAACAATAACAAAAAAGGTAACATTTTTCTGTTACGCACAAAGGTCACTGATGTGAGTGCTCCCATTTTAAGGTCACTGGAATTTGATCTTACCTTTGTTAACTTCTCCTTTGACCCAAACTCTAAAACTCTACGCCTACAACACCCTATAAAACCCCACAACCCTGGCTCTGCTTGCTCTCTTTGTCTTCTCTTTCCCTGGCCCTGGGGGAAATAAACGGGTTCTTGAGTTTACCAAAACAGATCCATCTCATGTGTTCCTATGCTGGCAGCTGTAACCTCCCTGGACACCATGATCACTGTTGCTATGTGATGTAACAAATGGTAAATGAATGCGAGCAACCAGAGAGGACAACAGGACTGGCACCCTGTACGTCACCCCCTGCAGGACCCCCATCTTAACCAGAAGGACTCAAGAGTACCATGGCTGGAGGCCGGGTTGACAGTGACCTTAAAAACATGGGGGTAAAAAGCTTACGGGGAAGGAAACTCCCAGTAAGGGAACCAGCTTACTGGGACCAAGCGATGGGAGTAACATCTACCACCACAAGTCTTTTTATTCTTCATGGGAGGGAGTTTTTAAAAGCTACAAGGGTCTAGTCTTCCTGCAAAAAGGACCATTCTGGAGTCTCTTATCAACTCTCCCGACATGTCTGCTGCAGCTTATGGACGGAAAAGCCCTGTTGGCTACTTATGGACGGTTATGGACTATTGCATGCAGAGTTTGGTGCCCTAAATCAGTGGTCCCCCCTCCTGTGAAAGCCCCACGTTTTTCTGTTTCTGTGAAGCTGCCTATGTCTTTCCTTACCCTTTGTTCCTAGACCACGGCAAGGAGTGAAAACTGCCAGGATGGCTTGGAGTTGCTATTGTCTCTCCATCATCCCACGCCCCCCTCTGCCACCCCATCCCCCTCTCCCTTAAGGCAGGGCTAGGGTCAGAACCTGTCCGGAAGTGATACGGGTGCTCTGCTATCCTCCTGCGGTCCTATGGCCTTCCTTCACTCCCTTGTCTTTCCATATCCCCTGTTCCCTGCCTGGCAAGGCAATGGCTGGGCCGTCCTGGGCCCTCCTTCTAAAAATGGCGCTTAACACACAGTTTTGAGATCCCCTCTTTCCCACCCAAGTCCTTCTTTCCTGGTCCCATCTCCTCTTCCCCCTCCCCCACCCCTCTCCCTCCCTTCCAGCTGTGCTGCTGTAGCTGGCCCTGCCCCGAGCCTGCGTGGTGGAGCTGGTCAGTCCCAAGAGAGGGCTAGGCCTTGCCATGCTGCTGCCAGCCCCACCACTGCTGCTTTTGCCCTTCCTCGCTTCACAGTCATCGTCATCAATCTAACAGTGTAACACCTGTAATACCATACTAAAGCTGAGACAAAGCACTAAGGACTATGCTCCTCATGAAAGAGGAGATCAAAGAACTGTACCCCTTCTGGTGAGAAGATCAAAAGCCAAAGGAGATTGAACTATTAAGCCATAAGTAAAAATGTATTAATTTAATTAAGTGTAATCCTTTTTGTTACTTTGTCCCTTGCAATTAAGTTTCAAGTACTTTTATATTGCTTATTAATTTAGCTTTATAATGTTCCCTCTAGTTTTGCAAACCATTAAGTCATATTCCCAAGAATCCCTTTATTATGAGTTATTTAACACACTTTTTAACCAATTTATAAACAGAGGAGTTGTGAGTGCTCTTGTTTTAAGGTCACTGGAATTTGATCTTGCCTTTGTTAACTTCTCCTTTGACCCAAACCCTAAAACTCCACCCCTACAATGCCCAATAAAACCCCATGACCCTGCCCTTGCTTGCTCTCTTTGTTTTCTTCCCCTTCCCCGGTCCTTGGGGCAGTAAATGGGTTCTTGAGCTTAAAAAAACAGACTCATCTCGTGTGTTTCTATGCTGGAAACTGTCATCTCCATGGACATCTTGATCACTGTTGCTGTGCTGTTGTGATGTATTGCAACAGTGACCATCGTGTCCGGTAAGTACAGCTGCCGGCAGGGAAACAGAGGAGACAAGTCCCTCTTTGGTTAAGCACGAGGATCTGTATCACTGCGAGCCTCGCTAGATAAGGACACTCAGGAGACAGCAGAACTGGGTTCAGAGCAGCAGGGCAGGAGACCAGAAGACTCCTCCCTTTGTTTATTATATCTATAATATATCTGTAGCAAGGTGACCATGGACTGGAGGGTGGTTATCCCACCTCTCAACCACATTGGTCAAGGAGTCTGTCGCACAGTCTTGTTTGTCCCAGCATGGAATGTGAAAACAAAATTCTATGTTTATAGAACATAGCCGATGTTTACATGAAAAGAGCATGAGAAGGTACAAACTTTCTGCTTAATATGAAATGCTCAGCTCGCTAGGAAAAACTCATGGCAACAAATCTGTTTTTATTTCCCCCAGGACCAGGGAAGGGGAGGGAGGGCAGGGGGAGAAAGGGGTGGATGTGGAAGGGACTACAGGGGCCAAGTGGTGGGGTTTTATAAGGTGTTGAAGGGGTGGAGTTTTCAGGTCAAAGGGGGATTAACACAAGGAGAGTAAGATCAGGTTTCAGCCTCTTAGAAAAGGGAGCATTCCACACTGTGCAATGCAACACACAGATATTAGCTAAAGGTAGTCACCAGACATTGAAGTTCCAAGGTGAAGGTGATATAGTGATGTTCAGTCAACTGTTGGATTCAATCATCTTGGAGGTCTTTTCCAACCATAATGGTTCCATGGCTCAGTAGTATCAAGCAGATTTCATTTCAGACCCCGTATTGGGGTTAAGATTCTTGAAACAGTAATCAAGCTATAAAGAAATCTCTGCCTTTTTTTCTTTTTGAAGGATAATTATCCAAACACTTTTTTATAATCAGTATTGCTTAACTTAGTAACTCTGCAGACCAGGTTTTCATTGTGTATCAAAAATAGATTTTATCTATGATGTATTTAAGCATCCTTTTTTTTTCATCATGCTACAGTAAATTGAAAGTCTTTTCACAACTTTCCAGAGCACAAAATCGCTCTTACAATTTTCTACATATCGATGGGCAAATCTTTTTCCCCAATGTTTTTTCTTAATGACGGCTTTACCACTAGGTGCTATCACGATGAACTCTCCAATACTGCATAGACTACCTTCAAGGCATGATGGAATGCTTTGCCAAGCTCTATCTCTACAAATGAACTAACATCGTTTTGGTAATTGTTGTGGATGTTGGTCAGCCTTGGAAAGCCCACCCCAACAGTCTGAGTACTTACATCAAAAAATTGAGTTTCTATATGCAAAGTAATGGGGAGTAACACTGTGCTTTTAGGAATGGCTTTCTTGCCAATTACTAGCTGAAAACATAAGCCTGAAGTCTATTGTTAGAACCAAGAATTTCCAATTCTTGGGGTTTGGATATTGCTTTGGGAAGTTCTTTGGTCTAAATGTCCCAGTCACTCATGTGATTGCTCCCATTAGCAACCTCACCTGGTTTACTGTTAAGTTGCTTTTTGGCCAAAGGATCATAATATATAGGTATTGGCTAATGTTTACTGGCACACTGACTAGACAGGTTGAAAAAGGCTTTTCTGGGTTTGAATTTGGCAGGCATATGGTGTCTGAACCTACAGCCTTGACTACGGCAACCCAGACATTTGTTTTTGGTTGTTCCACAGGCAAATTTGCATCGCATAAGATAATCAAGACTAGCAAGCACCAGCACAGCACTCAATTTTGGTCTATATCTTTCATGAACTATTTTTTGGTAAAAGACTTTTCCATATCTATTAATTCCCAAATTCTGCTTTTGTAGTTTCCCAGATTTGTTTGGGGACTAGCCAACTATAGCAAGAAAGAGTAATTTAACTTTAGGCCTACATTCACATTGTTATAAAAGCTTTCTGCTTTTTCTATATCCCACGCATAAGATATCAGGTTAAAGTGTAACAAAAACCCCGAAGCAGTGGCAGAAAACAGCAGGGCTGGGCAGCAGCAACATGGAGGTGCTCCCTCAGAAGGGGAGGGGTCCTGGCTTTTCCCCTGAAACACTTGAGCAGATGGTGAGGGTCCTTACCAGTGAGGTTGGGTATTGAAAAATTCCAGTTCAATGGCCACTCTTACGAGCAAAGGCTCACCCATTGTTGCGGTGTATATTTTGGGGAGACCCCGGGGAGGATTCCCCGGGAGCCCCCCGGGGGTCTTAGACGCCTGGGTGTTCTTGTGTCAGCAGGCAAGGAGACTCAGACACCGGTAGGGTGCTGACGAGGTGAGGGTTTATTCGGGGTTTGGTCCCAGAAAGCAGCATGGTCCCTGAGGGAGAGGGGGAAGGGGAGAGAGGGGAGAGGGGAGAGTCCGGAGACCCCCAGGGGTAAGAGGGGCCAAGGGGAAAAGGAGCCAAACAAGAGGGCGAGGCTTCTCTGTTTGCTCTCTTAACCCAGAGGTTTGAAGGGGCACGGTGAAATTGCACAGCCAATGAGGTTACAGATACATGATACTGCAGGGAGGTACAGACTTAGAATGAACCATACATTTTCCAGGGGTGAGCTAGAATATACCATTACAATAAAATGCAATCCCACAACCCATGGTAGGAGAAGCAGTAAAAGGCTGACCTCCGTGGTGGCAGTGAATTCTCCCTCACAGCGGCACCAGCCCAACCATTCCCCTCTGGTCCCAAGAGTGAGACAGAGCAAAGAGCTGAGCCCAGCCCCTCACCCTCCACCCAAAATCTTGCAGTATCTCCGCACTTTCCAAGAAAAATCTCCCCAGCCAAGAGACGGCAACAAACTGCACTCTTCCCCTTCCTCCTCTTGTCTTCCAAGTTACCATCTCTTAAGCAGCAAATGGGAGAAAGCTCCCTGAGAGAATGAAAAAAAAAAAAGAGAAATCCTAACCTCCAATACAGAGTCAATATAGAGTGGGCTTCAATATGCATTAGCCCCTTATAATTGACTTAGCTCCAAGTGACTTACTTTGAACTACTGTTTATAGAGTTGAAAGAGAGTGGGCCTTAGTCATAAGCAATTTCTCATTCTTGCTGCAGTTCAAGTCAATAGGTTTCTTTGAAGGTTCAGTAACAAAAGTAGTATTCTACTTAGACTATTATTCAGGCAAGAAAAACAAATTTCCAAGGCTATGTGTTAAAAAAATAGGTGCTTGCTAGACACCACCACCATTTCCTGGTAATAGTGTTTTTGATAAATTAAAGAGGGGCTTAGCCCAGGGGCAGTTCATCAAGGCTGATGTCTACTGAGCATTAGGTCATAGTGTGACCTGGGGAGGAGGATGCACCAGCATAATCCATTCCGCAACTAAAGTCAAGGTCTCTGGGCCTCTGCAGTGGGTCACTTAACACTGGAATATTTTGGAGTCTTAATATGACTAACTGGCTTAGTCCCGTACATTAGATCACAAGAATATCTGCTTCTTCCCTGTTAAATTCCTGTAACAAGAGGAAAAGCGTGGTATTACTAATGAACAGTGGTAGTGCTTAGTATTTCACTTGCAATCAGCTTCAGGGTGATCGTTTATGAAAAGCAAAGTTCAAGGCCTATTTTAACCCCCTCTGAAAAAGCAGCACTTTACTGTCCTTACCCAACTTTTTCTTGTTAGTGTCCTAGTAGAAAATTGGCAGTCTTTTTTTTTTTTTCTGGATAGGAGCTGTCCCTTGGTACAATAGTCTTTGAAGTTGTCTTGTCTAATTTATCTTGGTAGATAAATCTTGGTAAAGTAATTGTTTGAGGTTTTTTCCCTCCTAGTGTGCCTTTAGGTTTATAAAAAATACAGTGCCTTTCATTGGAATAAGCAATTTTGGCTGAATTTGGATTCATAGGGGAAAATGGTGTGAGCATCCATCATTGCAGATCATATCAGAGAAGTACAAGGGTTCCACACAGACTATAAATGAGGAAGCAAGTCATAAGTCTGACAGATTTTGACTGTAACTATATGATTACTTGTTTAATGTAGTTCATTCTATGGAACAAGATAAATTCACAAATATCCTGTCATTGTATGGTAGTCACATGCCTGATACATTTACCATAATGCTCTTTCTGGTGATGGTATTGTAACTTTCAGGGAGAGAAGAACATAGAGTCATAGAATGGTTTGGAAGGGACATTAAAGCTCATCTCTTTCCAGCATGCCTGCCATGGGCAGGGACACCTGCTACTAGGCCATGTTGCTCCAAGCCCTGTCCAACCTGGCCTTGAACACTTTCAGGGATGGAACAGTGTGTTGATTTGAAACGGCCTGGTTTTTGGTAGCAGGGAAGGGCCACGGAAGTGGCTTCTGTGAGAAGCTGCTGGAAGCTTCCACCATGTCTGACAGAGACAATCTGCCAGCTGTGCTGCAGGCAGAAGGGCAGGGGCAGGGGTGGCGGCTTCTCCTTCCCAGCACACTGCATGCAAGGAGGTGTTAAAAAGTGCCAGTGCTTCTGCCTGCTTGGTGTCAGATGCTTCTGCCTGCTTGATGGCAGTGGGGCTGCCTGGCTGGCAGTGAAAACATGTCAAGTGACTCTCCAGCACAGAACCTAGATGAGATTGACCTCTCGGTGCTGCACAATCCTGTAGGAATCTTTGAATCAGTGGAACTTGTTGACAATGGTACCTATGGGCAGCGGTTTTTCTTCTAGTCAGAGTAGAGGAGGAAGTGAGGACATCTGAGAAAACAACATGGCAACACCAAAGTCAGTGGAAAAGAAAGAGGGGGAGGAGGTGCTCCAAGCGTTGGAGCAAAGAGTTCTCTGCAAGCCATGGTGAGGACCATGGTGAAACAAACTGTCCCCCTGTAATGCATGAAGTCCACAGGGGATGCAGAGATCCACTTGCAGCCCATGGGAAAAGTGCTCATGCTGGAGCAAGTGGATGCCAGAGGAAGCTGTGATCCAGTGGGAGACCCAGAAATAGAGAGAGAGACCTTGCTGCCAAACTAGAGCAGCCTATCCTTTAAAGACTGTACCCCATGAACAAGTGACCCACACCAAAGCAGTTTTGGGAAGCCTGTTTGCCCCATGGGAGAGACCCCACTGCATAGCAGAGAAAAGATGCCTCTCCCTGAGCCAACAGAAGAACTCGAGCAACTAACTGACTAAAACCCCCATGCCCTGTCTCCCTGCACTGTCAGTGAGAAAGAGAGGGGCTGTGGGGGAAAAAAGGTGCTTTAAAGGCTTATTTTATTTCTCATTATCCTTGTCTGATTCTGTTAATAATAAATTTACCTTATACCTTTAAATTTGAACCTATTTTACCCTTAGAGTGTTTTTCTCCCAATCCTTATCTCAAAGGACATGAACCCTTTGTTAATTTTTTCCTCTCTCCTCTACCCAGCTATAACAGACGAAGATGAGCAAGTGACTTTCGTGGGTGCCTGGCATTTGGCCAACATTAAGCCATGACAGTCAGCCACAGCTTCTCTGGGCAACCTGTGCCAGGGCCTCACCACCCTCATAGGGAACAATTTCTTCCAAATACCTAGTCTAAACCTCTCTTGAAGTAGGAAGCCATTCTCCCTTGTCCTATTTTCCAAGCTTTTGTTCAAAATCTCTCTCCATCTCTTTTAGAGCCCCTTTAGGTACTGGAAGGGGCTCTAGACTCTACCCAGAGCCTTCTCTTGTCCATGCTGAACACCCTCAGCTCTCACAGCCTGTCTCCAGAGCAGAGTGGCTGCAGCCCTCAGAGCATCGCTGTGGCTCCATCTGGACTCCTTCTGGTAGCTCCATGTCCTTCTGATGCTGGATTCCCAGAGCTGGACACAGCATCCCAGGTGGAGTTTCACAAGAGCCAGAGCAGGTGTGGAGAATCTCCTCCCTTGACCTACTGATCATACCTCTTGATGTAGCCGAGGATACTATTGGCTCTCTGGACTGCAAGTGCAGACAAATATCTAGGGAAGGTGTGAGGACTTCCTGGACTATTGTGAGCTGCATTTGCTAGTGAGTTCTTTTTGCTAATAAATAGTCTAGATCTTGTTTTTTATAAACTTCTCCTCTGTGTCTGCAGCTGGCAATATTACTGAAAGCAGTTTCAGTGCTGAATCAGTAGTGAGGGTTCAAGTATTGCCAGAATACCAACTGCTGTTTGGGAATTTGCCACATTCTTCTGCATGATGATTTCTTCCTCAGAGCAGCAAAACTTCATGGAAGAGCGTGCTGCCTTGAAAGTCTTGTGCATGTATCCATGACAGCATGATGACCTCAGCCATCATCAACAAGTGAGGCTGTAGTATATTGTAGTGTCCTCTTCAGGTGAGCTCTTAAATAAGTGTCCTGGTTTGAGAGGGAAGTGAGTTTTTGAGGAGGAAGAAAGTTGTGGTCAAACCAATCAGTGGTCAGGTTTGAATGTTGGCACCTGGAGTGGCCACTGAGAAGTTAGACACGCCTCTGAGAACACAAGGGGTTAAAGGAAGGACTTCCAGAGGGATTTCCTCTTTGGTTCTGGTTTCAGAAGAACACTCATCCTCTCCTCTCCCCCTGCACAGCTTACAAGGCTGGGTGGGGGAGGGGGAGGGACACCATGTGGCCAGGCTGAGGTAGGCCGGTGCCCCAGGGGGCGAAGAGAGTGAAAGGGACTGGAGCTGAACCAGCCCTCATCCAGGATGGAAGGGTGGAGAAGTGTGGAGGTGCCTTCCATCCCTGTTCCCCTTTCCCCAGCCCCCAGAAAGAACTTGCCGCTTCGCAATTGATATTGGCAGCGGCCAGCAGAGGAGAAGGAGTGAGGTGGGGAAGGTGCCCGGCTGCGAGGGGGAGTGCTGAGCCTGCGGCCCTGCCGGGAGCCAGAGACTTTTAACTCTTTCTTGGCACAAGAAAACTTTTCCCAGACATTGATTCTCTTTGCTGGTGGTTTGAGAGAAGAGAAAGAGACAGCCTGGGACTGAGATGTCAAAGGAAGAGGAAAGGAATCCCAGATGGGCAGAGATGAAGAGGAGTGGCTTTTTGGGCTGGACATTTCTTGCATAATGTTAGCCATAGACTGAACCTGAATCCTCCTGCACGTAAATAAGACTGTATTTGGGTGGATGCAGTCGGCTCGAACCAAAGACTTTGTGGCAGTGATTTGCCACTGTAGGAGTGGAGCGAACAGAGAAATGAGGAAGAGGGTGTGGTGGCGCCCTCTGCCTTCAGGGATGAAGATCTCTGTTCTTAGAACCCTCGTCCCCAGAGGTAAATGGGGGGACTGCTGTCCTTAAATGAGAAGATGGCTGGTTTTTGGTACTTGGCCACGCATCCTTAAAAGAGCCCTATATGCGGCTTTGGTCCATGGACAGTGGTGAGAGCACTGGACATAGAAAGGAGGGTGTCACC
The DNA here is from genome assembly GCA_013400215.1 of Cisticola juncidis. Lineage (NCBI taxonomy): Eukaryota > Metazoa > Chordata > Aves > Passeriformes > Cisticolidae > Cisticola > Cisticola juncidis. The sequence continues at coordinate 126,773 of VXBR01011324.1, forward strand.
ATGGCAGACTTCTCTGGGCAGTGCCATGGGAACACGGGAGGGTGGACCTAAGTTTCCTGTGGGGGGGTCTGTGGTGCGAGAGAGACTCCTCTCTCCCTTGCTGAATTGAAGATTGGTTCTTTTTGAGTGATGATGACTTTGATTTGGAACCCAGGGTTTTGGTTTAAGCAAGTAAGATGGAAGGCAAAGTGTAAGTGTTAGAAGTTGGAGTGTGGAAGAGTGGAAATTGGGAGAGGAGAAGAAATGTTCTGGGAGGTTTTCATTTCTGTTTTCTGTGTGTTTAGTTTTTTGGGGTTTTTTCCGTTTCCATTTCTGTTCTTATATAGTTTAATAAAGTTTCCTTTCTCTTTCCAAGCTTTGAGCCTGCTCTGCTCTGTTCTTGATCACATCCCACAGTAGTTGTTAGCAAAAACATATCCTCATGGGTGCACTGGCATCTGGCCAGCGCCAACCCATGACAATAAGGTAAATTAAGCATTTCCTTCAGGAGCAGCAGGTCCAGTTGCAATGGAGTTATTATTCCATTTTACATGGATGTGAGAGAACTATCTTTCTCATCTAGGACCAAGCTGAATGTAATTTAGCTGCACAATTAGGAAGCAAAATTGATGTATTTTTGTTTAAATGCTGGTGTTTCCAGTTAGCTAGTGCTAGCCAATGCTGGTTTTGAACATTCAGCTGTTGACTTTGCAATGACTTGCTGCACACTGTCTAACTGTATCCTCCTTCAGCATTCCCTGCTGAGATGACCCATTATAATTCTTACCATAATTAGCTTCTAAAGGTTATTTTCATCTCTATGCTGATGTGAGTAAAGTGTGTAAATTTGCACCTGTTGATTTCTGACAATAGTGAAGCTTTTCCAGTAATATTTCTAATTTCAGCTTTCATCTTATTTTCCATGCAGAGTTACACAAGGGTCTTTGTCAGCATTATATCTCAAAGGCTTCAGCTTTCTTTCTCTCAGCAGAATTAGCTTTTCACAATTTCTGCCTGGAGTTTGCTGTGGAAGTGAAGGAATTTTTCACCAGTCAGGTTTTCAGATAATTCACAATGTAGCTATTTGCAGATGATCTTAAGGCAGGTGTAAAAATTGCTGTGTCAGCTCCTGCAAATCCTCCACATTACCTTGATGAAGCCAATCTTTAATTTCTCGGCAATTATCTTCTTTATTAAATCTGTGTGATCGTGTGTAAGTGAATCCAGCAATTGCATATCAATTTGCCCTTAAATATAAATTTGCTTATGTTCTCTTTTGTAAGTCACTGGACAATGTATTTTTCCTATTGATATTAATGATTTAATAATTTAATTTATACTGATGTGGTTCAGCCATTTGTGAGAGTGAGCTTTGAGGAAAGTACATTATTTTACCTGTGTTAAAATACTACTTAGGCAAGGAGACAAGAGGTAATACCTAAGAACACCAAGGAAATGCTCTGTTAGTTGCTCTAGTTGTCAGGATATGGGATGTTGGAGCATGAGTGATTTTACTCCGTGTGCAATTTCAGGCAATACTTTTTAAAAAATTATTTCTTCTTGGAACATCTTCCATATGCTAGAATATTTGGAGTGTATTTTTAAATACTGACTGGCAATCTGTGAAATACCATTTTAGCATGAGTGAGGTCATGTGCTACTAAAATACTACTTATACTAGGACACAGATGAATTGAAAGTAGCACAGCTAAAAAGTGAAGGCAACAAGTGTTTTATTAAGTTGCAGATATTAGCTTCTTAAAAAATCTGTAGAGTAACTGATACTTCATCCTAAAACTTTTTGAAAATTTGCATGTTTCCACTACTGAATATCAGTAAGTCCCAGTGTTCCTAATTTAGAGTATATTCCTTTAAGGTGTTTTTGACTAATAAAACGTGATAGGCTCTTCTAGCACATCACCAATTTCATAATGTGATGCAGGACTGAAAGAATTGTGGTTGGATACCAGGTACCTGATGACTAAGAGTATTCAGAAAAAGGAAGAGAGCAGGCTGTGCTCCTACACACAAAATCCCCCAAACCCTGGAGTTACCAGCCTTTTGTAATTTTCACAGAGGTGACTATAAGGTGTATGTGCAGTCTGTCAGGGAGAAGTATTTTTTGTGTTGCAAGAAATTGGAGAGTAATTTGTTTTGGTGCAATTATTTTAACCACCTGTTTAGTAAGTAAGAACTGTGGGATTTATCTCCCCCCAAATGCCTTGGACTATTAATTTGAGCAAATCAACAAAGTGAAGCACCCTAGACTTCAATTTCTCCATTGTTTAAAATGGAGATCTTCCCTAGTTTACTGTTATAAAGAACTTTTAAAAATATGCTGTTTGAGTCCATGTTGTTGAGAGTTTTAGCACAAACATTCCAAGAATAGATAGATGATAAAGCAATTACAGTCAAATCATTCATCCTGATGCTTCAGTTTGCTCTCCTGTATGCAGAATGCTATAATAGTCTCACATTTTAAAAATATGCCACCTCCTATAAAACAGTAGTTTCAGGTGATTAATCGTTGTGTAAAGCACAGAGCTGATATTTAAATGCAAATTGAGAGCCTTTTGCATTGTGCAGTTTTTGATCTTAGCCCACAATTCAGAGACAGCACACTTCACAGAAAATTGTAACTGAGTCCAGTTCTGGGCTCCTGAGGACAAGAAAGACATGGAGCTACTAGTGAGGGTTCAGCAGAGGCCACAAAGTTGATGAGGGTTCTGGAGTATCTCTTATGAGGAGAGGCTGTGGGAGCTGGGCCAGTTTAGTCTGGAGAAGACTGAGATGAGAGGTCAATAACCCATACAAATATTTCCAAGGAGGGTGCCATGAGGATGGTGCCAGACTCTTGTCATTGGTGCTCAGTGACGGGACAAGGAGCAATGGCCATAAACTGAAACACAAGAAGCTTCACCCAAACTTGAGGAAGAACATCTTTCCATGGAGGGGGGCAGAGCACTGGAGCAGGCAGCCCAGGAGTCTTGTGAAGTCTCCCCTTCTGGAGACATTCCAAACCCACATTTCTGTGTCACCTGCTCCAGGTGACTCTGGCTTGATCTCCCTCTGGAGATCACCCTGCCTGGCAGGAGGGGGTGGACAGGGTGATGTCCAGAGATCCTTTCCAAGCCTAAAAACTCTTTTTTTTTGATTCCATGAGTCTGTGAATTATACAGATTTAACTAGAAACAGTGAAATTAAAAAAAAAAAAGGATACAGTGGCTATAAGACATAGAATGGTGAGGTGCTTAATTTACAAATGCACATGCTATTTCAACTGAGTGTAACTGAAGTGTCAGTCTGGAAATGTGGAGTGTCAGAGCCATCTGGAAAAAACTACCCTGCACTATTCAGACATAATTTCTGTCCAAGACCCTTGCTGTCATGGCTACTGGAAATTTTGAATTCTGCCTGTCTTTAAATTTTATGTAGAGAGCCTTTCTTAGGCTACATGTAATGACATGTAACAAAGCTACGAATACCATCTGAATACCATCTGTTCATACAAAGCAATATCTTATGATTTGGGGAGAACCCTGGCTCCATAAAAACAGATGCAAAATATTTTTTGTGACTCCATTGGAGCTGGGATTTTCTGTATCTTCCAACAAATACTTTCACAGTAATTTAATGTAGAGCTGGAGATCAATACCAACTGCTGATAATATTGAGCTGCAGAATGTTATTTGCAGTAATGTTTGTGATGAGAGGCAAATCTGTCTTCTGCCCCTTCCAAAGGAGACATTTAGGGAGGAACCCTCAATCTTTTCAGAAACACATTGAGGGAAGAGAAAATGGTCAGTGTAGTCATAGGTGCACTCCAGCTTTCCACTAGCTGGTCCAGAGCACTGAAATCCCACTGCTGTTAAAGACAGCCTCAAGAGATACCCAACTAATAGTGTATCTGTCTGATGCCTTGCCAGGTCATTGCTGGGGTAAAGGTAGTGTGGGTAGGATATTTTTGAAGTTTAGTAAATTTGAAGTATAATAAAGGTCTTTTGAGGCCACAAGGGCTACTACTAGCTACCAGGAGTAGCCCTATGTCCTGGTAAGATCAGTCCTGGACTGAGGCCAGAAGGTGAGAGAGTGAGAAAAGATGAAAATTTGTCTTCAGACCTTCATGTCACTGTCCTGCAAACCTTCTGTATCTCAGTTGAGCTAAGGGAATCTAGGAATAAGTCTATAAAGATCTGGCTTAGATAAGCTCTTTCTATTTGGAATTTAAAAATGAAATATACCTTCACATACATTTTGAAGGAGACCCCCTTTTCATTCTGTAAAATCATCCTGTAATTGTTCTCAATTTTTCTCCATTTGTTCTAATGACAGTGGTAGCACTCGATCAGAGAAGTCATGTAGGTAGTACACATGCATGACAGGGATTAAACTTTTATTTTCTGGCAAAAGAAAATAAACTTTAAGATGGAAGAATTAATCTCTTGTAATATGTCAAGATTTATCTATTAAATTGCTTGTCAGTAGTTTGAAAAAATAAAGCTGTCTGAAACCACACTAGGAAATCCTCTGACTTCAGCCAAATCTCTGATTTATCATTGCCATCACTGGCTGATCTATAAATACATCTGCTTTTACAGTCTATGCATTCTGCTAATTTCTCAGTTCGGAGATTTTGCTGTTATCTCCTCAGAAGAGAAGGGCTAGCGGCTTCTTTTAAATAAGCCAACATGAATGTAAGCCTGAGAGGCCAAGCCCATTGGTTGTTAGCTTTGATAGTCACTGTTATCATTTGAGAGTGTGCTTGTAGCCAGTCCAAGTTGGCAGTCTCAGCCCAAGCTGATTGGAGCTGCAGACATTTTTGCTGACTGGAGTCATGCTATCTTTGCCAGTTTGCTGGAATAGACACAGACACTGATTGAGTCATGCTGAAAACATTCCTGTCCTATGAAGCAAGTCTGTTTATATTTCAGGTTTGCCAGGACTAATGAATTAAAAATCTTAGGCTCACGACAGTTTGCTGCTTAATAATGCCTGTGACAGAAGGATTTTTTCCTCCCTGAAGTGTGACAGCATCATAATACCTCATCCCTGGCAACAAGAGGAAGGAAAAGCAGAATTGTGGAGAAAAGTGGAAAAGGGTTATGGGCTTTTGTGACTGCAAAGCCCATGGGAACTGCAGGTAGCAGCATGTTGTCCTGACAGCTGTCTCAGCTTCTCAGACCTTGTCAGCTTGTTGCTATGCAGCAGGTGCAGCATTTTCTTTTATTGAAGCTTTACTCCATAAAGGCAACGACAAGCCAAGGCAGTGGCTGGCCCTGGATTATACAAGTGCAGACACTCCACTAAGTGAGGTAAGGCAACAGGTGTGAAAAATATCCATAGAGCTGTAACAGCATTTAATCTGAGTTTTGCTGCAGGTTTTTTTACAGAGGAACAGCAGCCAGCCAGCTCTATAAGCAATTGTTGGGAAGACAAGAGCTGCTCTTTAAATCTCATTAAGTTCTGGGTTGCCCACTCTGTCTCATCTCTGTCTACAGAGATACTGTTCTTCATTCATGGAGAAAGCACGTGGGGAATTGGGGGCAATTGGTCTGTATGTTTCCTAATATCACTTTGCACACAGGCTTCTTCCATCCCTCTCTGTTCTCTTTTTTCTCTCTTGATTGCTTTTTGTGATGAAGAGCTTAAGGATTTTGCAAAAAAAAAAGGAGGGGAGGGATAAATACAATATAAAAAATGATAACAGGGTAAATGCTGTGTAGAAAGATGAGATTTCTTTTTTCTGAATTAGAATAAAAATAAAACTTTCTTTTGTCTTTTGATAGAATTCACCATTTCTTACTGAAAGGGTATTGATTTTTGCCCTCAAAGAGTAGATTGTTACAAGAGTTAGTTTCAAAACACTGCACACCACAGAGTATGTGATTGGGATAAAATAACAGTCTTGGGGCAATATTGTCATGGCAACTTTAAAAACTTTAGCAGAATGCATCCTTTTAATTTCTTGGGCTATGATGTGAAATGTGAAGTATACTTTTATATGGAAGACCAGTTGAGATAATCAATGTCAGGGAAAATGTACAAACAGCACAGAACAATGAACAGCCTGGTTATAAGGATTTGCTTATCATTCAAAGTCCCTTAATTTGGAGGGGTTTTCTTCCTTTACCTTGTATTGGGAAGTGAGGAAGAGAAATATGTTAAAGAATTTTGCATTGGTAATTCTGTTGTATTTTAAAAACAATGAGATGACTCAGATGAAGTGAGGGTGGAGAAGACAGCAAGAATACTCAGAAGGTAAAAATTCTTTATTCTGATGCAACGCACTTCAAAATAAAATATTTCAGTTGACTCCAAGGGTCTTTTCGTGAATCTTTTCTAAACCATACATGGCTACTGTTTATCTGACTTTTCTTTGCCTCTGCTCCATAGATAACAGTTCAATTTTTGTGCGTCTTGAATACTAGTAATGGGGAATTAAGAGCAATGTCTGATATCCTTTGTATACTAGCAGAAGGAAACTTTGAGCTTCAAATAAAATGTATTCAAAGTAAGGATTTTAGATTATTTGTTGTTATTGTAAGAAAAGATTATGCACTTCAAATAACAAGTAAACATATCACTCTGCTAGCTAAATATCAACAGATACAAAGCAAATAAACAAGAAATGCTGAAACTGATGGACCCAAAGCAAATTTGATCCTCTTCCACTGATTGCATGGCAATGATGCCACAGACGTGTTTGATTCAGTTGTACACCACCAAGGAAGATTATACTCCCGAAACAGTGTTCTGTTCTATTGACTTTTTGAGACTGCTAAATAATTCAGTATGAATTAGAATGACTTGGTGGAATTTTCACGCAATACAATAGCTTCTTTACTGAAAAACTGCAACACTGGTGGCTTAGGAAACTGGCTCTTGTTTTCATTAGCTAAATGCTCTGTTGTCTGCTGACAATGAACTAGTAAATTCATAGTATTTTCCTGAAGGAATTTGGTTTCTAATTCCCCAAGAAGTTTTTATGGTAATTTAAAAGCATAATTGTCCACATATTTGGTATGAATACAGTGTCTGCTGAATAGCAGTCCAAAGTCCTAAAATAATTTCTTTATGGGCAGATCTTTTGAAAGCCCCCTGACTTCAAATTCTCCACACATGGTGCTCATCAGAAGATTAGTATCTTTGAATTTTAGCAGCTTTGTGCTAGATAATCAAAGGGATTGACTGCATTCAGCTATTTGAGTTTAACCAAAACTGTTTATTCAAAAGGTTAAATATACATAGTAAAGCTCAGAGTAAAACTTTTCAGGGCACATAGATGTTTCAATTACACTATTAGAGATCAAAAATAGCTAGATCTTTTGTTGTTCAGCAATTCTTTCATGCCATATTTGAAATGAACTAGCAGTTTTCTTAATGGACAGGGTTTCATCACAGTAAAATCACTTTTTGGAATTGATGGTCTCAGAAGATGGAGGACTAAGTCTCAATCCAGAAGCCAAATTCATGCAGACAGACCCTTACACCTGCACAGGCTTCCACTGAAGAATCATCACCAAGGTTTGGAGACCCCATGAATTTTTCATCATGAAGTGTATGCCTTGCAGGCACAGTTGGACTGGGGAGTATGGGTGGAAGGTAGGAGGATGAGTGCCTCCTCATTGACACCATGTGGAGTGGTGTGCACAGTTCCAATAACAGGGCAGGCTTGGGGTCATGTTACTCTCAGCTCCCTACCCCTTCTTCCTTCTCCACCTTCAGAACCAGGCAGCATTGCCACGAGTCAAGGCTTGCTGAAGGGGCAATGGCGGGGAGCAAGCAGGTGAGAAGAGAGGCAGCTTCCTTTGCCATCATTCTTTCTAATCTAGAAATAGCAAAAATAAAAGCAGTCTCTGCACTGAATTTCACTTAAATTCTTTTTAAATGGAAAAGTGAAATGGCGCTCCCTTGACTTTGATTCTAAACGTTGCTTATATAGGATGAGAAAGGCAGCTGTGAGTGCATGAAAAGCATTAAAACTCCCTTGTTGAGTGATATCACATGCTCTGTAATAAATGTTTTTTGTATTATTGCAGCTGGAACAAACAAGTAAAAGCATTGACTCAAGTGCCCACATGATCACCACCGCCAGGGTACCTGCTGATAAGCCAGTACGAATTGCCTTCAGCCTTAATGATTCCCCAGGTACAGTTTAATTTATGGAGTAAAACACAACGTTTTTAAATTTAAACCACAACTGCTTTTAAATTTTACAATGTTAAGTGTTTACAATATCAAACCTAGTACAGTGTAATGGATGGATTTTTTTTTTCCTGAGTGGTAGGATGTGATCAGTTTTCCTGTCTGGTAACTTTTAATGTTTCCATGAACAATTTCATTAGACTAAACCCACTAGATTGACAGTTTCAGTCTTTACTTCCTTTCAATGGTTTGTGGAATGCAATTAGGACTGTAATTAACTATCAAATTTACCTGCATGTGCAGTATATCTGATTTTGTGGAATTGTAAAACAAGAAAAGTAAAAGGACAAATTTGCATGAGCCTAGAGCTGGAAGAGATATTTTCTAGGGGGAAGGTTGGAAAGTGCCACACATGCCCAGCTTGGTGAAAGGTTTCAGGAAACAGGTGCCCCACATGGCATGTTCTTTGAGACAGCAGCAGCAATTTCATTGATGCTTATCCAATCAGCTCGTGCTGAGAGAGTATTAATTTCCCCAAACATAACCTGTACACTCGTGGACCCTTTGGAGTAGATAAATATTATTGATTTGCATCTTCAGTATTATTAAGGACCAGAGAGCTGTTGCCAAACAGTGAAAATCAAAATTAAATAAATCAAAGCTGAAAAGCATCCAAAAAAAGTTGGCTGTTGCTTTTGCTAAAGGTAAGTCCCTGGAGTAAGGGCTGAGATGTGTTTATGGCATGAGATATATGGATAACTGAAACCTGTGCTGTTGAGTGCTTTGTGGGACTCTCCACATTGTAGGATAATGTGTGAGGTCACTGCCTGAGGTTTGTGTGAACAGAATCTCAGCTTAGATGCAATTTTCTATTTAAAAAATATTTTAGAATGTGCATTATCTTTCCTAGATAATTGTTATGTTCTATAAATTTTCAGCTACAATACTGAAATACAATGTCATCCCCTAAGCAAGGGAATTAAAAACCAAATATCTTCATATATTATTGAACCTAACTTTCAATTCATAAAGATGAGTGACAAAGAAAGATTGGGACAAGAAATATAGAGAAACACATGATAATCTATGTGCCCTTTTTCATGAATTAAAAGAACCTGGTAATTACATTTTTATTACAGAAAGCAGTAAGGAATAATTCACTTCTCTCAAGACACAGTCGCATGATTTCTTGGAGGAATTATGGTATAAATAGATCTTGAAGAGAGATGTAAAAGAAAGGGGAGTGCTCTTACAAATTATGAAAAAAGAATGCTAATTTGAGACACTGAAAACAAGTCAAGAAAAGCTGAGATCATGGGAAAATCAAAGAGAGCAGAGTGGTCTGTGACAAGAAACAGCAGTAGGAAATGACAAGGTTGTGAATAGCTTGCAAGAAGGGGACATGAAATGCAGGAAGTCTAACTTCCGTAACATTGCATCATATTTTATTTTTTACTTTTTTTATCCTGCTAATAATTCCAGCCTCTCTCCCTAATGTTTACAAAAATAAACTCAATTAAAGAATGGTAATCTTTTTCTCCTACATATTGTTGAATTGTTCCATATGTTAAAATTGTTAAAATTTTGAATCCTTTATTGTATTTATACAAATGTGCCTGCAGTATGCAATCCAGAATCTTCATGAGTACTGATAAAAAATCCAGCAACCAGTAGAGTTAGTGCCATATTCCCCTCTACATCACATCGCTTTGGGGGCTACCAGGAGGTCTAGACTAACATTAATATTTTACTATGTCATAAGAATTTCTAGGGGTTTTATGTTAGATGTATTTCAATAAGGCAAAGAAAACAAGCTTTTAATAGGTGTGAAAATTTCCAGCAAACCATAGTTGATTCAAGAGAATACAAACAAGTATTTAACACTTTTTTTTTTCTTTTTAAGATAAGCAACAAAAACATTCAACAGATAGACCTTTAGGTATTCAATAGCAGGTGCTTTTTTTCCTCCTTACTCTTCTATTTTTTTTTTTTTCTTTTCCTTGATGAGGATATTTGTTTTCAGTTCAAACAGGAGTTATCTGATGTGTGACAGTGAAGCATCAGCTGAAGCTCATGCACTGTTAGGGCACAATAGGTTCTTGGCAAGGACTAAGTGGTGAGGAAATCTTTCTGACTTAAGCGTTTCCTTAAATTCTGCCTCACTTGAAAGACACAGTGACACATTTCACCAAGAAAGGCTGCATTCTTCTTCCGGGGCTGTGCAACTGCTTACTGGGAGGAATTGACAGCACAACTGGATATAAAAAGAGGAAACGGAATGTTTCTTCTGGGTGGTGATTATCTCACTGGCTAGGATTGTGACCAAGCAGTGGGTGTGAGGAGCAGTGAAGGGAAAAACTACTCTCAACTTATGAGAAGAAATGGCTTTGTGTTAACTGACCTACAAGACCGAGCTGGCTTATCCTGAGTGTACAAGGAATAAAGTATGTTACATTATTTGTCAGTCAACACCTGATGACTGATGTTCTGGGCAGCTCTGTGAGGTATTTCTAATGTGGAAGTAGAGTAACCAGTTCCTTGAAAGTCTCAGGAGCAGCCCATCAGCAGGTGCTATATAAGACAGTTTTATTGTGTATCTCTTATTGCCGTATATGTAAATGTCTATGATTGGCTCATTCAATTAAAGTCACTAACACACATTTCCCAGGGCGTGTCTGCATACATCGCAACAATTTGATTTGAGGTATCATTTTAAAGTAATGAATTGGAAACATACTATTTCAACCTACCTTACATCACTTGGTAGTAATGCAGCTTGAACTGAATGTGGTGTTCCAAAACTCAAATAAATGTTCCAAAGTTGAAAATTCATTATGGTTTGTCAGCATCAATTTCCTTTAACTGATGAAATTCAATATGTCCTATTTTTTATCAATCTTACAAATACATGAACCTCATGGAATTTGGCTGGATTTGTTTTCTGTAATAGTTCAAAGGGAAGAGTTATAGGTTCATATCTATTCACCTTGCCTCCTAGAATAAAAGCTTGAGTCTAGCTGCAATGTTCTGCTCATGGTATGTAGTGATAAATGACTGGGCCTGAAATTGTTAGTGAGTACTTTAATTTGAAATTAGTTTACCTCTGCCAGCATTTTTCAGAAAAATCACTGACAACAAAGGCAAAACATACATCTTCTAATGAATCTGACAGTGGCATATTTGCAAGCATAGCAAAATTACTTTTTTTTACTTCTCTTAAGGCTCATTATCCTAGTGACTACAAGGAATTTTTTGCTTTTCTAGTTTTTCATGCAAGACTGTTTTGCAGTGGTTTCTTCTTCAAAAACAACCTTCAAATTCCTACCCCACCCTCATATTGATTGTAATGACCACAGAGGTTTTCCAGCACACTGATTGACAACCAGTGCAAAGTGCTAAAATATATGGCTAAAATTTACAGGGCTAATTTCCTAAATCTACACCCAACCTACAGGGCTTGGTTCTTGGGAAATTAAATGGGAAATCAGGTGAGATACCCTCAAAGGGACATTCATCTGAGGATGCTTAGGCTTGAGTGAAGGTATATGAAGTAGAAGGATTTTGCTCTTATCTCTTCCGTTATGGACTGTTTCTATTTTTGGGAGGTCCACAACTCTTACTGTTGGACAAGCCTTCACATCCTATTCCTGGGTGGGTCAGCGGCCGTTCCCACTATTTTACAAGTGAGGTAACTGCGAGGTTGTGTAAGGTCATGTCAGCAGGGCTGTGAATAGAAGCCCTGGAGCTCCACAAAGCAGTGCCAAGTCACAGTCACTTAGCCACACAGCCTTCCAGGATGAATCTATGCTTGTCTGTCAGTATCCAGGCCCAGAACGGCTGGATCTCATAGCCCTCCCAGGGCCAAGACTGGATCCTGACAGGTATTTTGCCACTGTTGTTGGTGCAAGGTGTGGTGCTTGCTGTTTAGTTTGAGCACTTTTCCTGTGCAAGGGCTGATCTACTTATAGGATAACAACCTACTTATGTTACCTATTTGATTCTTTCATTTAGAAGGAAGAGATCTGAATTCATTGGCCCACACACATAGGAGAAAAAAATAGAACCTGACTGTATAATTAAATATTGGATCATAACTCAGTTACTCAAGGAAGCAGAGCTGTGATTGGCATTTCCTAAGTTTCAAGTGCTTGATTTAGCAACCTTAATGGGCTTTCAACACATTTAAATTTTTATATTTTATTTCTGTCTTAGTGAGTATCATAGAGAAACTAATTTTCAAGATTATATTGCAAGTGAATCAGATGTTATTCTTAAAGGATTTACTGCCTTTACCTCACAGTTCAGTTAAATGGAACAGCCATATAGGAAAAGATTTGGGTATTGCACTTCATTGTGAGAGACATTGTGTCAGACAACATGTGAAGGATTTCTCTCATTTGACTACATGATGGAGGTCTGGGATATTGGAATCTCCAGGAGGCCAGAACACAATTAAACCAGTGAAGCTTTCCAGAAATTGAGCTTCATTCTCAAAAGGTGCAACTTCAGCATATGTCAGCTGCCTCAGGGCTAGTAGTGAACTTTCTGTACAAAGACCATCAGTGTTTAATAGAGTTCAGATGCTCTTTGTTACAAATGACAGTTTTCAGTAGCAAGCCAAAGGAGCATGGGAACCTGATGAAACAAACATGAAAATCACAGTATTTCATGCACATGAATGGAGTCTTTGGTTAAAAACACATGGGTTTTAATCAAACTACAGGTCTTCAGGGCATTTTAAAATATAGAACTTCAAATTAGATTTGAGATCTATGGGAAATCAGGAAATACTACTCATTTAGAAATCATGTTACAGATATATTAACTTAGGTGGCTGTAATGAAATCCCTGATCTGATTCTTTCACATCACAGGATACTGCTATTGAGTTTGTTGGCCATTATATGTACATGTACGTTTCCACTCCTTTCTTATTTCCTTTTCACCAACATCTTGACTCATTTTCAGGTGCAGTAAGTTGCTGTCTCTGATTTTTAAAAATATTTTTTATTTTAAATGAAATAAGTTTTCAACATCTAGCTTGAATTATAAATATTTTTTCTCTATGTGTTTCCTTCTAGTAACTATAGGGATGAGATGCTGTTTGTAGATAGTGAAGAAATAGCCTAGATATTCTGAGGGATTTGTGGTAAAGAAAAGTCACTAACTCTGTTATGAAAGTGCTCTTTGATTATATCATGATTCCTTGTAATAACCTAAATATTAATTAAAAATTTATAATTCATTGAGAAAAGGGGAAAAAGAGGTATTTCAGGGTTTTGTTTTCTAGTTAAGGAGAGGTAGAATAGAAAATAACCAATACAGATCAGGAGATAGCTTTGCAAAGGCTCTTCAGAATAATTTCATTGGCATTTCAGACATTTCTTTTATCTGGTTTTCAGGGTCAATAGATTTTTAAGGCTAGAAGTCAATGTGATTTTGACTGGTATTCTGCATGTAAGGGCAATAGCAATTCTTCAGAAAAAATGCAAGAGTTTATATCTTTCCTCTTGACTTCCTGAAAACATCCTCAAAAAAATTTTGGGAGCCAAATGACTGCTTTCATTTGCTTTCTCCGATGTGGAATTTAAGTTTTCATTATTAACAAGTGGTTTTTATTTTTGTGGTTGTTTCTTTGACAACAGTGAAATTTAAAGACTGATCTGGGCAATAATTTATTTCACTGAAAGCTGTGAGGAAAGCCTTTTGTTGTTCTTCTAGTGAAAATCAAGAATGCAGTTAGCAATGACAATTTCTGTTAATTTCTGTAAACTAAATACTTCAGCTGAAGTTCTCAAGAGTCTAAGAGTATTATGAACTCAGGATAATTTCAAAATACTGAGGTCTGCAGCATTTCTTGATAATGTTCTGCACATCAGATGATGATTTAAACAAGTCTTGAACTACTATAACTAAAAAAAACCCACCCTAGCAGCTGTTGAATAGATGCTAGGGCAGGCCCATTATAATATGTACTATGGTATGCCATAATGGTTAGGATACCAGTACATTCTATTTTTAGTACCATTGACTCAGTCACTTGAGTTCAAAAAATAAGCAGGGAACATCTGTTTATTGAAAGGATTTCCTCTACATTAATTTTGCTCTCTATTCCATCCTTCTTAAATGACTCCCAAAAATTTTTACTGGTTCTTTTCGGAGTATAATCCAATTTATTTTCCAATATTCTGACACTGCATTCATTTCATTTTCTTATTAATAGCTGATGCTGTGAAAATATAATTACTCTCTAATGTTTTTTCAATTTTTGAATAATTTGGAATGTTGCTTTTGCTATGCTTTTCTGAATTTTAAAGGTGTTCAAGATCCCTCCATAAAGCTACTGTACCAAAGATTGTACTGCTGGAATTGCCAAAACAAATAGCAGTTTAACTGCCATCCATGACTCTGGTCCAATATCTCTATGAGAATATTTAACAGCTATTCAGCCAAATACTTGTAGAGCAGCTGTAGCCCTAGTCAGACTGAGTCTTATTCTGTCCTTCCTTTTTGCCTTGCCATATGATTCATCTTTCTTCTTTTAGAATATTAGTCTATTTATATATTGTACAAGAAAGCAATAGCAAATGAAAGGTAAACACTTGCATATAAGCATGATAAAATTCTATTAAATTAAAGAAATTTAAGTATCTTCCAGAATGGACATGCTTTACATATGCTGTGAAGAAAGAAGGGGGACACTCACATTACTTGGATATGACTTTTTGGTAATGGTAGCGAGACAACTACCCCATGAAAATACAGGAACTTCACTTTGTTTTCTAAGGAAGTTCAAGAGCTTTTGCTTTTGTATCACTATATTTCTTTTTCTTCTTTGATCATCTCTTCCCAAAGGCAGCCCAGCTGTAGCTATGTTAATGAGTAAGTCTCTGAACACGTGTTAACCAGTATGTTTATTTTTCATAGGAAAAGGTGACTTATTTTACTTTTCCCCCCCAACCTTCTTCACTGTGTAACCACAGAGGCCAGGAGGGAGACATATCAAATATTTGACAAATAGTTTAGATCCTATTGATACTCTTAAAATCCTGCTTTGATATGAGGTCCTTTTGATATAGTTGGGGTTCTGTTGCTGTGTTCAAGTCTACAAGTATACAGCAGGTTGCAGGATCTGAACTGTGCTAGCAATTTTCTTCTGTAAGAGCCATGCTTATTTAATTTTAACCCATTACAAATAATTGACTGTAAGCTAATAGTAACACTCTCCTTACCTCCTAAAACCTGTAGCAAGATGAATAAACAGTCATCATAATCCAACACAAAACTGAGAGTGTGAAAGTCACTGAGAAAAAAATAGTGCACTGGCGCTACCAGGGGTGATTTGTATTTCTGAACTCAGTTCAGCTAATAGTGAGCAGGTGCCTACATCACAACCCTGACATAGCTGGCACACCTTCACTGGAAGCCTGTCTTAAAAATAAACACCACCCCCCAAAAAAAAAACCCCCCAAAAACTCCAACAACAACACCACCAACCAACCAACCAACCAAACAAACAACCCCAAAAAAACCCACAACCAACTTGGTTTGTTGTCATGATTGAACTAACTCTATAGGATTATAGGATTGTAATTGACAGGTTAAAGTCCTTTATGACAATTCTTTACTTAGCAGTGTAATGGAGAGAGCTCAGGGAGAAAAGCAGTTTAGATTTATTTGTTTTGTTAAATTATCTCATGTTCTACTGGATTAACTGTTTCTTAATCATTGCAATGCAAAATAAATTTTCTGCATTTCCAGGATGTAAACTTTTCTTATTACCAACCCACTAGGATTTTCAAGGATTCTACTGGGGCATCTCAAGTATAAAAGATAAAATGTGGAGATGTTTTCAGGATCCTGATATTACTGTCCATATATGCAATATAGAACTTCATCAAACAGGTTACTTGAAATGCCCTCTTTAGAAGACAATGACTTTTAACGTAGTGTTTACCTTTTAGATGATGCTTCCCCTGAAAACTTCTCTTTGGCATTTCCAGAACTAGATCAGCAGCTGCAGGTAAACTTTTCCTCTGCTATGACAGTTCTACTTCACATTCACTGTATTTGTTGTTAGAAAAAGCCTTTGGTTGTTACAGTATGGTGGAAGATTTAAGTGGTGCTTTTATAGCCTATTAACATTTAATAAGATCGTATATATCTGTAGAAGAAAACACTGTATTTTCAAGATCTATAGAAAATTTCTAGTTCAGCTGCAGGGAAATTACTATTTTAACAATCTTGCCTGCTTCCAAGATTTTCTATCCAATTCCTGCAGTGCTGCTGCACTGCAATGAAAAGAATTATTGTTCAATTGATGGGAGAAGGAATGAGATGAGCGTTATACATTCTAATGCCTGCAGGCTGTGCTATGACAGATATAATCAGTTTTCTCATAAGCATTCCAAGAGAATCCTTTGGTGGCCAGTCTGATTTGTCAACATAGGATGATGGGCTCCCAGTATGCTGGACAGTGAGCAGCTGACGGCAACTCCATGGTTCACTGGGCAAAAAGTCAGTTCTGCATCCAGGGATTATTTCCCTTCCCTCTGGTGGTTCTGGAATGTTTGCTGGCTTTTGTAGACTACTTCAGATAATCTGTTTTCCTAGGAGCATTTCAGACTTCCTCTGATATTTCACTATGAAGGCAGTTGTTTCCTGACTGTAAACTGAGAAAGGCATTAGCAGGCAATTCATTGTCCAATAATGTCATCTTTCCTGTACCCATCTACTCATGAGACAACATGGGAGGGCTGCTGACTTCACGGCCTGATGCTTCTGTCCTGCTGCTCTCATCAAAAGCAGGACTGAGAAAGGAATGGAGGATGACAGAGACTCTTCTTGCTCTATCCTTCTCATCCTGAGGATATGGGCAGGTTCTTTAGGCATAAGTAGGAATTAATAACAGCTTAAGA
Organism: Cisticola juncidis; assembly: GCA_013400215.1. Taxonomy (NCBI): domain Eukaryota; kingdom Metazoa; phylum Chordata; class Aves; order Passeriformes; family Cisticolidae; genus Cisticola; species Cisticola juncidis. The sequence goes on from VXBR01011324.1 coordinate 143,814, forward strand.
TTTAAAAGGAACCAGGTAGTATGCTAACCTCTTTATTCCACTAACCTTCCAGTGCAGCAAACATGATTGGTATTTTTTTACCAATTTTTTTACATTAGAAGAATTCAATTTGAGAAGAGCAAACATATTTCATGGCTGAAGTACTGAACTGAAAATAAAGAACCTGTATTTTTATTTCCAACTCTCTCAGTGACACATTGCCTAATCCTCGAGTTGCTTCATCCCTCTGTTCATCTCTGAAATTAAGTTAATAATTTTTACCTTTTTTGTTAAAGAGCATTAAGACCAGTGGGTGAGGATTGCTCTAAAAGAACAAAGTGTGATTACTATTGCTGCTGTTGATAAATAAAACCAAAATTACTAGCATTACTCTCCAGGACTCTCCAGGACAAGCGATGATTTTTTAATTAGGACTTTTATGACTTTTACATTTCTGTAGCCTATAATATACTCTAAATATGAAATTTCTCTGTTGGCTGAAAATGCTCCTCTGGGAGCATTCAAGTGTGCTGGACAGATAATAGCTCTCCAGTAAATGTTTTCAAGTACACACTAGCACAATCCCACTAAGTGTACCCAATTGGTCTGTTAAGTAGTTGACATATGTTTCAAGAAAACCTTCCTTTATTCTCATGATCTCAATATGACAAATTCAAAGAAACAGTCAAAGGCTTTGATTCATGTAATGTTCTTTTTATTATCCTTCATAAACTCTCTTGGTAATATCAGGGTAGCTGAAAGGATAACTTATGAGAACTGCCTGTCTGACTCAACCACTTAAAAGTATAAAATTTCTGGTATTTCGTCCTTTAAATAAAATTTCATCCTTTCGCTTTCCAAACTCATGTGCAGATTTATATTTCTATTTCTATGCCTTTACGTTCAGCCAAGGGCAGTGATGTCACTATAGGGTTCTGAGCTGATGTAGAAGTAACATTGTATTCAAATTTAGCAATAAAAACTTGAATTTCCTTGCTTTTGTCAATCTGGATCATAGCTTCATGTGATGTCATGGGTTAGCACTGGTCGGATGTTAATGCACCCAAAAAATGCAGTTTATGTTCAAAAGAGACTCAAGTTCAGTCTATGGCTAACATTATGCAAGAAAAGTCCAGCCTAAAAGCCACTCCCCTTCAATCTCTGTCCATCTAAAGTTCTTTTCATCTTCCTTTATCATCTCGGTCCCAGGCTGTTTCTCTTTCTCCTGAAACCACTCGCCATGAGAATCAATGTCTGGGAAAAGTTTCTTTCTGCCTCAGAAAGGATTAACAGTTCCTGGCTCCCGGGAGGGTCCCGGACTCGGCATCTCTTTACACAGCTGGGAACTTCTCCTCTCCCCTCCCCCTGCTCTTTCTTCACTGATGGCTGCTGCCAATGTCCAAAACTCTGAAGCAGCAGTCTCTCTCTCCTTGGGGGAGGCGGGGGAGGGACCGGGACGGAAGGCAGCTCCACAGTTTTCCACCCCTCCATCCTGGATGGGGCCAGCTCAGCTCCAGTCTTGTTCACTCTCTTCCCCCTCTGGGGCTCCGGCTCCTACTCAGCCTTGTGGCTGAGCAGGGGAGGAGGCCCAAGATGTTTCTCCACTGAAACCAGGACCAAAAGAGCCTGACCCTCTGGGAGTCCTTGCTTTTAACCCTTTGTGTCCTCAGAGGTGTGTCCAAACCTCCCAGTGGCTACTTCAAGTGCCAGCATAAAACCCGACCACTGATTGGTTTGCCCACAACTTCCTGGAAAATTCACCTCCCCCTCAACCACAACATGTGATAATTATTTGATGTAATTACAATATTTTTAATGCTTTAAAATTTCAAACAGGCAGTGACTGTTACAAAGTTATCATTTACCTTGTTACATTTTTTATTAGTAGGGATTTTATTTTCAATTGCTACAATCCAAACAGCTGTGGATTTGTCAGAACTGTATGGCATGTACTTGCAATTCATGCTAGCTTTGAAACAGGTAGCTCCTGTATTAGAGAAACAAGTAAAATGGTCTTCACCAGGACATGCAAAAGTAGTGATTGGTGGTGTCCCTTGGCATTCCATCCATGCTTTTTTCTGTCCTGAAACATGTTAATAGAGAGGATACACATGAAGTGTCATGTAAATGAACCTTTAAATCAACTGTGGCAATAGCAGCCTGAAATGCTTGATTTTGTAGGAATGCTGGTACATATATTCATAATAAAAACATCATATCTTAGAGCCACAAGATTTTCGTCAGTGTGCCATAAATACCATTTGAATTTTATTTACAGAAACAAATCATAAATGCAGGTTTTGTGGCTATATAGTAGTAGGCACCTTAAAATAAAGTAATAACTTTACAAATTTCAAGCGTACAAAGGAAAATTTAGAAACTTGTTTCAAAAACAAACAAACAAAAAGCATAAATTAGCTGATCTTTAAGGCGGATTTTGAAAGCAGCTTGAAAGCTATATAAGTTCAGTGAGTCACTTGGAAAATCAGAGCTTTTTATTTCTATGCATACAGGCTGCAGACCACAGCCTGAGTACCAAGCAATTTTCACCTCTGTTTCAGGCTTCAAGCCCTTGCGTCCTATGTTAGGCCTTGGCAGAGAACTTGTCTATTTGAGCAGAATTACCTAGTGGTCCCACTTTTCCTCCCACAATCCTTCCATACCTGTTCCCTGGGCAGCAGTATCAGATGGCAGGGCAAAGTTCAGTGCAGTGTCCCCTTGGCAGGGTAAGAAGGACCCTTCTGTCCAAGCACCCAGCTCTACAGAGGTGGAGGTGGGATGACCTGGAGAGAAGATCTTTCTAGGAGACTGAGCAAAAAAGCTAATTCTCTATAAGGACTCTTATTAAAGGACAGTCCTAGTTGCAACTTCTTTCTGAAGAATAAAATGATCAGTCTGTGTTCTAACTAGCTAGCTTCAAACTAACATGTTTTATTTTCAAATTACTTTTTTGAATGTTACATTTTTCTACACATTCCAAAAAGCAATTTATAAGAAAATAACTCAGCTACTCTAAATCAAAATTGGTGTGTCAACCAGACATGAAAGCCCTGCTTATGAAAACAGATCTGTTTAAGTTATATTTTCAGCTTTATTATTAACCCCTCCCCTCCAACACTAAAATAACTTCCTGCTAAGTTATCAGTGAAACAAAACTCATATTAATAAACATCTTGCTTTCAATTCCTTTTGCCTGCCTATTGGAAATTATTCTCTTCCCACTGACAAGCAATACCTGCTTATTTGGTGTTTTTGTGCTTATTTGGCTTTGGTGCTTTCCCTCTGCCTCCGATGTGTGTGCTATGTGGTGTGCAGCAAGGGTAGGCTGGTTACACCTGTCACTCTGTCACTGGGAAACTTTAAACTTTGCTTTGTGTAAAAGCTGGACAGGTCCTTGGAAGGCACTTCCTTGATTAGCTGCATAGTGACCCCTCTGACAGACATTTTACTCCAGGTTATCTGCTGTATTCAGAAACATACATCAGCATCCAAGGCCTTGTTGTTCAGCTAACTGAATGGAGAGGAGAGTATCTAGTGTTAAATACCTGGATTGCTGTGCCTTGTGCATTGCCTGTCCCGTTCCAACACTTCCTGTGACTCACTCAGTTCATCTCTCTGTTCTCCATCAAAGTCTGTATTCCAACTGAGGGCTTGATCCTGAAGAGGGAAGAGCACAAGTCACTTATGGATACACAGGGTGTTCTATAATTCTTTATCTTTAAAAACTGGGTTGGATGGGGCTCTGAGCAACCTGGCCTAGTGGAGGTCCCTGGCAGGAGGTTGGAACAGGGTGATCTTTAAAGTCCTATCCAACAAAAAACAATTCAATGGTTCTGTGATCTCTTCTCACGAAATTGTAAACTTGAGGGATATTTATGTCATATTTTGTATTACAAATCTGTGTAGTTAGATGACTGTGAAAATAGCTGCAACAGAGGAAAAGCTCCAGCCATTTATAACATCATTTCTTTACATCAAAGGGTAGTTTTTCTTGCTTTAGTGAAGAATGCTTATATAAAAGAAGTAATGAAAATGTTATGAAAATGTTATGAAAGGGGCAGTGTGTCGTGTCTGATATAAGCATTTAGCAGAAACCTTGTTTTCTCTGGAACTTTAATTACTTCTACTGAATGCTGGGATTTTTGTTAGACTCATAGATTTATTTTAGAAAGCTTAAAAGCATACTGTGTTTTTAAAGAGGAACTGTTTTGTGTTTTTTTGCATTTTTTTTTTACTATGTATTGACTTAGATGAGAATTCCTAGAGCACTGTGTTGCTCTATAGGTTTGATTGCCCATGAACTTGATATGTCTCCTGTAATGCTGCTGTGATAACTTTAGTCTTAGATTATGTAAGACCGTTTTGTGCATGTATGTTAACATGTATGCATGTTCACCAAGTCAGAGCAACATATTAAGGTTAGAAAATAATGAAAAGTCTTCCAGGAAGGAAAGCAAAACTCACAATTGCTCTCATCCAGTTGCCCTGAATTGTTTGGAGGAAAGAGAACTGTTTACTTTCACAGTAAAACTAAACTAGACTAGATGTATCCTGAGATAGGTATCTGAAACTGGTGGAAGAGTTCTCATTGCACAACAAAAAGTAGATGCAATGTGCTATTTTTGCTTGGCACAATGTGGTTTTTTCTGTCATAGAAGACTGCACAAGGCCATATAATGAACGTAAGCCACATTGAAAATATTTGCGTTGGATTTTCCAGTATTCCAGAAGAGTTCAGCTGAAAGTTACCAAATTTACAAAAAGCAAAACCACTCTTTAATTAGATCAGTGCTGAAGACTTCTAGACAAGTTCACATGAACTGGAAAAACTGCCTGATACAATTTTTTCTTGAAATTTCAACTTCTCCAGGAGAAAGTTTTAATTAGTTTTTTTCACAGTTAAACAAACATGTAATTGCAAATAAATGATGGTGAATTTAAAAAATCAACTGTTTTAAAGGTTTTAAACAGTTTAAAACTTTTAAAGTTTTTAAAGTTCACTGGCGTTGTCAACTATACAGCTTTTATGGATATGGAATGCTGATTTTCATATGAGAAGGCAAAAGAACTTGTCATATGAGTGAAGCAAAAAAGAAAAAATCAAAGCTGAAAACTTTCATTCTGTGTCACTCCATCAAAGATTTTATTTAGAAGACCTCCTTCAACCTGCCTTAAAAAGCAGGCAGAGAAGACCACCCAGATGATTAGAGGAATGGAGCACTGAAATAAATCCTCCTTTAACCCCTCCAAGGTTCCAATGCTAGCTCAGGCCTTAGAAGGCTTTGAAGGATTATTTCATGGACAGGATAAAGGACTCCAAAAGAGGCTCTGACCCCCATCTGCAGTTCAAGATGTTTATTCCAGGTGGTGTCTGGAGGGAAAGAGGGCATGTGCAGAAGAAGAGGGTCTTTTCTAGCTTCTGCCAGGGAGGGGCAGTTTGGGACACAGCCAATAGGGTCAGAAAGGGGAGGAAAGGTTAAACTACATGGTTAGAAACTCTACGGGTCCCTGAGGGGCAGAAACCATTCCCACAGGGGAATGTAACAGAGCACCTCTCTTACAAGGGAAGCAGGTCCCCTCCAACACAAACTGTTCCGTAATTTTCTGTTTCTTCATGAACTGCTTTTGCTTGTCATCTTCCAGCATCTTTCATATCTGATTCTGAACAAAAGTTTAAATAAACAGTGCATATGTCCATAAAGATCTACATATATGTGTGCAGTTACAAGATGGTCTATAAAAGGATCTCTTAGTGTCTACCTGCTGAATTCTGTAGAAAAATTGTCAATGTTACAGTGAGTTACTCAACAAATACAAGGAAAAATCAGACTTTGTTGAAAATCGGGCATAATAGGATAGACCACCAGCATAATTTATAGCTGTAGCTTTTGTACTAGCTTTGTGAACAAAATCAGAGGTGCTGCATGTGCATATTTTGCCAGCACAGGAAAATGAGGGTGGATGACACTGAAGCCTGAAATAAACAGGATTAAAAGTAGCAACTGTTGCCACTAAATGTAACTTACTTTGGCATGGATGTTTTGGCTTGTCTAGCAGGTATGCTTTTATTTATATTAATTGATGGACAGGCGATGTACTTCATGAAGTATCAAGCTCAGGCTGTCCTAAGAGGAAGTTAAAGTATGGCTATTTGCTTCTGAAAAAAAAATAATACTGAGAAATGAACTTTACTAAGGCCTTCTGAAATGAATCACCTCAGTAAACTAGCAATCTCTTAACACAAAAATATTATACAGACTCCATGTAATGCCATTGGGCATTCTGTACTGCAGTATTTGTAGTACTTCCCATTGCCTGGCCACAGACATTTAAAAATTCCTTACGGGACTTTTTGGAAGGTGGAATGGAGATTTGTATCTCTCCTTTTCCCATGTTATTGCAGTAGAATGTATTTGCTAAATAAGCCTGTTTCATATCCTGCTGACCAGAAATTATTTATGGATGCTGTAGATGATATCTCTGGAGCCTTTCTTAGAAGTCTCTGAATTACAGAGGAGCAAACCAAATTCTCCAGTTCTGGCTACCCCATCACTGGAAGTGTTCAAGGCCAGGTTGGATGGGGCTTGGAGCAAGCTGGTCTAGTGGAAGGTGTCTGTGGCCATGGCAAAGGGTCTAGAACTAGATACTCTTGAATGTCCTTTCCAACCCAAAACACTCTATGATATGATCCAGTGATATTCTATCTACTCATTTGAAAACATAATCACATTTATGTTTTAAAGAAAAATACACTAATAATTTAGAAGATTTTTGATATGGTGCTTACTACCATCAGACAAATTGAAAATAATTTTATGGACAGAAATTAGTATACAGATTGTATAATTGTATAATTTGTTTTAAGTGCTAAAATATCAGTGTAAGAAAAAATGTCACTGAAGAGGAAAAAATAATAGGAAGGGGTTTAAAAGCCAGCAACTGATTCTAAGTGAGACTTAAATACTAAGTTTCAGCATGACTAGATAATTTTTAGCTCTCTCTATATATATGTGAGTGGGAAGCTGGACTATTGAAACTGATCACTGTTTTAATTTTGAAACTGCTTTAAACCAGCTAGATTAGCAAAAACTAAATTTGAAGCAAATACAAGGTGGTTTTTGATTTGTCTTATTGTGTTTTTCTTTTGAAGTATCACTGTTAGGGGACTTTCCCCTTGGTACTGTTTGAAATTGTTTTATTGTGACACACTTGGTGGCTGATCCCTGGTAGATGGCAGAGATGCAGCTTTGGCTCATCCATGCATTCTTGGATTAAAGCACTGAGACTTCTATATTCAGTCTTGCTAAATTTATGCTTATTATTTGGGTGGCTGTATGAATGGTGTGATTGCTCATCTACATTGAAATGCAATTAAAAGTCCTTTTCTAGGGATTAGATTCATCAAGTATTGGGCTGCCCATTCCCTGGGTTCCCAAAATCTCCAAGATCAGGGAGAAAGAAACAATGTGCTGTGAAACAATTCTGCTGCACCTGTTTTACATTTAGAACATGGAATATGAGTGTCTGTGTTAAAATTTCAGTGAGAGAGCATATAACAACTACAAGTACTTGCAAGCTCCATACATTACTTACATCTGTGCTTTGGGTTATGTCTGAAGCCAGCTTATCCTGTCTCCTGATCTAAATTTCCAGTTTAGATAAAACAAAGGATTACAAGATCATAAATTGAAAAAGTCTGCCTACTTGTGCTTTTCATTTCCTAATAATGTCATTAAGGGAATATTATACTGCACAGAAGAGTCACAGTAGGACAGCAAGAAATACAAAATAATCTAATATTGTGAAACACAATTAGATGTTATTTAACTGGGCAGTAAAGGAACTATTATAAGTGTTTCCTTTTACTTCAAAAAGGTGTCTCAAGCATGCTGTTTGGAGTTGATAGATTCATGGCTAATAACTTAAAAATACTTCCTGAAAGGGTTATAACCAAAATACAGACAAGCCTGAAGTCTGAATTAAGATGCATTCTTTTCTAAGGAGCAAAAAGCACATACGTTTAACCAAAATGTATTTTGAAGGATTTTGATGATATTCACATAAGGAGTCCTAGGACAGCTTGAGTTTATTTGCCATATTTATTACATTCAGTGTGCACTGAAAAATACTTGACCCTGCTGCAATGATGTCGGTTCCTGGCAATGTAAAGATGTCTGACCAATAGGTCTGTCAGATAGGTCTGACCAATGCATCAGCTTTAACATTTACATATCACTCTAGCTGAAAAAGAGGGAAGTAAAAGAGAAATTCTTCTTTGAAAAATCTTCAGGGATATTTTGCAAAGCTGACAAGGAAAGTTCTGGAAATTCTCACAATGTTTGAAGTTTTACACGTATTCGTATGCAGGGAACAATTTTCGGCTTTTTCCTTTCATGAAAGGCCATCACTAGGAGTAGTTAGCCATATACTGTATAAAAGGTAAAAATTTCTTTAGGTATTCTCACAGGAATTTAGATAAATATTGTATCTTTCAAAATATGTGGGGTTTTAACTAATATTTCATTCAAAAACCAGTGGGTTCTTTTTTCCCTCTTCTTTTTTTTTAAAGCCTCTGCCTCCTTGTCATGACTCTAAGGAATCTATGCAGGTGTATAAACAGCACTGCAAAATAGCAGAAGAGTACCATGAGGTCAAGAAAGAAATTGCTCTGCTGGAAGAAAGAAAGTGAGTAACTTTCTCAAAGGATTTACTGGCCTATATTCTCTTTGTAAAACCCTGTTGAAACATGGAGGTTTAACACTGTATTTTCTGACCTTATATATGGATACACTTATATACGTATACACTTATTTATACCTATATTATGATTGTGGCCTTCCAGTATCTGGAGGAAACCTACAAGAAAGATGGAGAGAGACTATTTAAAAGGATGTGGAGTGACAAGACAATGGGAATGACTTCAAACTGACAGAGGGCAGGATGAGATGGGATATTGGGAAGAAATTCTTCCCTATGAGGATGGTGAGGCCCTGGCACAGGATGCCCAGAGAAGCTGTGGCTGTGCCATCCCTGGAAATGTGGAAGACCAGGTTGGATGGGGCTTGGAGCAACCTGGCCTAGTGGGAAATGTCCCCTGTCTGTGGCACAAGGTTGGAATTGGGTTATCTTTGGGGTCCCTTCTAACCCAAGTCATTCTGTGATCCTATGATTTCATGCCTCTGCCTGATGGTCACAGTAGAGCACAAGGTGGCCATTGCTCTATAGGATCAACTGAGGGCACTAAGGGCTGGCACAGTTTTGGGCCCTTAGCTTTGTGGATGTCCCTTAAAATCTTCACTGACAACCTCTAGGTCACATAACAATCCAGTTCAGCTGGTGCACGTTCCTTTTCAAATTTATCTTTTTCCATAAACATTGGACACTTTAATGAAGAAAAAGAATGGATCCTCATTTAGGTTTAGAATATATGACAATATTAGTAAATATGTTTCTGTGAGGTGCTTTGTTTTGAGTACACTGGTTCAGTATACATTGGTATTTCAGGTGTTCATACCCAAAGTGAATAAGCTGGAGACTTTTTTTCTTGTCTATGGCCTGGACTCGTAGCCCTGTCATCTTTTGCCTATTAAATGGCAAAGTGCACTCTGTGTTTGTTGGTCTCTTTCCACAAGAAACCCGAAAAAAATTCAAAGAGAGGAAGAAAAGTGAGTAGTGAAACCTCTGTCCAGTTGACCTTGCAGTTCAGCCAAGTTTGCATCCATTGGAATCTTCAGCTGCAGAAGCAAGATGATGGGAGGGAAACTGTTGAAATCCTGTAGTCTTACAAGACATTCAAAGAATGCAAATTGTGCAGGGTAAGGAAGTGAGATGTCTTTATCCGAGTTGTTGGCTATAGGCACAATATTGTTACTTTTTGCCTAAAGTGTCAAAGATAGTTGAAGTTTCCTACTGCAAAGCCCCTTCCATTGAAGGATCTGTGTGGCACTCAGATGCTGACAGACTGGAACAAAAGCTAAAAAAGAAGATGTTCAACATCATGGGAAAATGCATTTTGCATTTGATTCATATTTACAATGTTTGCATTCGATTCACCATTAATTGAACTTGGCCAAGCAAAAGTAATTGGTATTTTTAAAAAGATTAGAAGAGAAGTAATTTTTTAAATTTTGCAGTGATTTTGCAAATTTGGTTTGCAAATTTGCAAATTTTGCAAATTTGGTCTGATATAAGCTGCTTACATATGTATTTAGCAATCAATTCAGTGGAAACCTTGTGTCTTTGTCTACTCTGAAAATCCAAGTGCAGTGTAAAATACTGAATGATTGTTGAAGTGCTTGACTTTAGTTGTATAAACACTAAAGGTAGCCTTCAATCATTTGGGTTTTAGAGTCTACTAATATAAATCCATTATTATTATTATTGGCACAACCCTGAATCAGTTATACCTATTTATGAAGAATGCTTGGACCCATGAAAATGAGACATTCATGTATATTTTTTCACTTTCTGGAATAAAAAAAAAATCCTGTTCAAATGCAATTTTTTTTAATCTATTAGTCGTGGAACTAGTTAAATTGAAAATGGTTTGCTTCTTGAGAATGGCAGGTACATGCACAAAATGTTTACCTGAACTCACAATTATTCTAATCAACCTCTGAGCCCAGAGGTCAGCCTCTCAGTGGTGTTTATCCTACATGAATTAAAGGGCTTCAGGCTGGCATTTGCCTTCATTCCACCAATGGATGTCAACAGTGGAGCAATGTCAGGAAGCTTCCACCATTGCTATCTTTGCCAAACCTGCTCGGGGAATTCCATGCACCAACAAACGTGTGTTATGAGTGGTTGTATAAGACAACAAATTGAATTCTATTATTGAGACTTGTATTTACTTTCTAATTACATATTTGCAGCCTTGTGTTCACATGCTGTATGGCTGTGAAATGCCTCAACATGACAAATATCAGGGCAGCGCCTTTCACCTCCCATGTGTCTTAATCTGAAAAAGTGATCCTACAGCACTGGGATTAAATATGTTTAATTTCCTACAAGCTAGTTCATTGTTCTTGCCTGATTTTGAGGTTTAATAATGTGCAAGAGCCAAATGAAGATATTTTTTCTCCAGTTGTGAGCTGTTAATGACTCTTTCCTCCAGACAGATTATCCATTTTGCAGTATCTTGGAACAGGTCTCATGCTGCCTTCCCCCATTGTGTATCTTTCCTTTCTGTAGTAGTCTGTTTTTATTAAACCCTCCAGAAACTAATTACCACATGAAGTTTGGTTGAAATTGAAAGGTGGAATAGAAAGTTATTAGGACACATGTAACTTTACACACATGTAAGCAAACAAACCTGAATATGACAGCCTTGATTTTTATCTAAAACTAGTTAGCAAGGGAGTATAAGTGTAGAGGCCAAGGAATAAGTGAGAAGAAAAAGAGAATTTTTCTCTTATGTTCACTGATTTATGTCTAAAAATATTCTCAGCACTTAAAAAAAACATTCTCAGCACTTAAAGTAAGAGAGTTAAAAGTAGTTTAGGGCCTAGGATATACTGAATGAAGGGTGGATTATAATGGCTGGGGTGACATGCATGTTTTGCATTGTGTGTGTACATATATGTATATATATATGTATATATACATGTGTGTATACTTATATATGTGTATACTCACATATGCACCTTATAATTGTGGACTTCTGCTACCTGAAAGGAGCCTACAAGGAAGATGGAGAGAGACTATGTACAAGGGCATGTAGAGATAGGACAAGGCAGAATAGTTTAAAACTGATAGAGTAGGTTTGGATTGGATACTAAGAAGAAATTCTTCCTTGTGAGGGTGTTGGGACACTGTAAATGGTTGCCCAGACAGCCCTGACTGCTGCATCACTGTAAGTATTGAGTATTCCATTTTTAAAAGGGAAGAATGCTTTGACTTATCTAAAAATGAGTTGCACAAGCTTTTAGCCTCAAAAACAATTACAATCAAATTGAAAGCATGGAATTTGCAGTTTTCTAAAATTTGCCTTGGCTGTAGGTGTCTTCTTCTACACTTGAATTTGAATGTATGGAAATGAAGATTCCCAATTGTCTACTACACCTACTATCTACTGTCTATTTCTCTTAAATATAGTTTTGATAAAATGAACAAGGATCTAGTTGCATCGCTTGTAATGGGAACAAACAGCTTTTATAGTTTTTTTCAGTGTACATTTTTATTAAAGGCAATCACAAGTGCTGTTGGATGGTGCCCCTGCTAGTGCTCCCAAGTTCTCTCCACAGATCAATTCACCTGGCAGTTTCTGTACCTGTGGTGCCTGATCATGGTACACACAGAATGCTGAAGGCTTTGACTGTTTGGAAAAAAGCATAAAATGGATTGAGCAAATATTTTTTATTTGTTGGCTAGGAGGCAGAAATAATGTTAACCTGACATAAATATTTGTACAGGTATTAGAGTTTTTAGCCAAAAAAACCCCAAAAAACCCCCAAACAAACAAAACCAACCAAACAAAGCAAACAAAAAAACACAGCAAAAAAACCCCAAATAGAGTTAATTCTACTTTAAACAATTTTTGTTCCAATCTCCAAAGTTCAGTGTAGCCTTCATACATAAAATAATATATGCGGGTATATTTTTATAGAAATAAAATAGAAAGTTGTAAAACACTGTTTTAACAATAGTGAGAAACACTGAATCTTTTACAACTTTTCCAAGGCTTTTACTTCTGCTTAGCTTGACAAGTAATGTGAGTATCAAGTATGGCTAAAATAAAGTCAGTGAAGTGAAATTACAGGGATTGCTTTTCATCAAGGCCAGAACAAAGCTTACTTACTTTTTCTCTTTCATGCAATATAGATGGCAAGAGAATGTACTAGGCTGGCAGCGTGAGAGAAGATGACAAGTATTTCACAGGAAAATGGGAAATGTGAGAGAGAAAAAGAGGTTGCAGTTTCAAAAAAGGGAAAATCGAAGGACAGAGCAAATAAGGATGGGAAATGAAGTTACTCAAGCACAAAAAAGGAAGCAAGAATTTGAAAGAACTTGGGTGGATTTTTTTGCTAATTTAATCATAGCTTTGTTTGCTGTCTTCACTCAAATTCTTCACACTTATGCCAGCAATATGTAGTGCAAGGGAAAAAAACAATCTGGAATGGGAGACATGATTGAAAATAAAGAAAAGGGTGTGGAAGCCAGAACACACGACATTTAGGGCACAGAATGTAATTTAATTTATGTTCCAGAAACACACATGTATTTCCATAGCAGATGGTTTTGAGTATCTAACTTTGGGTGAAAGGGATGAGATGGCTGGTTATTTTGAGCACTTGTTATATTGCTATTACTAGATAATGACCCTGGATTATGTAGTTAAATATTAGAGTTGCCATGGTTGCTAGTTGTATTTTATATTCTTAGCACTGGATAGTTATCTCTTTTTCCTCCCCCAGACAATTCTAATATAACATCACAGAAAGTATCATTTGATCACCACCTGGTTTAGGATCACTCATTTTCTTGTCCATGGATATGATTTCCTTTCCTTCTTTTATCCATTAGAGTAGACATAGAATCATAGAATTGTTAAGATTGGAAAAGACCTTTAGGATTATCAAGTCCGGCCACCAACCCAGCACCTCCTCCCTGTTCACCATTAAACTGTGTCTTCAAGTGTGGTGGTGGATTTTGCTCCTGTTACCCCCCGGTGTCTGGTTTATCTTGGGTTTTACCCCAGGTTATCCCCTCCCCAGTCCCGCTGTCCCTCTCTCCAGACCCTGCCCTGTATTAACCTGAGCCAATTCCTTATCTGTACCACCCCCTCTGCCCCCTGGTTAAAAGACAAGCGCAGGACCCTGCCCACTCTCTCTCCAGACAGCCTGTTCTGCACTGTCTCTCAGACTGCTGGCATTCCAAGCGCGGTGCTCCTGGCACTAGGGCCGGAGTTTGGAGCTAACTGAGTCTCACCAGACCCAGTGACACTCAAGTGCCACCTCTACGTGGTTTTTTTTTAACACCTCCAGGGATAGTGACTCAACCACTTCTCTGGGCAGCCCATTCCAGTGCTTGACAAACCATTCAATTAAAAAGTTTTACCTGATATCTAACCTGAACCTGGACTTTAGGCCATTTCTCACTCTGTCCCATGTTCCCAGGAAGCAGAGCCCAACCCCCACCTGGCTTTACCCTCCTGTTAGGGAGTTGTGGAGAGTGAAAAGGTCCCCCTGAGCCTCCTTTTCTCCAGGATGAGCCCCCCACCTCCTTCAATTGCTGTGGTGCTCCAGACCCTTCCCTGGCTCCGTTCCCTTCTCTGGACATGCTCCAGCCCCTCAATGTCTCTCTGGTAGTGAGAGGCCCAGAACTGGACTCAGGACTAGAGGTGTGGCCTCAGCAGTGCCCAGTACAGGGGAACAATCCCTGCCCTGTGCTGCTGGACAGCTGTTGATGATAAAATCCAGGATCCCAGTGGCCCTCTTGGCAAATGATATGCAGTAGAGATATGCTTAATTTTGTGGGAGCCTTTTATATGTTTTAGCTTGTTCTCATAACCTGAGGACTGTTTTTACACTTTTTAGTCCAGAGGATTTCTCCAGGTACACTGTTTCTTGGCTGTTTTCCCCAGCACTGTGATAACAAGTAGTTTGCAGACTTCCAGGTACTTCAGAAAAAATTTGGTGTAAACCTTAAAGGCAATGTTTTAGCTCAAGAATTTTCCCATTCTAGACTTTCTTATCATCTCACATGTTTGCAAAATATATGTTACTTGCCAAACAATAGAAATTAAATTACAGTTTTTCTAATACAAAGAGAGATCTCCTCTTTTAGAGGCAGTGTCCTTGCATTTGGAAGGTCCTTTCCAACTCAAACTATTCTGCCATTCTTTGACCTTTGTTGTGTTGGCATTTGAGACACATTTTCATTTACATTAAAGCAGACTTTATTGGCTTTAATGGTGTTGTTTTTAAATTAAATAATAGACTTTGAATATGTGAGAACAATCTCCTCAAACAGCAGTTACCTTATAAGGTCTTATAATTCCCCCTGATGGGAAAGTCATGCCAAATGTGGGAAGAGAAAATGACCTTATGGCCACAAGTACACACCAGTTGTTGGAGAAGATACTGTACTGCCACAGATGCATGATCCTGAAAACCTTGTTCACAATGGGGAAAAGGCAAATCGGATTCTTTGTATTTTGGAATCTGTTCTCCTTGTGTCCAGTCCATTTCTAAATACACTTATCTCCAGACAGATTTATCTCCTTAGTCTGTCACTTTTCTTTGTATTTACTCCTTGTGAATATGAGTGTTGAGGAGCTCTGTTCTCTGCATGTTTAGTCAATAAGGGCAGAACAAAAGAAATAATTTCCCTAAGACCATGCTGTGTTTTTCTCCTGCGTGTGGTTTATTGGTTCATAATGCAAATCACCAATGCTGCCTCCCAAACCCCTCCCCAAAAAAGAACACTTCAAATGCAGCTTATAGATTGTCTCAAAGCTTTGAGTTCTTCATCACTAATTTAGAAAATACCTTATCAATACTGTCAATATTTAAATCTGGGGTAACCGTAAACTAAAACCACAGATTAGACAGTACTACAACTATTTATTAAGCATCCACAATGAAGTCTAGATGGTGCAAGAGCTTAGTACGGTGTTCTTTAACCTCTGAAAGCTAAGTTCAAATCTTGGATTAGATCAGATGTAAATGTTAGTTACTGTCCTCATCCTTTTGTGAGCTCCGTAAACTACACCATTCATAACATTTATCAGTTCCCTGGTACTCTAATTTTAGATCTATGGCAGGCTGACAGCATTAGCCTGAAACATCACACTATCCTATAAACGGGTGTTGATCCTGATGGGAAGGGACTAAGTAGGTTCTCCTGACTCAGAAGTGGGCAATTTTACTACCTCAGTGCAGGGAAACTGCTTTCTGTGAGGGAGGTCCAAGAGTGTGGACTACAGCAAAGAGTATATTTTGATTTTAATGTGTTTATAGTTTGATAACAAAACTAAATCCTGGGGAGGGGGGAAGGAAGTTATCTGTGCTCCTTGACTATTTCTGAAGAGTTGCATGAGAAAGCCATGTCTGCACAGAATGTCATCAAATCAAGACTGACCTTCATTACCAGAGTTGTCTGAGTTTGCACATTGTCTGTCTGTGCCTCTCCAGACTCAAGTCCAGGATAGTCAGCACCATTCCTTTTCAAGTATTGAAAGTTCCTACAGAAAAGGTTTACCTGCTTTTAAGATGCTGATTGCCTAGTAGTGTGTTCACTGCATCTCCCTTTTAAGAAGTTTATGAGTGTAAGAAAAGTAAGGAAAAATTGTTCTGAATTCATTTGTTTGGACACTTCTGATTTAACAGTCTGTAATTTGAAAGAGCTTATTTTAACCCTTCAGTCCAACATTGCATAATAGAATAATTGCAAAGAAATATTGCAGACACTTTCATTTGGTTTCCAGAGATAAAAGTCTTCCAGAGGAAGTCCAGGGACTGGAAAAAAAACCAAACCAAACCAAACCAAACCAACAAATCAACCAACCAAAAAAACCCCAAAACAAAACCAAACAAATAAACAAACAACAACCCACATAAATAACCAAAACAACCAAAGAAACCAAATCAACCAACCAATCAACAAAACATCACCCCACAAAAAAGGCATCTGGAGTTGCAAAACCTCATTGTCCTTGAATGTATTTATCACATGAAATCACTCCTCCAAGGCCTCTGGCCCATGAATAGGAGCTGTCTAGCAAGATTGTTGTGACTTATTTGAGAAATGGTTGATCTAGCATGGCCCAGCCACAGGGATATGAGCCTGTTAGTAGTTTGCTGTGTTTAAAACTTTTACAGCTATATTGCGTTAAATGCAAACAGAATTCTACTGAGCAAAAATATACTCCTGATGTTTCCTCTCGAAGGCTTGATTGAAGGTACCTGTCACCTGGTGAAAGGAAAAAGAAGAGGCTTTGCTGCAGCACAGCTGCTCTGCATTACCTCAGTAATATAAAGCATAGATATCATATAGGAAAGTCTTGGTTTGGAAAGACAGGTATCTGTCAGGGAAAACTGGAATTTCTCTTGGAATGGAGAATGTAAGAACCCCCTCCCTCCAAATTATTACAATTTTGCAATTAGGAGCTTTCAGGCAAAAATATAGGAATAGGAAGAACAGTTCTTTTCTAGGAATATTAAAAGTGCAAATGCAGTAATACAAAAAAAATACCAACAACCAAAACACAGAAACAAAAAACAAGCAAGCAAACAAAGCAAAAAAAGTCCAAGAAAAGCCTGATGGAGTCAGGAATACGACCTGACACCCTGTAAACCAGGGTGTTGGAAGCAGTCCAAATAAGTCCTCCTGGACTGACAGATGTGGTTCTCTTGGAGTAGAGATGATCCTGTTGACAGGATTCAGTGGTGGTGAGATGAGTCCAGTCTTCCTCTGGAAAACCAGTGGAAAAGAGGATGCCTGGGGTCCCTGGGTCTCCATTGTTATCTGGGTAGGGAATGGTTGGCTCCTCCCCACTGGGTGGTGCATCTCACAATGGGATGGTGTAATGTGTCATGTCACTGGTGAGCCTTAATGGCCCATTAACAGAAGATATCCCCCAGAGGGTGGACAGTTGATGAAAGAGACAAGAAACACTGCCCCACCTGGTTTTAACAGCTGGTCTGTTATCAGAAGGCATCCACCCTCTTGCCCCTGGAGTTACAAGAGATAAAGGAAAAAGAAACCATCTCCCAACTGCTTTCTGCAGATGAAATAGAATACACTTTTTTTTGGTTACATAAACCAAGACAAGGAGGATGCCCATAATCTGCCTCTTTGGCTTATTTAAAAATTCTGTAACAGCTGCTAACTCTTCTTTCTTTTTTTTTTTTTTCCTTTTTTTAATTTTATTTTTTATCTATGGGAAGCACAGCTGGTAGAAATGGCTGTACCAAGAGTCTCTTCTAACTTGTGACTCCTTGAACTGCAGTAACTGCGACTGTAAACAGTCAGTTAAACCATGGGCAAACTCTGCTATCACTGAAAGCAGCAGTAAAGACAGAGGAAGGTTAAATTGATCCTAAAAGAAGGTCACACAGAAGTGTTTTTCAAAAGCCAGATTTCTACTTTGCTGCTTTAAATGGTAGTTTTACAGATACAATTAACATAAGTGATCAGCAAACACAGAAACGTCATCTTTTCTTGAATACTCTGTGGGAATAGAATTCCCGATCTGTAGGAATTTCCTGTCTGAAAATACAGGTCTAGCCTGACAAGTCCTTTAAGTCCTTTAAGGACTGCAGTGAAATCTATCCACTGTGAAAGCATTAAGAACTTCCTGCTGATGATCTACAAGCATTGTTTTGACATGACTGATGTCACGATCCACTAATACAAGCAGGGGTCGTGATTGTTCATTTATTGATCTCAGAGTGCAAAAAGACACAGGGGATGTTTTGATTTAAATAATGCACCTTTATTAAGTGTCCACAACATGAAATACAACAGAGGAGGGAGAGAGAGAGAGATGGAGAAAGAATAGAGAGAAAGAGGAAGGCAGGGAATAACTACCAACAGATGAGACGAAATCCTCATGGTCATCCACCAGTAGATCTATCTTCTTTCGTGGGGAGATCTCAAATTTTGGTTTACTTAGAGAGTCTCTTTAGAGTCTTTCCAAAGTGACAGGCACCTGGCCAAAAGGTGAGGGGATATGTATGAGGTCTGTTGGGAGTAGGTACAGCAAGCATAGCCAATACAGTGTGACCTACCCGCTGTTCCTGCATGGGTTATACCAGTTTTTGGTCCAGCAAGCACACCTGCAGGTAACACTTGGAAGACATCTCTCCTCAGCCAGGCCAGAACTTCTGTGCTGGGGTTTTAGGGTTTCAATCTCTGTCTTTTGGTGATGGTCATGAGGCAGATGAGGCATCTTCGGACTGTCTCTTACAACTGAGAAATAAAGTCACAGGGCTACGAACAGTTAAAAGATTAACTAATCTCTGAGATAGAATGATCAAAAGAACCTTTTAGAGACTTCCTGTAACAAATGAAATTTTTGACTTGAAGGGAAAAAGAAATCCAGAGGCCAGGCTAGCCTGATGGATGGCTAAGGGGAGAGCAATTACATACTTTGTGAGTTACTCATGCCTACAGTGTGTTTTAAGACCTCTTTTATCTTAACTTGTGCTTAGGTAATTTCAGTTGATACTATACAGGAAAGTCCTCCTGGCCATTAGAGTTGCATTAGGAATACAGGGCACTCTGTGACTCCATCCAGAAGAAGTCACAGCTTAAATTCTCTAGTGTCTGCACTTAAGAGGACCAGAAGGGGTCAGGTTTGCAGCTATATCACTCTTTCTCAGCAACAGGGCTAAGGTCTAAGCCTGAACACATTATAGAAACAATATATGTAGTTTGGATTCAGTGCCTACTACTTACTGGATATTTTGTAGTATAGAAAATGAAACCAAGCACACTTCAGAGAACTTACTGGTAAATCTTACCAACCAAACAAAAACATCTTGCTCTCTTTCAATGATATCTGGTATCAAGAGAAAAATAAATTGTTATTTCTCTGGAAAAGTATTAGCAAGTCATCTCCAAGAACTTGATTCTCTACCATGAATTCTGCCTGAAGTTCGAGATCACAGAATCATGAAATCATTAGAATAGTTTGGATTGGGAGGGACCTTAAAGCTCATCCAGTTCCATCCCCTGCCATGGGCAAGGATACCTTCCACTAGACCAGGTTGCTCCAAGCCCCATCCAACCTGGCCTTCAGCACTTACAGGAATGGCACAGCCACAGCTTTTCTGGGCAATCTGTGCCAGGGCCTCACCACCCTCACAGGGAAGAATTTCTTCCCAATATCCCATTTCCTGCTCTTTCAGTTTAAAGCCATTCCCTTGTCTTGTCACCTGTGTCAAGAGTCCCACTCCAGCTCTGTTGGAGCCTCTTTTGGCACTGGAAGGGGCTCTAAGGTCTCCCCAAAACCTTCTCTTCTGCTGAAAAGTCCCAAATAGAGACACATGAACACAGCATTTTTCAGGCTTGGTCACTGAACAGCAAACTGTTCAAATCCAATATCCAAGATTTTGGAAGCTTAGTCTTTTATAGGAAAAAAACAAGGGTCTAAAAAATTAATTTTCTAGGTCCTTGTTTCACACAACTTCAAGTAATAAAATGTAAATTAACAACTCACAGCCCATCTTTGACCTAACACATGACAACAAAATTTTGCCTACTGCCATTTTTAAAATTTGCGGGTTTTTTTTCATAATCATCAGAAAGGAGCTGATTGCCAGACTGGAAGAAGTGGAAAAAGAAAGCATGGATGCTGCTCAGCTGGCTAAGGAGTATGCAGAACTGACAGAGGAGAACCGAACACTGAAGCTGGCCCAGACGCAGTGCGTGGAGCAACTGGAAAAGCTCAGGATACAGTACCAAAAAAGACAGGGTTCCTCATAATTCCCAACTAGCTCATGTGAAGCAGTTCATATAGGATTGGTCCTGTGCTGGAAAGATATTTTAAAATAAAGATCTGTTTAATACATTAGAACACTTTACTACAGATACAGAGTATGTAGAAGTCTATATTTGATTTAATGCTTGCCACTCAGTAGCTTAATGTAATGGATATTTCATCCATTATATAATGGATGTTTTATTTCGAGTAATGTAATTGAAGTTAAACTATCCCCATTATATGTTCTAGTGTATCAGGTTTCTTTTATAAACATATTTCTTCCAATTTAAGAAGATATGGACACACTAGAAAATTATATAAATAGTCTCTGTGTTGGAAATTTGGATCATAGGCATACAGCAGGGACAATGTGAATACATGAAATACATTTATGTTAATTTTAGTTTGGTGAATTCTTTTAAAATTATTTTCCTCATGCCTAAAGTGTTTGGAAGTTATCATGAAGCAGAGCTCCTCACTAGTAAAAACTATACTTCATGTCAACTTCACACTGTTGTATAAAATCTGAAAAACTGCACATTAAAAATTGAAGTAACAAAATCATTTTTTTTATCAAACAAGTGCATTGCCAGTGCTAATCTGCAATTTATAAAATGAAAAGGAAACATGAGATAAAATTTTCCTTCAAGTGTAAAGATTGAGTGCCTTTTTATTGTACTTTTTGGCGTGCAAAAAAGTAAAAATTAATGTTTGAATCACGGTTTCATCATGTTTTCAACTCAGACTATGTCAGTAAAATTATTGTGAAGCTCTTTTGTTCTTATTTTTCAGTCTATTTTGAAACATAAGTGGCTGTAAGTAGGGCCAGGGGTTCTGTGATACACAAATAACTGGGAAGTAAAATGTCAGTTTGACTTGCTCTATTTATCTCTGTATTTTCTTAGATCAATTTAAAAGTCTTTGTTACACTTCAATTTCTATTCATACAGCAGTTTTTTTCATTAAAAGTAGATGTAGAAAAGCCCTTTTATGTTCTGATTGTTCTCAAATCACCTTGTGTTTTAAACTCTGCTTGACACATGCAGTTTGTTACATCTTCATGAGCTTGGAATTCAATTTAATGTGTTATTAGTACTGAAATTTGTCTTAGTAATTGAAAATGATGAACTTAAGATTTGCACCAGGACTTTAGCTTTGATTATTATCATTAATCTATCATGAAAATGGAAATTACATGTTAATCAGAACAATTCTTGGCAGCAAAGGGGACAAAAAGAGAATTACAAACTGCCTGTAATTTTTCTGTGCTAATTGCCTACAGTATTCCCTGCAGCACAGGTGTGGAAACTGGCTCTGCATTATTCCAAGCACCTGGCACCGCAGCAGAAGAGCATGAAGAAGCAGCAGGAGAGGACAACCTTGTTTCCACTTCTCCTCCTGAGCGGCCAGGGCAGCGTCAGCATCCCCACCTGGCACTGCTTCCTGCTGTACCTGGGAAATCCCTGCTCCTGAGGCATGTGCTTCCTGCTGGGATGCTCCCTGAGCAGTGCAACACTGGATTTATTCCTCTTGCCTTATTATCTGAGGATCCAATTTTCACTGTACCTTGAGAAAGTTGAAGAGGAAAAAAAAAACATAGTTAATAAAAACCTCTTGGAATATCGGGCCTGGAAGTACTGCTAAAGTCTTATTTAAGTTTTACACTGATGGGAAACATAACTTGAAGAGAAATCAAAGCTTCTCTTTCAGCACAGAACACCACAGAAACTAGAATGTACTTCTTTTGCCTGTGTTTATGTGTTTTGAACAAGAGTCTCATTTTAAACTAGTTTGTCATTTTAGTCAAAGGTTTTTCCATCTAGCCTTGAAAACATCATCCAGTCAGACGATTTCAGTGAATTCAATGAATGAAAGTATATAAAACTAGTTTATTGACAGACTGTGATGGTTTAGTATAGATAACAAGAACTAATTAGTTACTTACCTTGAAGTTGACAGCTTGACCGACTAATTAAGATAACACATTTTTGGGAACACACAGGCTTAAAATCAGGAAGATCTTGGGAAACTTTTTTTCCTTTCTGGCCTTGGAACAGGTAACAGTGCCAGTCCTGTCTGCTGTGTGGCTCCCTGGGGCCCATCTGCCTTGGGCCTGGCTGTCCCTGTAGGTCCCCCTCTGGTTGCTCTTGGGGGAGTGAGAGGCTGCAGTTTAACATTTAGTGAACTTTAACATTTAGTAACTTTTAAAAGTTATCTCGAGCTGGCCAGGGCTGAGAGGAGATGTTCTCTTCAGCCCCACCCCAGGGCCCCCAGGAGCAACCCTAAGCCTGGGCTGGGTTTACTCTATAAAATTAAAAGTAAGAAAGAACTTTTTATATTCTTAGCTGTTAAGTTTTGGATTACTTAAACTGCTCTAATCTTTGATGTTTTGGCATGAGCGTGGCCTTAAAATATGACACTATGAACTGCAACTAAAAGAGCAAAAACTTAAAACAAGAAAAATTACATTTTCTTGACACAAATAAAGTTTTTATATCTCCAATGCTTTTCAGAGAAAAAAACCTGAATTAAAAAAATAAGATATTAGAGTTAGTAAAAAAAGGTAACGTTTAAAATAAAAAATTAACAAATTACCTTCATCTTAAGCTAAAAATTTCCTATAAGCTGTAGTAACAGACTCTAATATGAATATCCTAGTGTTCTTTTAAATAATAAGTAATTTAAATCAAGAAAATAATTATTCATATTTTGTAGATTTGAACAAAAATATTTGTGATTGACTAAGTAAATATTAAATTAGAATTTATAATGTAGTGATAAGATATTTAAAACAAAAAGAATAAAAAGAAGTGCTTATACTAGTAAAAAAATTAAAAAGACATCTTTGTTCTTTGAAATAACAAATCTTTTGCACTTACAGTTGTTTAGCTTTAAAAATAACATCTTAGTATTCATAAATTTACAGATTATATATAGTTACAAGAAAAGTTAGGTAATATAAGAAATCTATAACTATAGAAGTTTTTAGGTAGGCTGCTGTTGTGAGAGTTAAAAATTACAAGTAAACTGGTTTTCTTGTGAAAATTTACTAGAACAAATGATAAGAGACTTCTCTCGTTAAAAAAACTAAATAAAAAACTATTTTATAAATAGTACTAGCCTAAAGTTCTAAGTTTTGCTTATGCTATTGGTAAAAAGCTAATCACTTGTAAGAAAAAGTGTGTTTTAGAAGTTTCATTTTAATTCTTATTTCCTTCTTTTAGTGTATGTTAATAAATCTATCTATTTATCTTTGAACCTATTTTACCTTTTTCACTAATCCTATCTCACAACAGAAAAAACACTTAAACCACTACACTAAATTTAACCAACAAAAACAAATAAACATAAAATCACTACACAGACTGGCTTCGGATGCCAACAGATCAGACATCAGACCTTTACTTACAAATAACTATGTTCACCTTGAAATTTTCTATTAAAGTGCAGTTACTATGCTTTATATATCAGACCATGTGCTGAGAGAAAAACCTGAGGGAAAGCCACAGTCAAGTGGAGAAGGAAAGCTAGGCCTCATTTGTGACAATCAGCACTTTGAGAATAGTCAGGGAGTATGTTTTTTCTAACCTGTAGGTATTGACCAGTACAGAAGAATTCAAGAAATATTTTATAGATGGGCAGACACCAAATTTTTGGTGTGGTCCAGCTTACCAGCCTGGATAAGTACAAAATTCTTAAACCATCCCAAGCTTAATTTAAGTCAAAGATTTATATTCAATTTGGACTGCAGCTATGTGTAATCAAATTTTACTCCTGCTTTTAGTTATGGTGAAAGTAAAAAATAACAGCCTTGTATGAACATATTTACCTGCATGCAGGTTCATGTGCCTGAGAGCAGAGACTCAGAGAAATTGTATCACAATAAAAATTAATAAAACTGATGTAGAAGTACCAAGGAAGAAAAATCAAAGTGTCTCTTAAAAACTATTTTTAAAAGAAAAAAATATTTGGGGAAGCAACATTCAAAGGCTGGAAGGTAGGGAAATGGAATTTTCCAAAAATATTCATAGGCAAGATAAATTAAAATGGAGCGTAATCAACATAATGCAGAAAATCATCCAGGTGTTGAAAAGAGTAAAGGTAGCTGGTATAACCTTCTGAGAGGTAACTGCTGTATTTATCATCCATCCCTTGATTTGTTTATCAAGAGCATAATAGTGAGAAATATTTTCACATTCACCAAGTCTCCAATTTTGATATGCTGAGTTTTTCTCTAGATACAATGGAGGTCTACTGACTAAATATGAAATTAAACTTTTCAATAAAGCATTTATCATACTGATCCTGTATTTTCAACATAGACAATACGGTTTGTGTCCTGGTTGAAGTGGTCTGCATGTTAGGGGCTGCTGTATCACACTATAGAAACAAGTTTTATACAGTTCTTTCAAAGATGAGTTTACATTGTATTTCACCCAAGAAATTAGAAGCCAGTTTTTGAAATCAAGTACCAATGAAAGGTTGAATTTTATAACATGTGACTGCAACCTGTGAGAACTGCAGTTGTAGTACAGACAAAGTGTATTTCTTGCTATTATCTAGATTATTCAGGTTAGCATAAGTAAGCATGCCACTACCACAGTAAAAGCATTTGCTTCAAACCACTTAAGGCACAGTGAAATACAGGGGTTTAAAATAAAAACAAGACCTGTACTTTCCATTTACTGTTGTTGCTAACTAACTTCCTTCCATCATAAAGAATGTTGAAAAAAATTAAGGCTTCCAGTTACCAAGGATGTGACTCATGTGGTCTTGAAACAGCCAGAGCAAGGATGACTTGACACTTGGAAAGTCTGGAAGATGAGGAGCTGTGAGATTGATTTCAGTGCCCTTTTAAAAAAAAAATTCCCTTCCCAGGATCACCTCTGTTCTATCTGGTTTTGTGAATTAATGATCTTTGTGTCACCTTCCACCAGAGGCTTTATTGCCACCTAGGCCTTGTGAGGATTACATGCTGTTAACAGTGGGAAAGTGTGGGACAGAGAAGCATTCTCAGCCTTCCTTTGGGCTATGTGATTGGGGAGCTCTGCCATGTGACCTGTTGTTGCTTCATCTCCAGTCACAGGACACCTTGCAGAAATGAGCTAGTCATAGTGATAATCATGAAGCCACTTGGTGTTTTTCCCTACCTAAAATTATTTTATTGATCAATGCACAAAGTGAAAGTTTCTAAAGGAACAGGGGACATTTGTCTGGAGGAGTCTTGCCTCTCTTTCTATTGGGGGTATAAGATGTGCAAAGGTGAAAGAATAGGGCTATAGAGAAAAGAAATTTGGTCCAGCCAGTGACGTAACAAGAAGAGCACTGGCCCTGTCCAGCAGGATTGTGAGGAGAGTTGACAAAACCCGGGTGCTGCCATGACTTTTCTCTCCCATTTTCATATTTCCACAGTCATACCTGTGCACCCACAGCCCTGAGGGTCTTCTCCCTCCTGGGGGAATGTCATGGCATGCACATGCATGGATGATAGGGTGATACATATCTTTGGAAAACCCACGATGAAACTTAACTGTCTTCATGACAGGCCTGGAAGGTGTGTAGCAGTGAAAGACTAAGGCTGAACAAGTACCAAAAAGCTGGGACCTGTTGTCCATCTTGATGTATTTCTCTGGGGCAAGACCAGACACCAACTGCATGACTTCTCCACAGTGCACATTGTGGAGGGAGGGAAGGTGGCAAAGCGGAGCTGGAGAGGCAACCTCAACCTCACCATTTCCTTCGCTGAGTCGCTTGGTTTTGCAATGTTAAACTGGGAGTTGTCAAGATGGTCTTTCAAATGCACACCAAAACTGTGAGGCTGGCACTTTAAATTCAAAGTAGATTATTTTATAAGAATGAAAAATCTACCTTGCTTGAGACAGTGCCCGTCACCTCTAAGATTTTGAGTGCTCCTAACAAGTAATGTCATGTGTTACTCATACCCATATGAATTAAAGATAACAACCACTCATAAATCACTGTTATCCTCAACCCAGGCTTCCTCCACTGCATAGTTTATTCTGTAGAAAGCACAAGATTTAGCATATGAGTCACTCTGCTTTTCTACACACCAGTTCCCCCTTCTAAACCTGAGTTCCTTTAATCCCCCTGACCACAATCCAACCCTGCTGAGTAAGCAGTGTCAGCCTAGAGCTCAGATCCAGTTGTCTGATGATCTTATGACATGGTCTGATGATCACCATGTGCTCAAGGTGGTTTCCAAATGCTACTTATGATGTTTTGTGGCAGCAAGGAATTCTACCAGCCTGCAGGTGCCTGCTGTGAGACATGCTTAGTTTCCTTGAACTGGTTAGAAAATATGAGAGTAGGCGGTGTGTGGATTTAGTTATTTGTCTGAATCTTATACTAAATTTTAATACAGGAATTAGGGAAATGAAATGAGGATGTGTGTGCTGATGTTATAAATGTGCAACCAGATGCCAAAGTGTGCTTTGAGTGCTTAGAATGAGTTAAGTGATATGAGAACTGTAAGTGATGGAAAGGAAGTAGGTACAGCTAGGAAGAGGAACTGGTGAGTGAGCTGTTGAATTAACTGTTTGCTTTCTGGCTGCTTATGGCTTGTACCAATAGATTGTATAATATATAACAGAATATATATAATATGTAGTATATAAATGTATAATAGAATTTATTCTTCAGCTCAACATTAAGAAGCTTTTGTTTGGATGTGTCCCAACGCTTTTCCAAGCCTAGTTTACACTAAAGTTTTATACTGGAATATTTGCTTAATTAAGGTGATGTTTTTGTCAACTGTGTCTAGAATTAACAGAGTTATGACATGATACAGATGTCAAAGCATTGCAGGTGGTTATTCTGCACAAAAAGGAATAACCACCAGCAGGATATGACTACTCTGCCAATCATGGAAATCGTGGAAAATATTGACTTGGGAGGGTCCCATAAGGGTCACTGAGCCCAATTCTCTGCCAACTGCTGTATTTGCATTAAAGAGAAATAAAACCTTGATAAATAGCTTATGTAGAGTAAAAACTGCACTGAAGCCAGAGCACTTCAGTGCTAAAACGACTGCAGCCCCACTAATGGTCTTTTGCTGCTTTCACTGCTCAAGCAGAGTTTGGTACTTTTATGAACTAGATCCTCAGTTTCCCACATGAAGGAATAGCAGCAGTATGATGTTCTGTGATTGAAAAACTTTCACCTCTGTCTTGTAACTTTCTTACAAGTGTATGACAAACATCAGTGCACAGCCCAGACTGCCTTGTGGCCACAGACTTCTCCACAGCCATTTCATCAAAGTGGTCTCCCCAGCCTTTGACTGGGTGTGAGCAGAGGGTAAGTCAACCACTGAGCTTTTTAAAGCAATCAGAAGCAAATGCATCATTTAACATTACCTGCTAAGAACTTTGACTGTCTTGTGGTCGGACTCTTTTGTGTATCTGCAAGTACATCATTATATATATTTACTGATTAGATGTCAATAAAAAAAATACAAATGTTAATATTCATGGAAGACAGAAGCACATTTACACATATTCCTATGAATGCTGTTCTAAATAATAGACTTATTCAGGGTGTTCCCTCCATGGCTGTGAAAATAAAAGCAAGCTACTCCCATTTGAAGAAGGACTTCCTGATGAAATTATCTGTGTCATAAATGCAAACACTTCTTTTTGAAATAATTTCAAAGAATGAGTATTCTTACAAACAAAAAACCCCAAACCACCCACATTACAGTTCCCAGCTAATATAAATTACATCCAGCTATGCACTAACTGCTAAAATTTTGCTTAAATCTATTTACAACCCTTCAAATAGCTCCCACTAATTTGCATTGGTAGAACAGGCTGTTACATTTGACTGAGCTCCCTCTGGTGGGTAATAGGACATTATTATTAAAATAAGAGATATCTAAGAAAACATACAATTATGTTTGTTCAAGTGGAGTTTTATTAATTTGTTTATATCAAATAATTTTTATCTAACTAGGTAAAGGTCAGTGTACAAATTTATCACTATCTGATCACATCTGAAACTACCCAAAGAGCGATATCCAATATTTTTAAGATGCTAGAGATACTTCAGCAGAGGTGTGGTTTCCAACAACACCTGACACTGAACAACACCAAACAGGAGCACCCAATTTAAATGAGTTCTGGCATTCTACAAAAACTGAGAGAGCTCATAATTAAAAATTGTAACTGAAACTGGAAGAGGGTAGGTTTAGGTTAGATATTTGGAAAAATTCTTCCTTGTGAAGGTTGTAAGGCCCTCACACAAGTAGCCCAGAGAAGCTGTGGCTGCCCTATCCCTGGAAGTGTGGCTGCTCCATTCCTGGAAGTGTTCAAGGAAAGATTAGAGAGCTGGGAGAAACCAGGTCTAGTGGAACGTGTTCCTGCCCATGGCAAGGGGAGTTGAACTCAATGATCTTTAAGGTCCCTTCCCACCCAAACTATTCTATGATTCTATTATTCAATCAATTGTGTAATAAAATCTGTTTTTTCAAACTACTTCTGGAGTTCAGCAGGATTTCTATGCCTAGAAATCTGGCTTATATGGCTTCAGAAGGTACTGACTGACTGCAGACACTTTGCAGTGTTTATTTAATGGTACAATAACTAAGAGTCAAATATGCTTTAAATAACACAGTACAGAACAACTGATGAAAGTGCCTCTTTTTTCCTGGTAAATTTTTCATATGCCTTAAATCTCACACACCCTGGTATTAATGAGTGACCCATTTCTAAAAGAAAGCACAAGTGTATTTAGGTTGAGTAATCTGAATAGGGGAAATGTCAGGCTTTGGAAGAGTGTCCTAATGCATGGGCAAGGTTCCAACCACAGTTTGAGTTTCAATGACCCGAAGTGGTTGTGCTGGAATATTAGGACTGCTTTACTAGTAATGAATTGAGTGGCCCTTGCACAGTCTATTTGAACAAACTTGTTTCTGGAAAATTTGGGTCCCTGGAACATGCTGAAAAGAAAAAGAACAGAAAAAGCATGCTACTAAGTTTGGTCTTCTACTTGAGCTGCTTCAGAATTCACATTCAATTAATAAAGAGATCTATGTTTTGCTGAAATATGGTAAGAGGTAAAATTCTAGTTGCACTGTATTTAAAGGTGAAACATGAAGGCAAAGATAAGGAGGATTTTACCAAAGACACCATTTTTACTAGCAGTTTTTGAAACCTTTGTATCTCCTGAGTATGACTGTATGTGCAGTTTTCATGTGTTTATGGTATTCTTCTAATCCTGTGAATTCTGTTCAAGGGAATTTCAACTCACAGTTTGATTGCCAGAGTAATTTACCACTACATTACTGTCCAAAAGGAAATCATCTCTGACTGTTTATAATGAGAAAGAGGCATTTAAAAGTGCTTAACATTGCATTTTTTGAAATGAAAGTATCCAAGTCTGAATGAGCAAGACTGCCTGGTAAGAAATCAGCAACGCAAAAAGGCACTACATGGTAAACTGAATTCAGGGTCTGGTTCAAACAGCACTTACCATGGGGCACTGTGGCCATATCAAACAAATCTCTTGAACATATACCTAACTTGAAGCAATGAGTAGTTCCCACTGATTTGCCCACAGGACTATTCAAAGTAGATTTATTCATGCACTGAAGTGTTTTGCTGGATTGAGACCAGAGAGACCAGTGCCTCAGCTTAAACCTTGACTGTTTTGGGATTCATCGAAATTTAATTACATGTTTGGAGTTTTCAAACACTGCACTGCAAAAGGGCTTTTCCACTGACGTGTCTGCCAGGGGGCTAAAAAGACCTTCACAGCATCTATCAGCAGGGAAGACCTTTGTGTGGTAAGGTGCATACAAAACCATCTTGCTGCAGCACCATGAACTGGTGTAGATCCAGTTGCAGCTGCCAACAAGCCAGATGCTTGAAATGCAGAAGTGGTGAACAAAACATTCTCTTTGTCATTCCTGGTAAGCACATTTGTTCCCACTCACAGAACTGCAGCCATGCCAACCCATATGAAGTGACTCTTTAGGGTTATTTTATGAAACTATATGAGTTTAAAAAGCAAAAAAGCAAGGAAACACAGAAGAAAGGTCAAGTATTTACAAAGCACCATAAAATACATTTAGAAATAGCTCTCAACTGGCAGACTAACAGCATAATCCTACTAAAATTTTTAGAAATGCTCCTCTTCCTTTTTTCTTTTTTTTTCCCTTTTTTTTTCCCTTTTTTTTTC
>VXBR01011324.1:178486-191778 GCA_013400215.1 Cisticola juncidis
TCTTTTCAAACCAAGACAGTGGATATGGCACAGGCATAAACACAATACAGGACAAGTAGTTTCAAATACTTATGGTAAGTCTGTGAAGCTGAAGACATTGTTCTCCTGAAGATGGGGGTCTCATGTAAATTCCCACTGTGGGCCACACACAGCACAGCAGGTTTTTGTGACCTGTGTTCCTCATGGAGTCACATCCAACTTTTGCAGGGCAAAGTAGAGCAGTGGGGCTGCTCCACAGCTTGATCTGCTGATTCTGCATGTTGCTCTTCATGTAACTGGCAAGATGTGCACTATAAACTTTGTAATAGTGTAAGTGGGTCTTCAGGAACTTCCTTGGAAAACTGTTTGGGACCATGTCATTTATGAGCAGTGAATAGGAGGAGAAAAGCATGCAGTGATTTCTTACCAATCCTCCTCTCCAGAGCCAGTCTGTAGGATCAAAAACCCCAGGACACATCTCCTGATTAATCTCTGGTGCTGCAGGAACTCCTGGAAATTCCAAGCAGGAACAGACCCCCAAGGAAGGGAGGAAAGAAGCAAGGGAAGGAGAGAAGGCAGGCAAGGCATAGCGCCTGGACTGTCTGGCATCCTTTGCTGCACCCACTTTGCCCATTCACTCTGGACAGCTGATCTGGATTGCTGTTTTTTTCAGTTGCTACTTCAGGTTCCTTCTTTGTCCTTATTACTGATTTTCTTTAAAGTTGAGCTATGCACTCTATGAAGTCAGCTCCAGTTCATTCTTCCTTCTGTCTAATTATTTCTGGAAACCCTGTGCACTGCTTAACCATCTATCATTGGTTTGAACCAACAGTCCTTTTTGATAAAGCAGAAATGTTTAATTTTAATGCTGTTTACTAACACTCTCAGAGTTGAACTTTTCTGTTACCTGTTCTCTCGTAGAATTTTTGTTTCTCATTTCCTTTTTTGAATTGAACCATTTCATTGTGTTTTGTGTTAGAACTGCTCCAATCTTCTGTCAGATGGCTCTTTTTATAGAAAAATTAACTTCATACCCACACAAATGCTTTATCAAAAAAAAAAAAAAAAATTATTGGTAGCAACACAACTGACCAAATTTATTAACAGCCAATTAACTTTCTTAACTTTCTTGATCAGCTTTTCCCTGATTGTAAGAGTCTGTTGTAATTAACTACTTGTTTCATAATTACTCTGCTTTCCAATCTCTTACAGACTCATTGATTTATTTTTCCTCAATGCCCCTTTGAACTCCTTTTCCCCCCCCTTTTTTAGCTAACAGCAACAGGCTTTCTCCCTAGTATAAGCTTATTTCTCTCCCATACCTTGTAGAGTAGGGAGAGGACACTATCTCTGGTATGTCTGCTCTGAAATTGATATGGAGCCACCTTTCCTTTCCGTAATTCATTTTCATAGAAGCTTGTTTTCTGCTTTTATCTGATAATGCAAACATATTTTGTGCTTCAATAGCTTCTATAAGCATGCTGACTTTAAATTCAACGCACAACAGCACAACTTTTCTTAGCACTTCTCATTTGTTTTCCAGAGAAGGTCTTGGTTAACTAATTCTAATTCATTCCATCTGTGGTTAAACTTTACATTTTCACTGTAATGATATTCCAGGGCTTAATCTACCTGAATACCATTTTTTCCCTTTGGATGAAACTTCTTCATAACCTGTACATACATATATGCACATGCATACACTGTAATACTTGCTCAACTATGATGACCATGTAGCCAATGAATTAAAGATATCTTGGATCTGGAAGTTCGGTAGCAGTTGACAATATGTTGTATTTTGCTGTTTGAAACTCTGATAGTATCTGAAAAAGCTCAGTTTAATTCAATCTAATTATTACACTATATATACTGCTCCCTGTTTTTTATAACTCATGAATTCCAAACTTAAAATGGTGCACATGGATTAAAATAAAATCCAGGTGATGTCTTCAGGAGAGCAGTGTTTGATCAACATAAGCAGGCTAATATCTGGAGAACTAAAGACCAGAAGGAGATAAGAAGAACTAAGGAAAACTGGTGATGGCAGTTTTTGGTTTTGTGCCTTTTTAGTAATTCTACCAAAATAATTCAAAGAATATCCAGAGAAATGTATGGAAAATCTTGTAAGCTTAAAAAACAGTGTCCCAACCACCAGAAAATAGGCTGAGGAAGTCAGAGGACACAGGCAGAGGATGAACCTTGATCCTGTCATATTGCAAATGGGTCCTTTCCTGGCAACTTTTGCAAATTTTTTTGAGCGGGGGAAGAACAAACAAGAAATGGAACCCGATTGTTTGGGTACTGGAGGTCTCCACCTAAATTTCATATTTCTCTTTTTGAAATATAATTCACAGCCCTGAGGTGAGGGGCCAAGTCCTCTCTGTTTCTAGTCAGCTATTCAGTCAGAAGGCAAAGGGCTGCATTTTGTCAGCAGCTGGGCTTCACCTGTGCTCACAGACTGAGGACATTGGAAATGCCACTCCTGCACATCAAAACTCAAGCACTGCACTTAGTCAGGGAACAGCTTTCCTGGGCTGTGGCTGGTCTGTGTGTGCACAGCCAGGGGCACTGAGAAGATGCTCAGGTCAAACAGGGAAGGATGGAGCAGATCTGGTGCAGGAGGAGAAACAAGCAACATACTGCTTAGTTTTGCATTTTGGATGTAAGTAGAGGTCAGTTTTGGAAAACCAGGTGTAGCTGTATACCTAGACATTCCCAGGCATATTTCCAAACTCCTCCCACAGAGCAGTATTTGCAGTTTTGCTACTCTGTCAGCAGCTCAGGGCTGCTATTTGAACTGCTTTATCAAATGCAGTGCTTTGAACACACCAGCTATTATGAAGTTGCCTCCCTCCCTTTTCAGTCAAGTTAATATTTTACTTCTTCTAGCTCCCCAGAAGAATCACTGAAGAGCAATACTTACAAATAAAATGTAAGCTCTTTCATTTTGCAACACAGGGTTTTGCTAATATCTTTGCTAATTATTTAGCTAGAGGCCCTGCCTAAGCATAGGTACAAGTGAAGGTGGGTCCACAGGCCCCAGCTAATACAGTGACCCTTTCAAGGAAAGACACTGAGTGCAGCAGGTCCTTCCAAGGCTGAGCTGTGCAAACCCCTGGAAAGTTCTTGAGGTGTGGCTGTGCTGTGTTTTCCTGGGGGGCACTTGCCCTCAGATTAAGACTAAGAACCTTGAAGAATCGGCTCCCCAGGGCAGTGGTCATATTGCCAATCCTGCCAGAGCTCAAGAAGCATTTGGACAACATTCTCAGGCACAGGATGTGATTCTTGGGGCTGCTCTGTGCAGAGCCAGGAGATGGAGTTCAAAGATCCTTTTGGGTCCCTTCCAGCTAAGAATCTTCTGTGAATCTATGATTCTATGATCATGCTTTCCTTTGTCAGAGACCCCCACCACAGACTTTATCTGGTGAAAATGCTGTCTTTCTTGATTGAGAGAAAAATATTCTTTATTATCCTTGATCAGGGGATTTATAGTACCAGTGGCATTATGTCACCTTGCACATTAATTTACGACCTTCTGGTTGTCCACCTGTTCTGGTAAATCACATTTTTCTGCAGCAGCAGCAGCAGTAGACTGCTCTCCAATACACAATATTTTTTACACTAGTCTTAAGATACATTGTAATTAAAGAAATGTCATGAAAATAATATGTGACATTTAATTTAAATATAATTTTATATTTAATACTGAAAATATTACTGAGTTAAGAAGTTGCTTCTAATGTTGATTTCTCTATTCTCACTAGCATCAGCGGTGTAAAAACTTGACAGGAGTTGAATTCAAACAACTGCACCACTTGTGATAATCAATAGCATTATTTCAAAACCAGAAAGTACCTAGAAAATACAACTGACTACTCAGCAGTTTTTTTCTGCTGCATCATTTCCACTGGAATTGGCAAATAACAAAAAACCCAAGTTCATGTCCTGACAGAAATAAGTTTTCTTTTGCCCTGTTCAACCGAAACCCTTTAAACCCAAATCTATACTGAATGTACATTTGAGAAGTTTCTAGAAAGTTGTAAAGGATTATCCAAAGTATTTCTCACTTTATGCAACAGCAAGTATTGGTATCAATAACAGCCAACTTTATATTAATAGAAACATGTGAAGCTTAGTCATCATGTCCTTAAAAACACAACTGCTGGCAACATAAAAACAGTTAAAAGTTTCTTGTTGGAAGAACAGCTACTAATCCAAATCAACATGCCTATGATGACACATTACCTCTCTCAGTCAAACAGGCAATATTTGGACAATAAGAGACAGAATGAGTAGAACCTCAAACTGTATTTTACCTGTATATCACTTTACATTTCATCTAATCTGAATGAATATTGCCAGACAGGTTTAGAAGCTTCATATATGGAACAGTTGTGAAAAAAAAGTAATTTTCCAAAGATGGTCAAATTGGTCATTAATTATTATTACACAAGGGAATTTTCCCCAAACTGGTTTTACACCAACTATCCATTATATCTTGTTTTTTGAAATTAATGTCTGGGAGTTTCCTTCTCATTCTGCTATATTGTTTCAGTTTGTTAAATCACATTGAGCCACCAATGAAACTGCCAAGTGGTATTAAAATAGCACCGATCAGAACAATGGAGAAACATTTCTCTAACATTTATCCTGATATGCAACAGAACAGGGTATGTTTTGAATAACATTTTAAAGGTTTGTTCACTCAGATCTTAGTGGAACTACTCTTCTACTTATGTACACTCTGTTATGCATGAGAGTTATGTACTACTCTGTTAAATGTCTTCATCTTAGCAGAACAAGGACTTACCCCATACTATATTCCATTTTATTCTCTCTTTGGAGTATTTAACTCACAACCTTAGATTTGTATAATTTTGCATAAAAATCCCTTACATAGGGTATAAGTGCCAGTCCCAAAGCCTACATTCCCGGCTGCAGTGGCAGTTGATTTGCATTCCCAAATGCTTCTGTTATATTTGTTATTTTACTTCAGAAACAATGTTAAAAATGCCCCTGTATTGTTCACCCTCATCCACACCTCATGATCTATTAATAAAGACAGGAGTCACTACTATGTATTTACATGCAATTTCTGCATCTATTTATTAAATTCATTTTCAGAGAAAAAACATCTGGTTTTGATTCATCTAAGGCTTGTGAGGTGAAGGCTTACATCTTATCAGGTCCAAACCTTACTGTGCTCTGCCATGGCTGCAATCAGAGATGTAAACAAATTGACCCTAACTAGCAAAACTCCACCTGAACTCCAGAATCCCAAATTTTCCAAGTTGTTCTGAGGTGGAGGGATATGAGGAGAAGTAGAAAATATGCACAGGTACAACACACTATGGAGAACATCACTGCCCTAGGGCATTTAGAGAGGTTAGTCAGCAGCAGACTGCTCTGCCAAGCACTTCCTCTGGATGTCCCAAGAGTAGTGGTGTGCTTGGCATAAGCAGGTAGAGAAGACTGCTCTGCAGGTTCTATAAATGATCATATCCTCTTAGAAACGCTGTAAGGGTCTTGCCCTCCTGGGAGTAAACCCACACACAGACAACAGTCTTACACAGAGCCTTACTACAACCAGCTACGTAGTGGGACAGTCCTTGAGTCAATACAGCTGGAATTTGCTAGACAGATAAAAAGAGGAGGATTTTGTACTGGAGAAAAGAATCACAGTGGCACAGGAATTACTAAGAGAAGATTAATCTCTTAAGAAAAACAACAGTCAGGAATCACCTTTCAGGAAATTCAAGTTTGTAGATCTCTTTATCAGAAAGTAAGTGGGCAAACAAGGACCCACAAAAATTGGATTCTCTCCCAGCCTTCTGGTAGTGTGGCAGCCCTTCACTTCCTCTGCCTTCTGTCCTCTTCCTCAGCGTTCAAATACTTGCTGAGAGGTAAGCAGCCAACACATCACCAAGCCAGTCTCTCATGGGGACTGAAAACCTTATGTGAGCTCTGTAAACAAGAGATAGGAGGCAATTTCAGGACAGATGCAAAATTTGCAAAGAAACTATCATCAATATACTCACAAGCTGCTTTTCACCACTGCACTCAAGCCTAGTATACTTTTGACCATTTTGGATATGAAACCAGTCCCAAGGCATATTACAACAGGAGGCTCCTGTACAATCCAGGATGTATTTCAAAAGCCTTCATTGACTTTTTCAGGTGTGTTTTTTGCAGACTCTTTTGAAAAGGTCCCAGGCTGTGTAAGCTCTGTCTGGAGCAGCTCCAACAACGCTCAAGGCCTGCACTGTCATTGAGAGTCATATTTACAAGTTTGTCTGAAAAGAAACAAGCCTCAAAATTGTTAGAATCATGTGTTAACAGCATCAGCCAATTTTGCTGAGTAAACAATCTTTCACTAGGCATCTTGGCCTATTTCAGCCTTCCTTTATTACTTCATCCCTGTTAAGCAAAAGCTGAGAGAGGATGTTAGCAGACAAAATACCAGAAGGGGTGGTATAAACATGATGGATGCTATTAAGGCAAATACAATAGTCCAATTAAAATTATAATTTTTGGTTTATGTGAAAAATGGGAAATGATTAATTCATGTTCTTATAGATAATTATGAAATGGAAACTGTAATATATTGTATATGTGTGTATGGAGTTAAAATGTAGAATGTAATTCATGTTATATCTTACTGTATATGTGTATGTGGGACCAGGGATACGTGAGTCTCAGCACGTAGTGTGACAGTTGGTTGAAACAAAAGGCAGGAACCCATCCCAAAATAGACAAAGAATGAGTAGGGATTGCTGGAGAAGAGACATCAAGATAAGGAAGAAGAGTCATCAATGCAGGTGGCCTACACCCTCCTCGGCCATCAAAGCATCGTTATCCAGATCATGGGACATTAATCAACCAAGAGGTCTGCTGAAACCTGAAGTTAACACCTAGCCGGAGAGAAATAAACTCCTTTCAGCACAACCGGAGACACCCCTGAATTTGAATAGCNGGTAAATGATAAATTGAAAACTATAAAATGTTGTATATGTCTATGTGACAAATGTGGACGTGAGCTACAGTGTGTCTTGTAACATCGTGTTGAAACAAAAAGGCAGGTACCACCCTAGATCCTCCTGTCCAGCAATAGAAAGAGGATGAATGGAAGGCGTTGGGAGAGAGCTTTATTGAGATAAGCTATCAGGGGACCATCAACGCAGCCGGCCCATCAACAGTATCTTGACCATTTATCAACCAGGAAGATCCATAGAAACTGGACATTAACATATGAACTGGGAGAAAGAACTCTTTTCAGCATGGCCGGAGACACCCATGGACTTGAATAGCTAACACGGACACAAAGGAGAATATGGGGAAATATTGCCAAGGGCAGAATAAAGTGTAAACGGGCAAATTGGTGAACCATAGGGGAGGCAGCAGACGGCCAGGTCTGTGTCTCACGGTTCACCACCCTTGGCATTTTCCTGGGTAAAAATTGCCAAGTATCTCCGCTGTTGGTGGGTTTACCGAAACTCTGTGATTCGATCGTTTGTTTTAATAAACCAAATTATTTTAACTGGAATATTGCATTGGCATTTATAACAGTTTTTATACACTTTATTCTGCCTCTGGCAAAAATTTCCTCATAGTCCTTTTGTTTCCAAGCTAGTTATTCAAATTCATAGCTGTCTCCAGCTTAGCTGAAAAGAGTTTCTTCTCTGCTGTGATTGTCAGTCTGTGGTTTCCCAGTGTATAGACGCCCAGGTTTATGAATGGTAAAAGTTCATCTCCGGAGATGTTGATGATGATGGTCCTCTAATGGTGGTGTTCGAATGAGGGTGTTGGCTGAAGATAATGATCTGACGACTCTGCCATCCAGGGAGGAGAAGACTGATAGCTTATCTTAATGTGTCTTCTCCTGATGCTGAGGAGACCGGCCGGTTTTCCCGTAAATCCTTTGTCTCTTTTCTAAATGTTAAATTCCAGGGTGGTGCCTGCTTTTTGTCTTACCAAATTTCTCAAGGCAGACTGAAACTTATATTCTCATATAACATATATATAGTGATTTTCATAATCTTAGTATGTCATAACCCATAAGAACATGAATTAACATCCCATATTTTTCACAATGGACATGGACTCTTCTCAATGGCATCCAGTGACAGGTAGCTGGCACAAACTGGAACACAGGAGGCTCCATACGAACATCAGGGAATCGCTTTTCACTGTAAGGGTTATAAAACACTGGCACAGTTTGCTCCGAGAGGCGGTAGAGTCCCCATCCCTGGAGATATCAAAAAGTGTCTAGGCATGGTCCTGGACCCTGTATAGCCCTGCTTGAGCAGGAGGTTTGGACCAGATGTACTTTAAACCTCAGCCAAGCTATGATTCTGTGAAGGGAAAGGGGAAGAGAAACAATGTGTACCTGAGATAAGCTTTGACACTGGTTTCAAGATGCTCCTACTTGCACTGTGAGAAACCCAACTCCAAAAGGTTTCTAAAAATTGGTTGTGAGTCTCCTTAGGTCCTGGTGCAACTAGACTCCTAAGGTGTGGATCCTGAACTGTGCAAAGGAGGGAGAGGAAAAATACGAACACCAGGAAATTTGCTGATTATTGTGTGCTAAGCTATATCTTATAAAACAAAAAATTAGCTAA
Organism: Cisticola juncidis; assembly: GCA_013400215.1. NCBI lineage: Eukaryota > Metazoa > Chordata > Aves > Passeriformes > Cisticolidae > Cisticola > Cisticola juncidis. The sequence continues at coordinate 187,084 of VXBR01011324.1, forward strand.
GAACCAAGTTATCAAGAAATGACACTGTATAATCAGTTCCATTAGTTCTATAACAAGCTCCAGATTTGCAAGTGCACTTTCCAGTTGTCAGCTTGCTCTTTTCAGCAACTTTCATTCTCTGATAAGCACCAACGACTAGTTTGTGCATCATCCAATGTGCATCAGAGCCAGTACAGAGAATTGCAGGTTTATGTGTCTCTTTCTCGTACTTAATATTTTTTTAATTTTTTATTTATAATTTTCATGTTGATGGCAATATCTCCTTCTGTATCTGATTTGCACTAGGTTACTTTTTGTTGTGTGCAGCGGTTTTGGTAACTTTCACAGAACTAACCTGGAGATAAAATCAAAAGTAGAGTTAAAATTGGCATCATTCTCCCTTCACTAGAATTGTGCACTTAAATCATGACTCATCATGACTTGCAGTCACACCCAGGCCCATGGTGAGCTGACTGGCTAGTCTTGAAAACAAAAGGCAATCCAGACAGACACAGCAGATGGGTGAAGGTTGGCTCCCTCCTCTTACTGGATCACCACAGTGACAAACCAACCATCAATCACCCTCGTTCCCCAGCTGAGGTTCCAGCTTGGTAATGATTCCCAGAAACTGAACAGCCTCTGTTGTGGAGCATTTTGATGTGCAGCTTTAGCTAGAAGTATATACTGAATCATTTTTCCTCTGTTATGACAAATGGGGAAATGTACAACTTCAGGAAAATAAATCACCTTCTCTGAAAGTTGTAACAGGAGAGTGACTATGTCAAACAGTCAAACTATTTTCCTGGCAAGTCATTGCATGATCAATACATGAATAACAGATTACAATAAGAACCTTATGCTGTGAAATTAAAACTTAGACAAGTGTTTGAATGCATGGTACTCTTTCCTATTTTTGGTATGCTTTCCAGCCTTAACCAGGTCATCAAATACATCATTCACTTTTGCAATCATTCTGTGTAGTGAAAGCAAGGTGGGTGATCATAAAGAATTTATTTAAGCAAAACAGTACCTTCATAAGGTACTTTAAAAATTATATCATCCTGCAAAAGATATGTTACTTCATGCCACTGTCAGACATCTCCGAAAGCAAATGCAACTTCCCTGTTCTCTGTCCTGGTCCTCATATATTTACAGTAGCCTTCAGATAGCCTAAGTCCTTCAGAAGCTTTCTACCAATAAATGTTAAAATTAATCTTTCTTCAGGCATTAGACTCAAAAAGAAAATATGCTCTATTTCCATATTTTCTTTCAGAGTACTTGAACTGTTTCAGTCCAGTGCCTGAAAACCTAACCTTTTGAGTCATTTAACCAGTGTTTTTGTTGTTCATCTGTCTGTCTTGGTTGTGTCTGACCTCTGGGATGATGGCAATAGAAAAAACATTCACTTTTTCTTTCTTTCTTTTCTTCACCATGACTCAACATCCTTCTTCTCTCAGGGGTATGACTACAGTTCATAGGGAATAGGTTCAAAGTTTCAACATTTCAATTGTCTCACCCACAAATACTTTTGTCATTTAAGAAATCTCAAGGTACCTATTTTTGCAGATACACTGAACATTCTCTGGGTTATAATCTGGCCTGGGGAGGGTTAACATTTTTCTAGAGGAACAACAAACCAGTACTTCAGATTGCCCCAATAATGAAATGCCAAGGAGTAGACTTCTGGGTTAAAACAGTTCAGAGTGAAAGCAATAACCAGATATGTGTGGGAATATGGCACTACTGGCAATCAGTTCTCCTAAACTAAGCATATGCAGAAGGGTCATCCCATATTGCTACTTCATGAGACTCTCAGTAGACTGTATTATAAATTAAACAGATGGGTTCTTTACACCTTAGTAGTTTGCTTTGTGAAGAGATGACTCTATTCTGCAGTGTGACCTCTTCACAGGGGGATAGCACACAGAAACAGTGGGGTCTGTTATGCATTTAGTCTGTGGTCCTGTGAATGCACATCCTTAGTCCTCTGAGCATCAGGTGTTTCACCAGGTCTCCCTCCATCTTCCCAAACTCCTTGTGTTTCCATCAGTCCATGTGTGGATATGCATCTGGCTGGAAACTAAGAGCCTGCAGGTTTCAGGCTCAGCAGTTTTCTGCCGCAGGGATTTAATTCCCCCAAAGCCCTCCTAGGTGTGATTTCACAACATTACTGGAGGCTGGAAACACTCATTGAGCCCTGCATGACATACTCTGGTTTTCCCACATGTACTTGTGTTTCCTCACAGGGTTCAAGAGAGCTAATTGTGTGAAAATGCCTGGTCTGGATAGCCTGGCTACAGTAATTGCACCTCACCTCCTGAACACCTCTGGCCTTTTCCCAGATCAATCCCAGACAGGCATTGCTGTCTGACAAAGTTATAGCCACTGACAGTGTTTATTCTAAGCTTCCAGGAAGGCAAATCTATTTTTCATTAACAAGTTGTTTTCCTCTTTTAAGTTAAGTACCATTATGAGGCTTTTTTAGCTGTCCTGCGGCAATTCTCATTCTTTGGTCTTTTCATAGAACCCCCCCAGCCTGTCTAAGCAGACCTCTTATTTTCTGCAGGTAGACACTTTTAAATTTTTTCCCATCTTTTTCCCATTGTTTACACATGGTTTATATCCTTTCTCACAGAATCAAAAATAACTCTCATTCTATTCAAGAAAAGAAATCCTGTTTTTCCCATTGAAATGTTACTGCTTCATTTAAGGATGATGGTTTCAAAAACAATATCTGAGGGGGAAAAAAGGGAAACAAACTAGATTTAACCAAGACAACAGTTTTGATTTTAAGATTTGATGTGAATCTTGACCATATTAGCTGTAGGTTAAAGAGAATAACACTTACATGACATTTTAAAAAATAGTTTACTAGAATAGGATTTACTTCTAGTTAGAAAGCATTTTTTTCTCATTTTTTGTAAAGAGGGAATGTAAAAATATTTTCCCATTATTAACACCATGTTTTCCCAGGACAAACAAAAGACTTTTGTAAGCCACAAACCACAAAAAATAAGCATGTGTGTTCCCAAGGATCAAAACAGTATCACACACATACAGCAGAAAATGGTAAGGAAATAAATTCTACAATAATGTATTCAAAGGCTTCAAAAACCATTTTAAAATAAGAGTCAGTTGTTCAGCTCATACATATTGACACAACCCTGAGGTTTCAATTGCTTACATACATACCACAGTAGCTCCTTTATAGTTCAATTTGCAGTTAGAAAATGTTATCTAAACTTAGATTAAAAAAACACCTTTTGTGTTTGCAAGTTCACAGGAGGGAGTGGTTTGGCTCTCATTTACTGGAATGTAAAATGGACAAATCTTCTTTATGATGCCTACAGAAGTCATATTTGATGTGGCCATTGGGGCAACAGGCTCATCAGCCTCTGCCCTGTGAAACTAGAAGATGGGCTTTCATATCAATTTTTCCTAATGACTCCCCAGTGCTTTTGCTGTCAAGGATTCTGATGGCAGCATCCTGTAGAACAGTGTGGCCATGGTCTTAATCTGAGAGCTATGTCTGTAGCCTAACCCAGTTACACACATTCCCACCACAAAAGCATGGGACAGGCATCTCCAAAAGAAGTTTCACCACAACTGTCTCAGACACCAGCCACAGAAAGGGAACAATTACCCCATGGAGTTGCCTATCTAGTTCTGTCAACTACAGAAGACCCTAGGTGGGTAGCTTAGACTAGACAGCTACATTTTAGATGGCTAAAGATATGTGAGATGAATCTTGGGATATGTCACAATTGACCTCTCAAGAATTTCTTAGTTGAGTTTCTATGGTAGGAAACTAGCTTCAGTATAGAAAGGCTAAAAAGAGGGAACAAGGGCAGAAGAGAACACACTCAATATTAAAGATGGCCTAAATATTCCATAGTATAGCATGTGCCCGGTAGTCACACAACTATCCTGCAGATTAGAGCTCTTTCATCTCTCTGGGCCAGTATCAATCCACAGACCAGCCAGAGCTCAATAGAGTTACAAAGTGGTGTCAGCTGAGGCTGGAGTTTTTAGAGTGCCAGAAGCAGTGAACAACACAGAGACATATACAGCCAGGCTTCATAAGGCATTAACAACATTTGATAGCATGCAACTTAGTCCCATTAATGACACCAATGTATCAGAAAAATAAACCTATTTTAAAAAAAGGGACATTTTCCCTTGCTTTCTTCTGATGGTATTATTTGTTATGAAACACGCTAACTTTGTGAGCATTTATCACCTAGGTTTTTTTATTGTTTTAAATGCTTAAAACATTTATTATTCATCTGCAGGAAGATATATGTCCTCGATTTTCAGCCTAGATTCCCCAATCTCCTTTTTCTTGTTTTCTTGTCTACTTCTTCTTTTTAGAAAAAAAAATAGACTAGGGTTTTGGGTTTTGTGTTTTTAAATTTTATTTTTCCTCTTTTAGTTGTGTCTAATTTCAATGCAGAAAGTACTTATGCAGTTCTTCAGTCTGACTATGAGTGAAAACCAAGCGATAACATTGTAACTTCACTCCCTATTATGTGGGAAGTAAGAATTGCATCGTCCCTAAGATCCAGAACAGGAGATGAAGATCCCTTCTTGATGGGTGTGGTCTAAGATTTTGTAGTCAATCTTTCAACCAAAGTTTTTTCAGCCAAAGCCCTTTTGTTTTGATTAGTTTCTGCTCTCTTCTGTTTCCATCTCTTCCTCACAAAAAAAAAAAAAAAA
>VXBR01011324.1:191823-226389 GCA_013400215.1 Cisticola juncidis
AAAAAAAATCTTTGTGGAAGACTAAAAAAATCCAAAAACCTCCAACTTTCAGTCTAGTATTAGAAATTTTAATTTTTTTTTTCTTAAAGATTGTAAACATCTCATACTCCTGCAACTCAATTTTTACCATCTAAGCAGTTGTCTTTAAGCTCCCCTCTTCTCGTGTGACTACCAGGGGATTAGGAATTTCCACCATGTGTAAGAGCATGACAACTACAAGTCATAAAAAATATAAAAAAGCAGGCATAGAAACTTTGATTCACAATACCTTAAGTATTGTTAGGATCCAAATCTCAAGCCAAATGTTACTTTTTTAATAGCTATTCTTAAATGTAAATTCCAACAAATTGCTGATTTTTTTTTGTAATGCAACTCTTTATACTGGCAAATACGTTGACCAACTAATAAATAAAAATAATTAGATTCTGCCTTCTCAAAAGGTGAAAGGCCATTAAGGAAAATCTATATTAGCCTCTACCAAAACGGAAAGCCTACTGTAAAAACAGCTGGAGAAAGTTATGTGTCTCTTAAATATAGCATAGAACAGTGTGTCACTCTATAAGACATAAAACCAATTATTCAAAGGCACACTAAATTGTTAAACTGGGTTAAAATATCTTAACAATGAAACTCCCGTCAGCACTCTTGGCAGTGCATCACTTGCTGTTATTAATGTTTTATTCAAGAGCTTCGGGAGGAGGCTGCCTTCACTGGTGCCATTGGATAAAAAGATACGTGGAATGTGGGACGGAGGGAGGGAAGAGAGAGAACGGTGAGAGAGAATGAAGAGAGGGAGAGCGGGAGAGAGGGAAAGCGGCAGGGAAGAAACAGAGGGCACAGACCGGCGGACGGCCGAGCCCAGAGCTCCGCAGCTTCCCTGTGCGCCGGCGGAGCTGCGCATGCGCAGCACGCGGTGACGTTNGGGTTGTGGCGCGTTCGCTGAGGCGGTGTCAGTGATGCGGCCTTTTCTCCCCCGCAGCACGCACTCCGTAACGCGGCCCGGCCCGTGCAGGGTCGGGTGTCCCGCCCGCGTGGGCGCCGAGGCGGTGGCGGCGGCGCCCTGTCAGCGCTGGGCACCGGCGGCGGCGTTCCGTCGGCAGGGTCTTGCTGCGGGTGTTGCCCCCTTCCCCCGAGACCGCTCCTTGCTCGGTGCCCTTGTGCTCCGCTGACACGGGCGTGACTCTCGCACGCCGCGTTCCCCAGTACTGTGTAAAAGGGCCGGCTCAGCCCCGCTGGGAAGTCGGAGGGAGCCCCGCTCTGCCGGGTTGAGGCGTGCAGCTGGTATTTGTTTCCCTTTGAGGGGAGCCGGGGAAAGTCTGTTTTTGGCTGTAAACAACGAAATACAAATCCTATCTGTCCTGTTCTGTGCGATGAGATCCTTGGCATGTTTTGGGGCTTGGTGAAAATGTAGTAATCACAAAAGAACAGTTACCAATTTAAGCCTGACAGTAATCCCCAAATCGTCCACAACTCGGTCTTCCGAATCCTTATTGCACTAAAAAAACAGGGAGAAAGTGTTCTAAAGATAATTGTATGTATAGTAAATTCTGACAGACACATGAATTTGAGGCACTTCAAGGAAGGCAACTTCTCAGTGTGAAAAATATCTGGTTGCATTAATGGAATAATTGCAGTCCAGAAGCACTGTAAGTTAAGGTGATGTGGCACTCAGAATGCTCTAGCATAGAGTCAGTTCTTTAATCTCAAGTATTACACCACAAAGCAAGAAAAGGAAAGACTGTATTCCAGTCAAGATGATGAGTCTGAATTAAACTATCTGAGGTAGACCACGAAATACAATTTGTATTATGAGTTTAACTTGAAAGATGGCTTAAATGGGATAATTACTCTTGGATGCCCCAAGTCAAGTGAGTAAGCCTGTATGTACCTTAGCAAGCAGTGAGGCCCAAAATAGACAGATTTGCAGAGAGAAGCAGTTGTCACTGAAAACTGAATAGCCACTGTGTTTTTCAGAAGGGCTCCTTTGACCTGGCTTAGTAAATCTCAAAAAAACCCCAAATCCCTTAATATTTGAAATTCTTGAGATCTTCTAGAGTGTGTTTTCCAATTTACTCTAAAAAAGAACCTACTCTTGTTGTCTGGATTCATCTTGTGAAGCATAATAAATGGGGTTTTTGGGAAGTTTGGTTCACTAGCATACCCCTGATTTTAATCAAAACACCTAAGTACAGCTTTAGCTTCCATCAGCTGTATCTTTGAGTTTATATGTAAAAATGTGGAAGATCTTAATGTGTTAAATGTTTAATTGCTTTTAGTAAGTTCTAAAATTCTTTCTTATGTAAAGGGTATTTTGAACACTAATGAATTTGTTATGATAGAAACGGTCTAGTATTAAACCCCATACCCTTTACCTGATTGTTTGGATCAGGTAGGCATTCTTGTTAGGTGCAGAATTGACAGGTCTTTGCATGTGCATTCTGTAAGTCCCAATAACCCTGCTGTATCCTTCAAGGAAACACAGCTCAACAAGTCTCCTTGTCATGTCATCCCACCTTACAAGTTTGATGAAGTCTTTCTATAAACACTTCATGGGTTTTCTTTTAACTATAGTCCTGTCTTTCTCCCTGCATTGGGCATGCTGGTGTAGGGGCAAAGAAGAGTGGTAGATCAGTCAGAGGGTTCATGTTTGTGTCTGAATACTGGTATTTTGATTGTGCTGTAGAATTCGACCACTGAAAATTTCATGGGGGAAGTTTTAGGGAGTAGGAAAAAACCGGTGGTATTCGTAATGTGAGTACTGTTTATATGTAGTCCTTGTTAAACCAGAGGTAGTGAGTTAGTTGATCCAAGTGTGGGTAGGAACAAAACATTGAGTGAGCCAAAATAACCTGCTGAACTAATCATTAACTTGTGTAGATTTGACACAGTGGGGATAATGTGTGAGGATCCACCTGCAGCTTTCCCTGCCCCCATATCTAATTCAGAGGTAAGCAGTCTGGAGAGGGGACTAAAAGTGATGGAAAGCTTTACTTTGCTGTAACAACTCATAGGCTGCACCACAAGTCCCTCTCTTTCCAGTAGTATGCAGTGTTTTTTGGTTAAGGCCCTCTTAAGGGTGGAAGGAACTTCTGTTCTTGTTAAGTATGAAGGGAAGATGTAGTATTTGGTATAAATGTCAGTTAGAAAGTCAGAGTAAGGCTCAACTGACCTATCAGCTACTGAAGCTTTGGGATGGGGAAAGTGTGCTGTGAAGGGTAAATTGACTTTAGAAGCACTGGTGAAATACAAATAAATTGAGTTTAATCATTAAACATACACTGTAGAGTGGGAGAGCTGTAGTCTAGGGTATCAGTAACTCAATGTCTCTAAATGAAAGTTTGTGTCTTAAAGAATATTCAATTAATGTTAAAAAATGTATTGAGATACTTTGTGAATGTCTTTACTTGAACTGTCAGCATAATGTTTGTAGGTGTTTGGATTCCAGTCTTGGCCCATGGACAAATACTGTGATAAGTAAATATATGGTGCTTGCCCTGTTCATGCTACTTTTAAGGTCATCAAATCACAGAATCCTGAAGTGGTTTGTGTTGGGAGGGATCTTAAAGATTATCCATTTCCAGCCTCCTCCCATGAACAGGGATACCTTCCACTAGATGAGGTTGATCCAAGCCCTGTACAGCCTGGCTTTGAACACTTCAGGGATGGGGCAGCCACAGCTTCTCTGTGCCAGGGCATCACCACCCTCACAGGGAGGGATTTTTCTAATAGCTAAGCCTGCCTTCTGTCAATTTGAAGCCATTCTGCCTTGTCCTGTCATTCCAGACCCTTGTCCAAAGTCACTCTCCAGCTCGCCTGGAGCCTCTTTAGGCCCTAGTAGTGAAGATCTCCCTAGAGCGTTCTCTTCTCCAGGATGAATACTCCCAGCTCTCCCAGTCTGTCTCCAGAGCAGAGGGGCTCCAGCCCTCAGAGCATCTCTGTGTTCTTCTCTGACTCATTCCAAAAGATCCATGTCCTTCTGATGTTGGAGTCCCCAGAGCTGGAGATCAATATTTTATGTGGTGGCATCCCAAAAATGGTTATTTATAGGTCAGCCAGTAAGATCATGTCTTTTGACATCATATGTCAGATAGGAAATAGTCTACAGTTTCAGGATGGGAAGACTGTGACAATTTGATATGATTTGGTGGAGGCCTTTACCAGGGCTACTATCTGAAGCCTGGTCTAGTGTATATGTACATATATAAAACTTTTTTTTCAGTTTTATTATTATATAGATATTGTTAGTTCTGATAAACTTGTGCTGTTCTGTTTTCATGGAAAGGTTTCTGAAGTTCTTTCTGATTTATGTCTAAAATATTTGCGGATTTCTTTCAGTTTCACATACTGTGAAGAACAATTATGGAAACAAATCAAAGTTAAACAGATAATACCAGAAATGAGGTTCTAAATGTAATTTCCAACCCGTATTTTCTTTGACTTGTCAATATAGCTGTTTCACAATTCTTTCAGCTAGTTTCATGTGTCCTAGTTGGACACATGAAAGTTCTAAGTTGGAAGTACATTAAATGGTTAATTTAGTATTCATCATAAATATTTTGGCATATATACTTGTAATTGGATTGTGATAGTCATTCAGACAAAGTTATTCATGTGGTTTGTTTAACTGTAGCAATGAGTAGAATATGTAGCTCTAAATACTAAGGTGTTTGTCCTTTAAGCAAAGGCAGGAGTTGACAGTAGATTTTAGTTGTGCATGCTTTACTTATCCTAAGTGAATATTTTATTATCTAACCTACTTCTTATTTAAGAAAAAATAAGACCAGTTTTTACTTGTATTTTTGGGGTGTTGTGTTGGTGGCTATTTTGTTGTTGATAGGTGCTTTGGGTTTCTTTTTAAAGTTCTTTAGAAAGTCTGTGCATTATCTTTTCAGAGTAATTCTCTTTGAATATCAGCACAACTGAAGGGCTGTATGTGATGGAATTTTTCAGAGGAGTCTCTGAAATTCCTTCAGACCTATTTCATTGTTTAACAGTGAAACAAACCAAATTCCACAACATGATTTTTATCCCCGATCCAAAAATTAAACAATTAGTGTCATCTAAAATAATGGGAAACTGCAGAGTAGTTTGGGGTTTATTTGGCTTTGATACTGGCTATGTCATCCTCTGAGGGAAAGTTTTCAAACTTCTGGTTTTTGGAACATGTCTATGGTTACATGGTATCGATCTCATTTTTCCTTTTAAAATCATGGCTTCTGGAGGCTTGTGACTACTAGCGTTCTCAGGATCCCCTATGCTCTTCTTCCCATGTCCCAGCTTCTCATATAGCTTGCAAATACTGAGAAACTGATTTGTATTCAGTCTTAGAACCTGGACAATATGTAAGGACTCTTAGCACACACTGAAGACTTGCCAGACTTCCTGTGATTCTTTTTAGTACTCTCTTGTGACTTGAGAGTCACAAGAGTCACAAGAGAGTACTAAGTACAAGAGTCCAAATGCAGTGTTTAAAATTATGCTACAAAAATACAAACTAGTAATTCTAAAAAATCTTATTTATGTAATTAAGCTGTAAAGAATATCATCCAGATGTTGGACTAATAAAGAACACAATTTAGAATTATGACTCTGCTAATAACTGAAGATTAAATGTAATTTTTTCCTAAAGGAGAAAGCATTGTTCTTGGGCAGCTTGCTTTTTTATCACTTTTTTTTTCTTTTGCAGTCTTTTTGAAGATGAAGCAATGAACATGCACACTAAAGTGCTTGTTCATTCTTTGTCAGCATAATGTGAATCAGCAGCTATTAACCACTGTAGGTATTCATCTGTTAATATAATTATTTCCTTAAAAGGAGAGATACCTGAGGGCAAGGACAGAGAGATAAAACTGTAGAAAAAAAGCCTTTGCAGTGTTTTGAATGAGCTGTGTCTTATCTAAACTGTCTTGTTTTAGCAGTAGTAAATGATAGTTGTCCCATTGGACTTCACATCTGTAAATGACAGATTTTTTTTTTAATAAATATAGATGTCAACCCTAAGAGAATTGATGGAATGACTGACTTCCTAAAACTTACTCAACAGATCAGCATAGTAGGAGAAACACCAAGAGTTTGTTTTCTCCAGTCTATATTTTTGAGGGTCTGCAATCGTATTTTTACCAACTGTTGAGGAATTTGAAGTGTTCCAAGAATACAGGTATGTTAGAAGCATGACGGTAACTGAACAGACTCTTATTGTCTGCTAGGTGATAAATTAATCTTGCTAGTTTTATCATTTTGGTGATCACAACTGAATTTACATCTGGGTGCCTAAGTTCAAGCAGCTTAGAGAGGAGTGAAAGCCAAGGTGTGCCCTGCCTGAGTTCTGCAGCTACCAAGGGGAGTTTTGCTCTTCTCGCTTATGTCAGAACTCCACCAGTGTACAAGTGACACTTACTGTGATTGCTAGAGAGGATTGATATCCAGTATGGTATTGCTCGATGCTTGTTCACTAAGGAAAAACTAAGGAACAGGATTTTGTTTATATTTTTAGTAATTTGGCTAACCTTTAGCTGGATCATATATGGGAATTATATATTAGGTGCAGATCAGAAAAAAGCCAAACAGATCTAAACTGACTTGATTTGGTTGGTAAGTCTGAATAATTGATATCTGACTCTAGGAATAAAAGGTTAGGTCTTCTTTATAGGAAGATGTGAATTGGATTTATTCACCAGTGGAAGATAAGAGACTTTTGCTCTTTAAAAGAAATCACTGAGCTCATAGGTTGTAACTCTTGTAGGTCAAGTGGTTCTGCTTGGCTCTTGCTAGAACTATGGCTTAGTGGAGCTTAAAACTGAAGGCCCACAGGTCCTTTTTGCTAGATTGTTGCCCCAATTGCTCTTAGGTATGTTACAACTGATGGTAACCAGGTAGATTCCTGTGTTTTATTTGGCAGTGAGTCTTTGAGTCAATTGTTAGGTTTGGATCCTAGACTGGGTTAAATCTGGGTGCCTTTGGATGAGTCCTCTCTTCTTCAATGTCCAGCTGGTATTAAGGAAATTCGTGGTCACAGGGGCATGGTGAGGTCCTTCTGGAGTAGCTGCTCTGCAAGGTTTACTGGAGTTCCAGGTCCACCGCTGTCCAGGAGGAGAGGGAGAGCATCAAATGATTGCTGTATCAAAACCTTCTCCACACTTCTCTGCTCTTCAGTGTGTCTTTTCCTGGTAGTTTGGAGGGGAAAACAGGGTTTGGAAGACAAACTCTGATTTGTGGGGATGGATGCTGCCTCTGGATTTGGTGTTCCCATTATATCTTGGTGACCATTAGATACTGGAATTTCTTTTTCCAGGTCCTTGGATTTAGCACAAAGAGTTAAGATTGTAAAATATAGTCAGCTGTTTTTCCCGGAAGTCTAAGTCTTCAAAGTGGTAAAGGTATGACTGTCATTGATTTCAATGGTTTTCTGTGCTCTGATTTAATATTTTTAATGACACTTGAAACATGCAGACTCAGAATGTTCAAAAAGCATTTTGGTAAATGTGTACAAAAATGTGTGTGCTTTTGTCACCTTCAATGACAACTTGATGCCTTTTAGCTTTCTTCAACTCTTCTAGGACTCTTGTTTGTCCACAGGATGTTGAGTGCACTCCTACATGTGGTGGTGATGCTGCTGAGCTTGTGTGAAAGTTTGTCTACCTTGAGTGAGATTTTTGTGTGGATGAGCAATACATCACACTATTATAAGTTCTACTCCGGGACTCTATTCCTACTCCTGTACTCTACCTGCACTGGTAACATTTCTCAACAATGTTATCTGTTTTACTACTATTTTTCTTCTGTAACTTAGCAACAAGTAGTTCCTTATAGCTTCACCTGGTTTCAGCCCATCATGATTCTCATCTTTGGAATACTTTTTAAAAAAAAAAAAAAAAGGTCAATGGGGAGACTATAGTTTACCTGAGGATCTGCACCAAGTGAGTCTTTAAAGCAGACTGGGGTGTGGGAGGAAGTAAAGGATTTTAAATCTACCTTTATTCTCCAGTCAGATAGTAAACAGTAATTGTTACCAGTTGTAAGCAATCAGATGAGCAAACCTGCAACCTAATTTTAAAGTACCTTACACTCACTGTACCTCACTATTATCTTCCTGTAATAGTGCAATGAATGACTTTGAATGCATGAGGAAAATGAGCCTTGGATGAGATATGTATTTTACAATGAATCCTGATAAGCATCTCACTTTGGTCTCTATACTGTGCACTTAAACAAATGTGTATTTCTTTCTAAACGTGGTTGCGGTACTGATTTTCATTAATATAAGTATTTACATGTTCTTTGGAAATATACATATACATATATATATATATATATAGTAATTTGGATGTAGAGATGTCTAAATTACTGAAGATATGGTAATTTTGCAGGTAACTGTTGGGCATAGTTTTCATAATTGTATAGTAGTAGGGAGAAAAAATGGGAGTTACTTCTCTTTGATAAAGCAGAATGAAATTTTATAGCTGGCGCTTAGGAGGAAATGTTTTTGTGCTTATGCAAAACATTATTTATCTCAAGATCACTGATAAAGAATGAGAACTCCAGAGTAGCAGGCTTGGTTGGGTTCTCAAAGCAGAATTTGATTGTGCTTTAAGTGTTTATGTAGGTTTTATACTAGTATGTGTGTATGCTTGTGTTCATGGTGTTTTGAATTTTCAGTCTCAAGACTATGAGGTTATTAGGTGTGGAGGGTTTCAGGTGAGAGGAATTTGAGGAATACTCTCAGTACTAGTTTTCTTCCACAAACTGAGGATTTGTAGTGAGTGAGCTTTCATGTTGTTACTTCTTTAATCCTTCCAACCTGTGTTATAAGAACTATTTTAAGTTTTGGAAGATTTTTTTGGACTCTTCATATTTTTGATAATGTCTGCTACTAATATCTTAAATAGTGTTCTTGCTTTTTTTTTTTCCTTAGCATCTTTTGCATTCAGTCACAGGGTTGTTGGCACCTCCTTTGTGAGCAGTGATTTTGACATACAGTCATCTGCTTGTGGAATACTTTTCTAAGTTATTCGTTCTTACCTCTAGTTTTTCATGATTGAAAGTTACTTTTAAAATACAAATAACATTATAGGAGTTTTAGGCTGCTTTCCAAGGATGTGATTTGTTATTGTTGTTTGTAGTATCAGTTTTCCTTTTTAATACCTGTTTGCTGATGTTAATAATATTTCTGAGACTGGAAAAAAGAGCTTGATAAATAATATTTGTGGAAAATTAAATTATGTAAAATAGACAGAAAAGCCTCATGACAGTTGCAGCATCAACTTATGAACTGTTTAATTGAACTGTTTTCTCTACTTCATACCTTTTCCCCTCTTTGTTCACCCATTCATAAATAAAACTAATTTTAAGAATTCTGAGTGCGCTAGAAGAACAGTTATGGTAGAAGAGAAGTTAAACAGTTTACAGAAGAGATGTACTTTCTCTCTTTGCTATAACAGTAAGCATTCTTTTTGTGGATGTGTGTGCAATAAATCTAGTTGTAGAGAAATTATTTTGTACTTATACTGCTGTGGAAAATCTGGGTGGCTGTCATGACAGATACTGTCAGAAGTGTGGTACCCTCCCCTTATTACTCTACTGGAAAACAGAATTCAGACATTCACAAGTTTGACCTCTGTTAGTTCTTAAATGTACCAGCTTTTTGCAGTGGTTTTATTTTCTCTTTCTGATTTAATGCTTTTGTTTTCACCAGCATTTTCAGTTTTCTGGTGCTTTACCTTTGGATTTCTTTTTATTTGATTTGACAGTAGCTAAAATTTACACAGATTGAGAGGAATTTAGTGTTTGAGTTTAGTGTATGGGTGGTATTTTTTTGGTTTTGTGGGGTTTTGTTAAACGTTCTCTTAAAGTTTGAAATGCTTATTAAATGCTGCATTCTTTATGGTATGGATACCTCAAACTTGTCATCCTGTTTAAATATAGAGGGGACATAACTTGGCTGATGACATCCTCACAATGTTCTGTTAGAGTAAATCGTTAATTTTTTTTTTTTTTGGTGGCTGGAACATTGGAAGCTCTCTCTCAGTGCTCCAAGTAGTCCACAAGCTGTTTTGAAAGGATGGTGTATGCCTCACAGAGACAAGTGAGAAGGAGGGTTAACTCTTCTCTGCACTCATTTGTCTGTATCTATGAAAACAGAAATAAACTGTTTTTTTTAGCCTTCTGCGCTATGGAAGTGTAATGAACTGAACTGGATATGGGAATTGATTGTTTTATCAGGAAAAACCCAAAAGCAGCACATGTGATATGTGTGTTGTCTGTCTGAGGATTCGTTATTCAAAGAAGATAGAAAAAAAATCAATTTAAGGTCTATCTTTAACTCTAGTCTCCCTCATGAGTTTTGCCTAAGTGTTCACCCAGAATATGTCCTCATCTATATTACTTCCCTGTGCTCCCCACCACTGTGGATTTAGTCTTCCATTTTTCCTTTTTGTCTTCTGTTCCTTTTTATTTTTGTTTTTGTTTTTTTTTACCTTGTAGCAAATACCGAGTTATACTTCATTAAACTCTGTGTGCTGTAAGATATGAGCAATATTATAAGTTAGGCTATAGAGCAATCCAGTTAAGAAAGTATAATTTATATTGCACTGGTTACTTCTCATAAGCTCTTATAAAAATAGAATTTCATGAATAGCAGTTCCATGAGGAATTATTTTGATCCTATGTAAATTGACTGGAAATTAAATATTTCCTAACTTAACAAATCTGTAGTCTTGTTATTAGGTATATGAAAACATTTAAACTGTTTCCTTCCAAAAATAAGCCCTTTAGGATTAACAGTGCATGGTATATAGCACTTTTCTCTACTGCTTCTTAGAGGGGAAAGTTCAGGTTTGTGGAACTTCTGGGATTTTCCCCTCAAAACTTTTGTTTTCCCCATACATTTTTACATTTTGTCAGTGAAGTTAAGCATACAGTATTCCATAAAGGAGTGGGAAGGGCAGGTAATGCTGATGTGCTCTGCACTTCATTGTGGTCCAGACTAGTACTGTGCTGCTGTTGGCACTGGAAATGGGGATCTTTTTCTTCACTCTTTCTGTTCAAAAGTTCAGTCAAAATGCCTGTGTGCCATGAAAATAGCTTGAGCAGTGAGTAACCAGCAGCACAGCTGGCAGCGTAGTTGCTTTTTCCACTGTGTGTTTAAATATGGCCGTGCCCTCTGCATTCCACATGTTGTGAAAGTTTCCCCACATCTGAAACCTGAGGATTTGTGCTGGCAACATTTTTATTATTGTTGGGAGCTGGCAGATGGTAACAACCTCTGTTGAGCAATAGAAGGATGAGGTAGTCCCATGTCAGCTGAAATGAGTCTCCACAGCTCTGCTCAATTACAGGAAGTCTGGGGTCAAGTGTAATCTGAATGCTTGATTTGTTAAGGTATTACGTGTCCTAGAAGTACCATATTTTCTTTGCAGGATTGTGCCAAATCTAAGTTTAGTGGCTTCTAGAACGAGCAAGGGCACTTAACAATCTTTCTTCTTCCCTTTAATTGGAAGAAGAGCTCAACTGAAAGTGAAATACAGTGTAAAGATGAGACTTGGAAATACTTTCAATCTTCGCACTCTCTAGCAGACCTGCCTTGTCCCTAGCTGTTCTTCTTTTCTGCAAACTTAGGAATCTTCAAAACCATTATATAATAAGCTATATACTTAAAGGTTTTAAATATTATATAACTTTGACTGTTGTTTATTGTCCGATGAATAGTGTTATCTGAGAACTTTGTCAGAAAAGAGTTGGTATTCCATTGCCAGGTGATCTGAATCATAATGATCCATTGGGAAACCAAACTTGTAACAAGTATGACAAATCCGATAGTCATGAACAGAAAAGGGGGAGAAAATGTTTGCATTAAGGCTGTTGGAGAATTCAGATCTAAAAACAAAACACCAACCTACTAGAGAGAAAATTAGGGAATTTTACCAATGCCTGATTGGTTTAGCAGATAAAATACTTTTGAAAGAAGACATAAAGAAGAACACATATCTGCACTAGTTGAATCAGTAAACAGAAGTAGCTCATATAATATTTTGGTAAATTTTAGTTTAATGCATCTGTTCTATTTCTCTTTACATTTTCAAAGTGTTGGAGTTAGAATATACCAATTACTAAGAGTGAAAGCTTAGATAATTTCTAGGTATTAACAGTAAATTTATGCCTCTGAATCACTTGGCAAGGAAAGAACTTTTATTCTATATTGCTAAAGTCTATTTTTTGGTCTACGAGACTACAAAAGCAGTGTGAAGATGTACATATCAAGGTTTGGGTACTTTAAATGGTCGCAAACACGTATTTATTTGAAGTACTAATTTGAAGAAGAATTAGACCAGGGTAGTGCTCATGTTTCAGTACCAATAGGTTCCTGTTGGACATGACTTTCAGGAGTACAACTTGTTTCTTTGCTCCCCCAGGTCTGAAGCACAGAAGCATGCTTTCCACTGAGCCTCACACTACCACCTGTGGTACAGAATGTCTCTAAGTGAGAATAACAGTGTTGTGTTTGCCTATGAATCTTCAGTGCACAGTACCAATGTACTTCTCAGCCTTGATGATCAGCGAAAGCAAGATATCCTTTGTGATGTTACAATTTTAGTGGAAGATCAGCGATTCCGGGCTCACAAAGCTGTGCTTGCCGCTTGCAGCAGTTACTTCCTTTCAAGAATTGTGGGCCAGGTGGAGGCTGATCTTATCATCACTTTACCAGAAGAGGTGAGTGCCACTCCCTTCTGCATTTTACCTGTCACTGCTTCTAATCTGCTTTGTTCAGTTCTCTTTAATGGTAGGCTGGGGTTTAACTGACAAGTCAGAGTAGGGGATTTAAGAGCTGAAAGAGACCAGCCCACAAACTGGGATACAAAAATTTTGAATTCAAGTACTTCATATATATTAAATTGTAAAGAGTAACTACTGCCATCTTGGTATAGGGTCTGTTGGGTTTTGCCAGTGTTTTGATTTTTTGACTTTCATCCCAAACAAAAATTAAATAAATGACTACTGCAAGAGTTGCTTTTCTAGGTCAATCACACTAAGAGTTTTTTAGGGTTTTTTCTTGTTTGAGGATAGCTAGCTAGAAATGTGTGAGAGAAAGTGAAAGGAGTAGTGTTTGTCCCCTCTCGATCCTTGCAGTTTTTGCAGTGTTTCTCTCTTAAATAGAAAGAAAGTACAGTTTTAAAATACCATTTTATTTTTTTCTTTCAGTTTCATTTATGAATGCTACTTATTTGTAAAGCCACTTTAATGTTTTGTTAACAATGCTAAGTCTGAAGATATCTTGGCAGCTTATAGATAAACTGTGTTTTATGTTATATTTCCTTGCATTATGAGGGATGAATTAATGTGGTGGTGTAGTCATTAGTAGTGTAATCTCCAAAGCATATTTCACATGCTATTTTAAGAACTCTTTAGGTAGGCAGTAAGAGTTTACAGACAGTTTTAAAGAACTGGTCTCTGTGTAGATCTTATCAACTTCTTTTCATGTGTTGTGTTCTTTAAAAGAACATAACAAACAACTATTAAAAAACCCCAAAGTAAACAAACCCTCAACTGATTCTTAAAATGAGTTGCATTAGTAATTAATTATTTTGCTGGCAGAAGGATTGAGTGTAATAAGCGCCTTGATAGAGTGCTTTGTTTAGCATAAGATATTGTTCATTTCAGTAAAGGCAGAGTGTGGACGTGAGTTTGAGTATTAATAATGCACATACTGCTTTATTCTTTAGTTGCAGAGAAAAGGCTAAAGGAAGTGTCATGTAGTTGGCAATTTGTTTGTATGATCTGTTTGTGGCTTGTACTTGATTCCTTAGACAATTTTTCATGTGTAGATATTGTACAGTTTCTAATGAGACAGTTTTTGTTTATCTCTGGATTCCCTGATAGGCAACTGTTGTGAAGACATAAATGTTCAATTAAAATCACTTGCTCTAAAGGGGCTTTAAATTGAGAATTATGTTTGGTGTACAATTTTTAAGTGCATTTCTTCAAATCTATGGGAAGAAGAAAAAAGCAGGTGGCTGTAGTAGTAAATAATCATATGTGGTCAAACACCATTTTTTTCAAACTTTTTTTTACATCAGTGGTGCATAAAACTAAGTGATTAACAGTAATTGCTCTTCAAAAACTACAGTTAAATACCAGCAGCATATTCTAGAGTAATTAATATACAACTTGCTTTGAAATATGTCTTTGTGATGTTGAAATCTAGTTACTGCTTTTCAGCATACAGCAATATTTTTCACTTTTAGTACTGCATTGCCAGAACATTTTATTAAGAGATTGATCATAGTGAAGAAAACTGTCACAAAATGTGCATGATGAAAATTGTATCAGAAGAATTGTTTCAGAATGAGTTTGACCAGGTTTTCACAATAGAACAAATCTGTTGCTTTTGTCCTGTACTCTGGACAGGTAAATTTGTGTATTTCTCAGCTTAAACCCAAATAGAACATACTATTGGTTTTTTGTTTGTTTGTTTTTGTTATAGGTAACGCTTAAAGGATTTAGTCCTTTGCTTCAGTTTGCATATACAGCAAAACTTGTTTTAAATAAAGACAATGTATCTGAAGTTTGCAAATGTGCAGAATTTTTGGGTGTACGCAACATTGAAGAGTCCTGCTTTCAGTTTCTCAAATTCAGATTTTTGGACTTTAAATTGGATCAGCGGGAATGTGCTAGGAAGAAATGTTGCACACAGCGTTGTCAGAAAGCAAACCCTAAAACTGGCAATGCGGATGATGGAGACCTAGAAATAAATTTTGATGTAGAAGCACTTCTAGAAAAGGAATATAGTCAAATACCTAACACAACGCCCTGTAAAGATGAAGAAAATGCTAAATCGTCACCTATTCTCCAAGATAATGCCAATCAAAACTGCGATCCTGTACATTTAGAAAGGGGTAGTGCTTCCAGCTTATCTTCCCAATGCCCAAAATACAGAAAATTCCAGAAAGCTTTTGGAAATGACAAAGTTCATACTTCTGAGTCCAATTCCAGTATTAAAGATGTTCAGGTACCACCATTTGCAACTTCTCTTGAGAAGGAAATACCTGATAATGATGGCATACAAAAAGCCCGGGACTGTGTGCCTATGCAGCTGATCTCAAACTGTGAAGAGACTCAGGTAGAAATGGAAGAAAGGGAAGAAGGCATTCAGAAAAAAGAAGAATCAAAGAGAGATTCTGTGACTCACAATATGTCATGTCCTGTGGAGAAAATGGATCTTGCTGCTTTCCCCCAAAACTCTGCTGCATCTCATGGACCCAATTCTGTGTCTGTTTTACATAGTTGTGAGCAATATGGTGACCTGAATTTCAGTAGTATGCAAAACAACACAGTCTTAGCTGAAAAAACTGTGTTAAGTACTGGAATTGGAAATGACAAGACTGAAAGTCAAGGTAACCCATCTTCAAAAGTGGATTTGTGCGTTAGGGAAGCCACTAACATCACCTCAGCGGGAGATCGAAGCAGTGTGGAGAGAGAGATAGCAGAACAGCTAGCACAGGGGTTTTGGAGTGATATTCACAGCACAGATGCCTGTCAAATACAGTTACCACCCGCAGTTTCTAAAGATTACTTGGAGCCAGCGAATTCGGGGAAAAAAACGGAGTGTCCGTGGCTGGGGATCAGGATCAGTGAAAGCCCTGAACCTTGCTCTCAGCGAACTTTTACAACACTGAATTCTGTCAGCTGCCCCTTTATAAGCAAGCTTAGCACTGAAGGATGCTCCAATACCTCTGAAATAAACAGTGGAGATTATGTTCAGGGACGGCAACAAGAACAGTGCTCCTATAATTATGTGATAAGTTTGGGCGAGGATTCGGAGACAGACACCGAGGGAGACAGTGAATCCTGTTCAGCAAGAGAACAAGAATGTGAGGTAAGAACATCCTGATGTATCCTTAGCTTTCCAGTCTCTTAAAGCCATATTCAAAAATCTAATTCTGAGTCTTCTGCATTTTGTTGTTTTGAGGTTTTTTTTCTGTGGCCACTTGTTTTAAAAAGTCTGGAACTAAAACTTTAAATAACCATTCAGGGATTTATATAGTGAGGTCATTGTTAATTCAGGGAAAGACTGAATTAAAGTATGAAAGTATTTTTGGTCAGATACCAAAGTGTTAGGTCTGTACATATTTAAAGATTTTTTTTCTGGAACAACTGTCAGAAAAGGTGGTGAGTCTTAAATCAAGGCATGAAGGTTTGTTCTGAGATTGTTTTCTTTTATCTGCTTCAGTTAGATTTAAGAAAACTCTAAACTTCTTAGAACCTTTGTTTAATAGAAAGTTGTCAGTTTTCTTGGTTTTATTCTGAACTGTGGGGTCAAGGTGGGAGAAAAATGATACATCAGATTTGATTTGAAGTGAAAATTAAGTTTTTAAGCTTGTGTCAATAGCTGTGTATTTAAGACTGTTTAATATCACCTTCTCCAACACTAAGGTTATTTTTGTTCCTCTGACTGCAGTAATTATTTGGTACTTCCTTTCTTTGTTACTGCTTTAGTACTGGTTTAGGCAGATAACATACAAGACTAGTCTAATCCTAAAAGATTTTGTGATATACCTGGAACAATTTCCATCTCAGTTCTTAGCATCATAGAATTGCAGTGTAGCTGCATGATGGATAATTCAGTGTTACAAAAATCCAGTTGTTCGTAAAGCACTGGGGTTTTTATCTTTTCAAGATGCAGAGCCTTACTGAGACTGAACATCAGTGGAACCTGCCATCAATACAAAAAGCTGCAATGCCAAAGAAAAGGCCAGAACTGGTTAAATACATTCCTCACCTTTATGTGAGAAGATGGCATAATTCCTGAGGACTCAGAATACTGGTACTGAGAACTCAGTACTCTGGTTTTTTTGTTGTTTTTTGCCCGTTTGTCACCAGTAGTAGCCAATCAGAGAAGAGATTTTTCTGTGTTCTTTAAAAAGTAAATTCAGATCTTTGACCACACCAAGGTAACATATTCTGCTACTCACTGTACTCAAATGTAGGGATTAAAATAAAGCATCTTTAGTTGGATACTCAAAAAGCCATGGTGATTATTTTGTAAAGGTAGATATGTTTTTCAGTATTAATCAACATTTTGTGATCTCAAATGCTTTTGTATCTCAGGTATACAACAGTAGCAAGAGCCTGATCCTCTCTCTTCCACAACACTAAGAAATAAAAGACAAATATTGTAACTTCTGTATTTTAAGAAAATGACTGTTTCAGATGAACTTTTCCTGCAGGAATAAAAAACATAGATATAAAAATGTATGCAGGATGCTGTCTTAATAGTAGCTTTGGGAAAACTTTAGACTGTATTAGTGAGTCTTGATACTTGTTTTGTTCCTCACCAAACTGTAACTCATCTTCATAGACTGTTTCATCTGCATATTTGATGCACACACAAGTAGCTTTCATCCCACTCTGAATATGCTTGTAAGGATCTAGTGTAAATGTGCAAATACTCTATTGCACCTGTGCTTGAACTCCTGTAGTTGAATCCCCTGGATTTTATCCCATCACCTGATGGTTATGTTACTTTACTCTTGTCTCTAAGATGTAGGAAGAAAAAAGAGTTGTGTGATAAAGAATGCTTAAAATGGAAACTTGACTTGTTGATGTTTTTGTACATCAGTTCTACCTTGGATTTACAGCTGTATCTCACCTTCTAGGTAAAACTGCCATTTAATGCACAAAGGATTATCTCACTTTCAAGAAATGACTTCCAATCATTTCTGAAAATGCATAAATTAACTCCTGAGCAATTGGACTGTATTCATGATATCCGAAGACGAAGTAAAAACAGAATTGCAGCACAGCGATGTCGCAAGAGAAAACTTGACTGCATACAAAATCTTGAATCTGAAATTGAAAAACTGGTATGTATAAATATTCATTGCTGTTGTCATGTCTTTCTCTAAATGTCTTGACTGACTATCTGGCAGTAGCTTGAGAGTGAGGTGGTTTACTACCTTTTCCACTCAAGCTTAAAAAACTTTATCAGTCTTGTATGATTTCCTGACATCAGTTCTAGAGTTTTCATAGTCTTGCTCTAAAGTTCACACATTTTTCCTTCTGAGGACTTGTTTCCATTCAAATAAAACATGCATCACAGCATAATTTTTGGTGAATGATGTTTCTGAAACCCACAAGCTTTGAATTTAATTGTACAGAATGATTCCCAGAGGGTTATCCTACACTGGTTTTTGCCTCTTCCCCTTTCTTGCTTCAAGATTTTGTTCTTCAGCTCACAGTATTGCTTGTGATGAAGTTTGCAGTTATGCAATTATTAGTTGTGTAAGTACTGTTCTTGGAACATATCAGCATGGGCTGGTGAACTGTTTCCTGAGTCTTCAATGTTAGAAATGAAACCCTTGCAGAAAGGTGCAAGATAAAGAAGAACTTGGGAAGTTGCTTGCCTTTCTAGCAGTTGCATCAAGATTGTAGCTGAGGAATTGATGCATCCAGATTTCTCTGCAGCCATCTGTTAATATATTTTCTCCTCCTTAAGAAGGCAATAAAAAGATAAATATGTAACTTAAGAGAAGTGTAGGTAATCTGAGGTTAGGATTATGCAAAAATAGCAATGGGAAGAAGATAATGCAGTGTTTTTTCAGAAAAATAAGTTTTTGTTTGACTCTATCATCTCAGTTTCATAGCTGGTCATACCATGTGCATGAAATAGTTCAATTGTTTAAGACTACTGTACTCTTACTCTCATTCATGGAGCATTTTAGGCTTGGTGTACCTGAATTTGGTATCTGTATCAGCTGGAACATAGCAGTCATGTTGCATCTTTTTGAACTTCAAAGTGAAAAGGAAAATAAAATTAGAGCCAAGTGCCATGGACTGGAAACTTATTTTCCTGTGATCATCATCTTTCACTGCATCTGCTCCTACTTCTGCAATGAGGAGATAGGCTTTGAAGGAGGACTTGGAGTGCCGTAGAGCTCTGGTGAACTGACAGAGCAGGTTGTGCTCAGTGAAGAAGATGCTCTGTGAGGAAGGGTAATCACATGATTGTATTAATGATATCTTTACTGAAGAGAGAAGTTGCATTTCTGACATTTCAGAACTTTTTGCCTGGTTTTGTCATCATGTTGTCTTTTCTGTTATGTAACTCTGTCAATATTTTGCAATACTTGGGCAGGGAATTAAAGGTTGATCTGCAAGATTAGATATGTGGTTGTTTGAGACTAATAATAATAAAATAATATTCTTCTTTCTGTGGACCTATGCTGTAACAGACTGAATGTCTGCTGTTTGACAGACATTCTAAGCTGTGATGTTGTCTTTGCTGTGCAAGGCCTAGATAATGAGTGTTGAGTCTTGAGAGGTGAGGTGAGGTCATAGTTGTATGAATCATCCTCTAGGCACAAACATGTTCCGGTTGCTTTTTTGGTTTTTTTTTAACTGTGCTGATAAGTTTCTTCAGAGATTCCTGAAAAGACCCATGGAGCTGTTGACCATGCCTGATAGTCACAGATCATCAAATTTGTATAAGCTGTACACAAATACAGAAAGATTAAGATCTGTCTAAGCATGATTTCCAGGTGGATGGAAGAAGAGAGATGTCTTAGAAGGGCTATGTATGGTACATCCAGGTTGCTTTATGCATGATGGCTCCTGCCTTGTTCTTGTTCTATGGGTCAGTCGTGTCTCAGACCTTTTAGACGTTGATCTTCTCAAAGTATCATCTGTAATGTGGCTTTCAGAGGGAATAGAATGGTGTAGCTATAGTTTAACAACTCTTAACAAGTAGATAATACTCTTTACTGCCAGTTAGGAAATACTTTTTGGTGGAATTCCTCATGCTGGTTTCCAGTCCGTGCAGTATATAGTCTTGTATGAGTTTCTGTTTGGTGCTGCTTCAGGTTTTTTCTCTCTCAGAAGATGCTTGTGATGTGTTTCTTGGAAGAGTCCTGTATTTGGAACGGACTGATCCCTGCCTAGCTAGAGACTGCAAACTGGCAGCTGGCAAGTAGCTTTGCTGACAAGCACCTTGGGGCCTGGTCAGACAGCAGGCTGAGCATGGATCAGCAACATGTCCAGACTGAAAAAAAGGCCATCGGTGTCCTGGGCTGCCTTAACAGGAGTGCAGCCTGTTGTTGGAGAGCAGTGGTTGTTACCTGTCTTGGCATGTGTAACACTGAATCTTTTGCTGTGTTTTCACCTCTCCTAGTTCCAGGAGCACATTGATAAACAGGAGGAAGGTTGGGTGAAGGCTACTGGGATGGTCAAGCCTGAAGTACTTATGTGGTGAGAGGCAGAAGAAATGGAGCTTCTACCTGGAAAAAGGATGGGGAGACCTAATGGCTACCTGGCCCTATCTGTGAGGCAGTCCTTGAGGTTATAGAGCCTGTGGTAGTGGAAGATCTTCAGCTTCCTGGGGGGAATACTTGACAGGAGGAGAACAAGAGACATGGTCTTAAATTACAAGGGGGGATTTCATCTGAATATAAGGAAAGTTTTTTCTTTCAGTGGGGACAGGCAGGCAGTGGAGCAGTTCATCCTGAAAGGCTGTGCATGCCCTGTCTTTGAGGATTTTGTGGCATGACTGAGCAAAGCCCCGAGCAGCCTGATCTTACTTGATCTCTGACTTTGTTTTGAGCAGCAGGTCACATTACAGACCTGCTGAGATACCTCCCTACCAAGTGATTCTGTAAAACTGAAAATCTTATGTTTAATTCTACTTATATTGAAGAAAAATATTGTTCAGTGCTGAATCTGTTATCTGGGAGAGTTATCTTTGATCATGTCTCTTGATCTTCTATACTGATAGTCTTTTTCACCTCTTCATATAGCCTTTGCTATTGACCTTTCAGGTGAATCTTGGTCTTCTTGTTGGTTACTAGTGTTCTGTATTTGAGAATACACAAGGGCTGCTTAAGGAGATGCTGATGTATTAGAAACAGCTCTTTCAGAGACCCTGTGTATATTCACATTCCTTGTACTTTCTCCTGTACAACCGGATGACCCTGCCTGAGCAGGGAGATTGGACCAGATGACCCAGTGGTCCCTTCCAACCTGACCCATCCTTTGATTTTCACTTCAAAACTTTAAAATGAGGGTACTTGCAAGGGGGAGCAGAGTAGAGGACAACTGATGTCAAGAAGCACTACTTCAGTGAAGATTCTGTAGCTGAGGAGGAGGATGTGTCAGTGCTCCAAGGAAAATGTAATTGAGATCTTGTTTATATATTATAGCAGGGTGAGGTGTGTGAACTAAGTACACTCTTTACCAAAGGATTCAAAAGAGCTCTCAGTTTATTATGACCTCAAAACTAACTGGCATTACTTTGTAGTATTAGTATAGTGCTGATAAAATAAAACAATAATATTCAAATGTATTAACCTGTGAACAGCTTCAGAAGGGGGGTGAGGAATTTATGCTGGAATAACTATATCTGGATGTTCATGTTTGTTTTAAATAGCAGTCCAGATAATTCCATCAGTCCATAATACACAGCTGAATGCCTCTACATAGCCAAAAGGTATTAAGTGATCTGCCTAACAAAGTGGGGAAGATTTTTGTGAAAGTATTAAAAAACACCTGGAGGACGATGCAGTTATCAGTCACAGCTAGCAAGGCTCCATGAGGGGAGAGCCCTGATTTCCTTGTATGACAGGGTAAGCCACCCAGCTGATCTAGGAAAACCAGCAGATGTAATTCTCTTGGACTTCACCAAAGCTTTTGACAGGCTCTCCCAGGATCCTTCTGAACAAAATGTCCAGCCCACAACTGGATAAACAAATCGTGTGGTGGAAGAACAGCTGGCTCATGGGTCAGGACCCAATGGTGACAGTGACTGGGTGACATCAGGTTGTCACTGGTCCCTAGTGGGGTTCTGCAGGGCTCCATCCTGAGCCCTGTGCTCCTCAGCATCTTCATTAACGACCTGGACACAGGACTCAGTGGAACACGCTGTAAGTTTGCCATTGACACCACATGGGAGGAGTTGTCAACTCCCCCGAGGGCAGAGAGACCTGGACAAATTGGAGACTTGGACAATCACCAACTGTGTGAAGTTTAACGAGGGCAAGTGCCGGATTCTGCTCTGGGACAGGGCAGCCGTGGCTGTGTGTAGGGACTGGGGAATGAGAGGCTGGAGAGAACTGTAGAAAGGGACCTGGGGTTCCTGGTCCATGGCCAGCTGAGCCTGAGTCAGCAGTGCCCTGGCAGACAGGAGGGACATTCGTGTCCTGGGGGGTCTCAGGCACAGCATCACCAGCCAGGCAAGAGGAGGTATTGTCCTACTCTGGGTCTGCACTGGGATAGCCTCACCTTGAACATTGTGTGCAGTTTTGGGCACCACTGTTTAAAAAATGACATTAAGCCAGTGGAGACCATCCAAAGAAGGGTCATGAGGATGGGGAAGTTATGGAGGGGGGAAATCTTATGAGGGGTGACTGTGGGCATTTAGTCTGTTCAGCCTGAAGAAAAGGAGACTGAGAGGAGACCTCATTGAGGGGCAGGTGCCAATCTCTTCTCTCTGTGATCAGTGACAGGATTCGAGGAAACAGCATAAAGCTGAGTCATGGGAGGTTTAGGTTGGGTATTAGGAAAAGTCTCTTCACCCCAGAGGATGGTTGGACACTGGAACAGACTCACCAGGGCAGTGGTCACAGCACCAGTCTGACAGAGTTCAAGAAGCGTTAGGACAAAGTTCTCAGACACAGGGTGTGACTCTTGAGGTATCCTATGCAGGCCCAGGAGCTGGACTCAGTGACCCTGATGGGTCCTTTCCAGTGTGCCGTATTTTATGATTAAGAGCTGCTCCCAGTATGCTTTCACAACGTCCTCTGTCTACTAATTTTAGACAAAAAGAACTGGCAACAACTGTTCCTCTTGCCAAATGCTGCCTGAACTTAATCAGTTCTTTCAAAAAGAAGTTGTAGAGGTTGCAGTATGAGGTTTCTCTGCAGAAAGGGGATATGAGGAATGAAAATAATAAAACTTTCCATGAGTGAATTGACATAACACTAGTTGTAACACATAGTCCCTATGATTAAAACTTGAAAACTATTTAAAGGTTTTTGTGTCTCAAAACTGTATCTTCTTTTAATTAATTAGTTACAAAATTTAAAATGTATGTGTTGCGACCTGTTTAGATTTGGGTTCTTTGTTCTTTTCGTTCAACTTCTTCATGATGATCTTGCTTGTTCCGTGTAGTTCTTTGCCATTTCCTCATTTTTCTTTTTTCAAAAAGTTGTTTGTTTCCATGTTTTCATGATAACTGAGAACATGACTTCTCAGTTATCAGTGTCTTTTCATCTTTAGCCAGTTGTATCAGAAGCCTCAGAAAAATTCACAACACTGAAGCAAAAAAATAAGCTTGATTTAATACAGGCTATTTTTTTCTACTTGATATTTCTTAGTGAGTTGCCATCCTGTTTGTTGCCATGTGCTTGGACAATCCTGCTAACATTATCTCTAGGTTGTCAGATCTTCAGCACATTGTCTTTCTTTACCTTTCTTAAATTTTCTGTCTAATTTAGGAACTATACTTAACTCCATTGTTTGTCCTATAGTGGATTTGACACTTCTTGAGAATGGAAGTTACTTCACCTAATGGAATAGTATCAATAATTAAAATGTGATATCTGATTTTTCAGCCTTTCAATTTTAAAATACAGATCTCTATGAAGACTCCTTAATGTTTTGTTGACTCGTTGGTAATAGTTTGTGTTACCCTGTAGATCTAGTGTTTCAGGAATATTTACAGTAAGTTCAACTATGTTTCATTTGTTCAATAACTACAAATTACTCCTCTGTCTGCCAGCATGAGTTTGGAAAAAGCTGCATATCTGAAAAATCACGTCAAATAGCTTAGCTGATGATGCATCCAGAGAAATTAGGATAGGCCTTTTGATATGTGTTTGATTGTGTTGCTGCTTACTTTGTTAATACCAAATTATTTCTGTTTCAGCAGACCAGAGTATTTGAAGTCTTCTTTTAGCTTTGATAGGAGCTTAAACCATAGTTTTTATGTGAAAATGTAGACTAAAATATTGTTTTTCTTTTTGCAGCAAAATGAGAAGGAGAATTTGCTGAAGGAAAGAAACCACATTTTATCAACTCTGGGTGAGACAAAGCAGAATCTGACTGGACTTTGCCAGCAGGTGTGTAAGGAAGCAGCCTTGAGTCAAGAGCAAATACAAATACTTGCAAAATATTCGTCTTCAGATTGTCCACTCTCATTTTTGTTCCCGAAAAGAGAACAAATTGTTCCATCTGATAGTGAGCTTGTGGTACCAGCATCTGTAGAATCAGCAAATGGTCTTTCAGGTGCCACACCTACAGCTGAGCAGAGTACCTGTTATCAGTGTGTCAAAAGCGTGTGTGAGGCTGTGTGTGATCAAGTACAAGAACTGCATCCAGTTTCTGCCAGAACTTTGGAGCAAACATCGCTCATGGAACAGTGTGGACAGAGCAGTGGCATCACAGACTTCTGCCAGCAAATGACTGATAAATGCACTACAGATGAGTGAATTTCTCCTTCCCATTGCCAGCCTCTCAACATTGCAACTAGAAATGAGATTGAGCATTATTGGAAAGTAACTTACTAAGTGAGAGAAAAGATAGAAGGTTTATCTTTCGAAACTATATTGACAATTACGTAGTCACCATTATTACTTGGCAAGCTTTGGGTTTGCTCTGTGTAGTTCCCAAACATAATTTGTATGTGTCAGCCTTGGAGCTTTTTCCATGTAGTTATGCCAAGGAGGGTTCAGGAAAGCTATTGAAAAGTACAGACTCTGTTCACAGGTGCTTATTTGTGAGGAAGTTTTGTTCATGTATAGAGCAGCATACTCTGATTTATGCCACAGTGTTAAATGCCACCCTGCATTTTAAGGAAAGCCTCCTGACAGCTGTTTATGCACAATGACTTCTGTATCTGGAGTTCTTCTAAGACTTCTTTTTTCCTGGTAGACAAACCTTAAGAAGCTCCATAAATGTTCATTTTGTAGATGGTCTAAGTAACAGGATAGGATGAAGAGATTCTGGAAGGTGCACTCTGCAATAGCTCCTTGTTTCCTGCTGTTCCCCTCCCCATCCCAGGAATGACTTCTACTGAATTAAAGTAGTAGGCTACTACTAGTAGTAGAATTGATTAGTAGTAGACTTTTATTGATTAAGTGCTTTTGTCTCATCTCTCTAGTACAGAATTAAAAGAATTTAAAAAATTAAACTGGAGCAGTAGAGGTGCTGCCACATTACTGCTCTCTTCTCTAAATTTAGAGGGAGGAATAACAACACACTGCGGAAGGCAGACATCTGAAACTGATACAGTTCTTGGATGAATGTGCATCAGATCCTCTGGCATCTGAATCCCATAGGCTTATTAAAACTCACTGCTGTATTGTGACTTCTGTTTCTGGCATCTTCAAGCTTGCTGCTCATTTATGGCAAGTTGGAATCAAAGTATTGTGAAAGTCTAAGGACAGACATTTTTTTTAAGGTGTTCAGGCGCCACATTTTTTTCTTTCAGTGCCTAACTGCCTAAAGTAAGTTACAAATATTTGTTCTCTGATCACTGGGACCAGTAAAGTTCTATTTCAGAATCAGTCTTCAGGTACTTTATGGCTAAACCTGTAGTATATTTTCAATGGCTTGTGCTATTAGCATAGGTATATAAAGTTTATTGAAGAAATGAACTGGAGATAGTTCCTTTATTACTTTGTGAAGGAGAAATTCAGCTACTGAAAATAATCCCCATTTTCTAGATTTTTACATAACAGTGGATGCATATTGTATACCAATGATGCTTTGTTATTTAGATGTTATTCTCACACCAGAACTAAGTATTGAACCTCACCACAGAAAACTTTGGGTCTGCTGGTTTACAAAACATGAAGAATCTTGTACAAGCCAGTGGAATTCTTCATTTCCTACCTCAGAATGTGTATTAGCTTTTTGTGTCTTTGTGTGCATGTACAGTAGGCAGCAGCTAAGCAAAGGCCCTTGTAAATACTGCTGTTCAGTTTTACCTTGCAGTGAGATGAAACTTATTCTTGGCAAGGCTCTTTTTTTCCCCCTTCCCCATAGGTAACATAGCATTAATAAATACAGTAAGCCACTTATTTAAAACAAAAATCTAAAATTTGACAGAATTTCAACACTTCTTATAACCAGCACATAACACAAATGACTATACTACCTCACCTGTGGGACTGAAAGTTGATTCAAACTCTAGTGAATCCTTGGATTTTCATCATATATCATTACCTTTTTAAGGGAGAAAAGTATGCTAATGGAAGATAGCATGTATAAATCACAATGCTTGCAGTAATTGAAATTCAGAAATACTACATGGCAGACATCATGATTATTGAATTGAAATTATTTTAAATTACTGTCATTGAGATATGATGATCTGTATATGTATTACTTTATGAAGCTCTCTGGGCTTTTTCTCCAGTTTCTTCAGATTCCTGGTTAATTTAATCCTGTCTCCCTCCCAGGCTGCCACTCTGGGAAGCATTTTGCTCTCATGTCTCCATTTAAAAAGCAAACCAACAAGAAACAATCAAAAACAAAATTCAAAGCCCAAACCTCTACTGTTCATAGTTTCTATCACTTTTACAACTGGTGATATTCTGAAATGACGTGGACAATGGCATTAAAGCATTGTCCTTGTAGTGCACATAATTGGAAATAGAATTCCTTGGGGTAAATACTTGTTATGATGAGGTGGAGCATCTTTGTAGGGAGTGGCTTGCCGAGAGATTATCCAGTGGCCCAAAGCCCTGGCACACTTGGCTACAGATATTGGAAAACAGGGTCAATGATGACCAAATGTGAGTATGGAATATCCCTAAAGAGTTGTGCTCCACTGCTGCAGTTTGGGAATCAGTCACAGCCTGAATTCCATTAAACTGATGGTGGAGGGATTCCAGGGTGGGAATCATGGCATTGACCTATGATAAAAGTAACATCATGTTTTTAAACCTGCTATGAACTTGAAGTTTGAGGGTAGGTTTTTGCCTGACCAGCTGCATCTAAATAATTTTAAAAATACTTAATACCCTAGACCTACAAGTTGCATGTTGACTTCTATGAGTCTATATCACCAACTTGCAAATGTTACGAATGAATGACAATTTTATGATACAGAATTCTCAGGAAAATGTTTTTGGAGTTTGGTTTTTTGTTGTTGTTTTTTTTTTTTTTTCCAGTAAAGAAATACTCAATTTTGAAATTGTAAAATACTTTGTTAAAGCATGTTTTAAAATACTTCGGACAAACTATCTTAAAGCCATAAGGGTATGATGGCATGCAGATTGTAAAATAAACAGATAATTACAACAGTTGATTTTGTATTTTTCATAATTCAGTATTTTCTAAGTCTACAATAAAAACCACTATCCTTTCTACAAAGGCTTTTCTATTTTGTGTAAGTCTTCTGCTGTTAAAGTCTCTACTGGTGCATTATTCATTTATGTAGTACTGCTCAAACAGTTCTGAAAACGGTAGCAAAGTAGTCTCTTATATAGTTTATGAGTTTAATAGGCCCAAACCACTAGCATAGGATTCTTCAGACAAAGCTGAAATCTAATAACGTAGAGAGATAATTGTACCAAAGTTGGGTATCTAGCTATAGGAGTGCATTCTTACACCCAGACAGGTATTTCTATATAAGGGAAAGAGTTTCAGCTTACCTTGAAACATATAAAGAAGTTAATCTAGAATTTTCTATAGCCTGCTCATTGTAACTGGCTCAGTGCCAGCACAGTGATTGGGCTTTAGAAGTCTGTTCTCAATTTCATTGGGCAAGGTGCCAAATAGCCCACCTAAACAATCAGCTACTAAAGGGACAGCACAGAGGTGCTCGAGGCTTTTTTGGAATGCCTTAGCCAGTGTAAGAGTGGTTTGGACACGGTGTTCAGCTTCTATATCTTTGTTTTATAATGTTTATTATTTTTGTTGTTATAACCTATTACTTTACAAAGCATGTCCAGAGAAGCTGTCTCGCCATTTATTAAACCATTTTTCTGCAAGGCTGGACCCTCGGAGGTATTGGGCCACTCTCAATACCTGGTGCCTGGCCAGGGACACCTTATACTGAGATGCCCAATTCAAGTTTCTGCTGACTAGCCCTCAGTCAGTTAGGCCGTGTTGCTCTTGGTTTTCGTTTTTTTAAAGCGAGCTTTGATTTTTTGGTCATGAAAAAAACCGCATTGTGGGTCTAAAAGGTAAGAGGGAGTTTTTGGACTGCCTCATGCCGGTGAGAGGGGGATCGTAGCGGGATCACCGATATAGGAACGCAGGCAAACCTCCTCGACGGAGAAGCTACACAGACTGGCAGAGCCGGAGTCGACAAGAAAAACAACAAACGCCGCTGACCAGAGATCGGGGACAAACCAAGAGAGCAACGAGAGCTTGGGGAGTGAGATGAAAACCCAGCATTTAAACCCAGTTTAGCAGTTAAGCGAGACTTTTATTTTTATTTTAATTATAATTTAGCAATTTAAGACTTTAACTTGAAAAGAAACACCTCGAAAGACTTGTAAAATAAGTCTATAAAAAATCCGAAAGCAGAAACACGTGCAGTCTGGAGAAAAAAGAGATTTGATTGAAAAACCTCGCAGGACGAGTTGTAACATACCTTTAAAAGGAGCAGAAAAACGGAGCAAAGCAGTTTAAAACGTAAGAAAACCAGAGCGCTAATCAAGTAGAAGAAAAAAACGTGCTTTAATTCTGTAATCCCAAAAAGCAGTCTGTTCCTTACGCTGACCCTGAAAAGCAGACCGGGACCTGTCCGGAAAGCCCCGAACTGCCTTTTCCCCCTCTCCTTCTCCCTCAGCAAAACAAGTATCATGATCCTGGCCATATTAACAACGTTCCCGTCCCGTCCGTCCTTCCCATTCCTTCGTGTTCCTGATGTTCTCCTACCAATAATCCTAAAAACAAAAGCAAATTCAGAAGGTGCCGCGCAGAAATTTTAAAAATGCGCAGAAAAAATATTTCCTTTGTGAGAAGCCACGTGCTCCCGGAGCATATTGCCTGAGCACAGGTTTTCCCCTTCGTGGCCGGTACCATCCAGTTGTGCCTCGCCAGGCACGCCAGGTCCCACGAGTCACAATGTCCCTCCCTGTGAGCCGCGGGACCGCTCCTCTTTCGTGCGCTGTGCTCACAGCTCCAGCCTCCAGCACAGCTCCTCAGCTCTGGCAGACACGCCCCAGCTCAAGCAACCGTGGGAACCACAGCCAGCATACAGCAGCAGCTTTCGCATACTGCAGTCTCTCTCTTGCCTCAAACAGCGGGAGACACACAGCGAACAGTAAAAGTCACTACCAGAGAGTAAAAGAGAAAAGCGAGGCAGAGCCGAGCCGCACCAGTGGTGCCGCTCCTGGTGTGTAAAGCTCTCTTCCCCCTCCGCAAGTTCCCACGGCCAGCGAGAGAGACACAAACAGCAGCCCACGTGAAGAGCCGTGCCGGCAGCAGCAGACCCCAGCAAAAACAGTGATTTAATAACCCCAGTGCCAGCGCCGAAGGAACAGCGGTAAAGGCCAGCCCGGCTCCGGCCACAGAAGAGCAAAACAAAACAAAAGCAAGGACAGAGCAAGACTGAAGCAGTGAAAGTTTATCGTCGTCTAAAACCCTCCAAGAAAACAGAACAGAGACAGCTAACAGTTCAATTCCAGCAGCCAAGATACAAAGTAGACTTAGTCCAAAAGAAGACTCATGAAAACCACCACAAGAATCCACCAAAGAAGCAGCTCAAAATACCTTAAAACCCTGACCTATTCTTTTATTTTGCAGTTTTAACAAGAAAGCCAGAACTTTGAAAGTTAATTTTTTCATCAAGATCTCAAAAAGACCACCAAATAATTCCATAACAAAAGGTTTTTCTTTTCTGTTTTGTCAATTAATCAAGAAGATTGCAGTAACTTGCCTAAAAATTTATATTCCAAACTAATTATAAAAGCTAATTCCTAAATAATTTTTCCTTTACAGGAAAAGATTCTGCAAAAATATTTTGCTTGCTCATATCTTTAATTTCAATAGTTAATTCAAAATTCAAAAGTTTTTATAAATTGCCTTTATAAATATAAAAAAAAATTCTAATTATTAAATTCATTTCTATAATTAAATTGAAAACCTTTCAAAATTCATACACCCCTAAAAACAATTTGTTTTATAAATAAGTCAAGAAAATCTAAAATCTCATAACCATGTAGTAAAATCCTAACACCAAAAATAAAAATCAGATTTTAAGAAAGTCTAAAAACCCTATCTCAAAACCAAAAAAGAACAACTGTCTACATGTTTTTCAAAGTTCATATTTTATATTTACAAATTTTTATATGTTGCAAGTTTAATAGAAAAAGCAAAGACCTCTCAAGAAAAAGTTCTAATCAATTGTAAAATTTACATTAAAATACTAATCTTTTTCCTTTTTTCTCAACAGCAACTGTATTGTCACATGTTAAAGCAAACTAGATTCCTAAGTTTTATAGCAAAGAGCAATGTAATAGCAAACTTTTAACCATACATCTGCCATCAAAATTCATCAGCTCTTGTAAAAAGTGTCTCATATATCTCAAAGTCAAATTAAGACAATTGTGCAACCATGCCCAAACTACCAAACACTAACTATGCCATCAATAGCAGCAAAAGTTAACCCTCAAAATTAAAAACAAGTATCATGCAATATCAACCATTTAAACAATTCAAACAAATTCACTTG
This sequence comes from Cisticola juncidis, assembly GCA_013400215.1. Taxonomy (NCBI): domain Eukaryota; kingdom Metazoa; phylum Chordata; class Aves; order Passeriformes; family Cisticolidae; genus Cisticola; species Cisticola juncidis. The sequence continues at coordinate 222,494 of VXBR01011324.1, forward strand.
TCTAACCACACACTTTTTAAAGTATGTTCTGCCTCAACACAAAGGAGAAAAAGACCAAAAAAGACAATTAAAACATCTCTTGTAAACATTTCTCATTCCTAAACGTACAGTTCTTAAAATTACAGAAGTTTTTCAACATATCATTTTGACCACATATTCTAACTAACTCATTCAAACGCCAATGTATTGTTAAAAAAAAGCACACAAATAGCTAAGAACACTCTTTAAAAGATAAAAATGGGAGAATGTGTAGAGTGCTTTCTATTATAGAAAGGTTGAACAAAGCTATATATATGTTTTTTAATCTCTCATATTCATAAAAATTCTGAAAACAAGACAAATTTTAGAGCCTGTCCTTTATGGCAGGGAGAGAGGTTTTGTCTCCACAGGTACAGAATCTAAGAAAGTTCCTGCAAAAGAAGTTGAGTCACAGCTACAAAAGAGAAAAGGAGAGCAGAACACACCTGAAGAAGAGCATGCAAAAAGACACGGAGTGACCACAGACCATGTCTTCAAAAAGACTTCTACACTTTCACACAACCCAGCAGTATAGACACTAAAACACCTGCAAAGCAGAGACTTAAGTTTTCATTAAAGTTGTACTGTTAGATTTTTTAAAGTTATTATTGTCATGTTAATATTGTTATTCTGTTCTCAAGTTGTATTTTAAAAGTGATTACCAAATCCTTATACAGAAGAAAATATAGTTCACTTGAAAAAGTCTCCCCAAACAAAAAGTAAAATTAAGATAATAAGTAATTAGAGACTAAATATCAATTTTAAAATATTAATATTTTAAATATTGGCTAAAAAAGAAGGTACCAAATTTAAAATTATTTAATCCATAAAACTACAGTTTAACTATAGAACCAAATTATTAAGTAACAGTTATTGACAGAATCATAATTATCAACAATTGTGAGAATTTTTTCAAAGTAACTATTTTTATTTCTTTTTTCTTTTTTAGTATGAATTTACAGGGTGAGACATAGGATGGTCCATTCTTACACCCAAACAGGTGTTTCTATATAAGGGAAAGAGTTTCAGCTTACCTTGAAACATATAAAGAAGTTAATCTAGAATTTTCTATAGCCTGCTCATTGTAACTGGCTCAGTGCCAGCACAGTGATTGGGCTTTAGAAGTCTGTTCTCAATTTCATTGGGCAAGGTGCCAAATAGCCCACCTAAACAATCAGCTACTAAAGGGACAGCACAGAGGTGCTCGAGGCTTTTTTGGAATGCCTTAGCCAGTGTAAGAGTGGTTTGGACACTGTGTTCAGCTTCTATATCTTTGTTTTATAATGTTTATTATTTTTGTTGTTATTAAAACCTATTACTTTACAAAGCATGTCCAGAGAAGCTGTCTCGCCATTTATTAAACCATTTTTCTGCAAGGCTGGACCCTCGGAGGTATTAGGGCATTCTCAAGGTCTAGTAAATTATCATGATATTTCCTCAGCAGTGTGTATTTGATCTATTGATTTTCTTTTCAAATTGCATATTGCTAAATACTTTTTCTCAACCTACTGAAGATTAAATTTGCTAGTGGAAGACCTGCTATTGCATATGAATGGCAGAACCAAGATAGGCAGAATTTAAAATAAAAACGCTAAAATATTTAACCAATAAGTAATGAGTGAGAATAATATTGCAGTACAGGCAAGTTGCGTATATCTTGTTAATTTGAGGAATAACTTTTAAAGCTTTCTTGATATATGATAACAGTCTAGTAAGAATTCAGTATGATACTTGAACAAGGTTTCCTAATTTTTTATTACATACAATAGTACTATCTACTATTTCATATTTACAGGGAAAGAAGAGGAGATGGATTGGAGAGACTTGGGAAAAAACAATACTCATTCATCAAAATAGCACCCCAGAATGTGTATATATTCAACTTAATCAATTTGTTGAAGGCCACAAGTCTCAAGCTTTCAGATGAACTGGCATGATTTTATTTAAAAATATTTGATGATGAGAGAGTCTCAAAAGTTCTAAATCATATTGCAATTGTATTTCTCAACCCAGTGTTGATAAATTAGACCATACATTTCATGTCATCCTGGCAACATTTGGGACTTTATCAGGCAATGATCTAGGAAAAAAGAAAGATTTTCAGTGAACAGCCTGTATTGGTTCTGAGTTTTCTTTCCTGTTATTTTGACTCTTGTTAAAAATACACTTGATTTGTATTAATACAGGATCCACTGACGTCCTTCAGATGACCTCATCAGGTTGCATTTATACAGGCCTGTCAGATACTTTTAAAGGGCAGTGAAAAGTGATGCATTGAATCAGCATGTGAGGTAATTAATATGCAGATGTTGTAACACTGTTGGTTAGAGTAGTTACAAATGCTCCTTGTAATTGTAACTACCCGTATTTACAGCATTTACTTGAAAGCAGAATAATCAGCTAGCAACTGTGTGAAATTATAGTTTTAACAAAATAGAAGGTTAAAAACCAGGGGACAGGTGCAGGGATAAAAAACAATAGAAGTCACAGAATCCCCAGATTTGCATTAATAGCAGACCGTGGGAGTTTGGGGAATGTCACTGACAACTGTTGGGCTGGTCCATTTTTCACACGTGGTGTTTGAATGTAGGAATCTTAAAAGGTACATATAATTTTCAGACTCTTATTCTGGTCTCTGAAATAAATCAGTCCTGCTTACCTATAAAACCAAGAAACTTTGCTAACCTGCATCTATCCAGATGTTATCCCAAAAAGCCTATGGACCTGTCATTAAAATGTTGAAAATCTGTCCTGGTAATTTCTTCACAGGCTTTCATAAGGACTTTTAAAACACTGAAAATTGTTTTGTTTGCACATGGAACAGGATGGGAAGAAAGGCCTTGGAGAGCCTTTGCAGAAAGCTTTTCTGCCTAAGAAAAGGCAGTCTCATCCACTTTCTGGGGCCTGCATCCAAAATTGAAATACAGCCTTCAAATCTGAATAGGTCCCAAAACTGAGGCTATACAGGAAGCCCCACAAAAACAAACTGTTACTGGCTTTTAGGTCTCCTGAGCAACCTGTTGACTTCAACCACCACTGGGGCTATGTAATAAATATTGTATATTAATTTGTGGTTTTGGTGTATATAAAATGTGAATATGTTTTGTGAAATAAAATAACACAAGCTGGTCGGGCATGAAACCAACTAGTTTCAGGACAGGCAACACCCAGAGGCTGCTATTCAGGGAAAGACAACACCGTGTCGGGAATCGGGAAGCCCACTATTGACACCAGAATAAAGGGTAAATCAAGATTGGAATCAGTCCTCCCAGGGTGATGGAACTGTGAAGTGCCTGCCATCGCGGGAGATACGATCGGAGAACGCCTCTCATTCAGAACTCACCTCCCATTCATACACCTTCCGCTTCTCATTCAGAACTTACCTCCCATTCCTACACCTTCCGCTTCTCATTCAGAACTTACCTCCCATTCATACACCTTCCACGGGGAACCCCATGCAGCAGACCGGATGGCAAAGATGAATATGAAGAAACCAATCCAAAGACAAAAGAACTGTGGGGAAATCCTCTGCCACCAGCCAAATAAACTGTATAAAAGAGGACCCCGAAAAGGGCAAGTTCGTGAACGAGGGGAGTTATGGTGTGATAGAGGCCGTAGCTGAGGTTCACCCAGTGCTGATCCCGCGCATCAGCACTGTGCTACCAATTGGTGGTTTGCCCAAAATTTTGTTCTGTAATTCTTTAATTAATAAAAAACTGTTTTATTAATTGGGAATTGGCTAATATTTATAACAGGCTACATGATTTCCTTCACAAGGAAAGATACTACCATTCACTTTTTGGAGGGCATATGCAAAATTTAAATTCAAGCATCAAAACTAAATAGGGCACAGGATTACTCACAAAAAAAAAAAAAAA
>VXBR01011324.1:226421-256643 GCA_013400215.1 Cisticola juncidis
AAAAAAAGAAAAAAGAAAAAAAAACCAAGTCCCAAGAAGAAAGGTTTTGTTCATGTTTCCCTTGCCTGGGCAGCCTACTATCTATAGAAAAAACAATGGGGTAAAGGTGCTCTCCTTGGCTGTTTAACCCCATTTTTCTCTCCCTCCTACAAATTTGGATACCACTGTTCCATCGAATTCACACAGGGAATGATCCCACACAAGAGGTTCCAGAACAAAAAGCGGTTGCAGGCCTTTACCTCTGTGAGACAGCCTCTCATCTGCAGCTGTCACACGGGGACACTGTGCTTTCCTTCCCAGGTAAAAGCAGTCATCCTTTTTCAGGAGCTTACAGCCAAAATTTGCCTGCCACTCCAATATTGAATTTGTCCTAGGATTGATCTAAGAGAGAAATGTGCCAGGACAGAAAGGTCTTTACCTTCACTGGGCAGACAATCATCTGCAGGATGAGCTTGTTTATATTTCCAAGGAAAGGTAATATTATTCACATTCAGTACACTAGCTCTGACAAATAGATCCAAGCTGCAAAGGGAAGAAGTGTTGCTGGTCTTTACCTCTCCTAGGTAAGTGTTGAGGGTTAGATTTGTTTCTTTTTCACTTACAGAATTTTTTTCCCATAAGTTGCTAGGAGACTAACTGCTGGGTACTTGTCTAAAACAAAAGAAGTGGTCAGAGGAGATGGCAGCACCTATTGTTTTTGGGTCTCTGGGAGTTTCCCTCAGAGGGGGGAGATAATGTGAGTTCTGGGAGAAGTAAAAGACAGGGTTGGAGGCAGCTTTGGTCTCTTGCTCTGGGCATCTGAGAGAGAACAGCCAGGCTGCTGCTTGCTGCAGGAGGTTGCTGTTACCACCCCCATCCCGTCTTGGAAAATCAACCACCATCTCCTCCTGTGTGCCGGAACCCTGAGCTCGCCTCCTCCTGCCCTGCCGGGCCGGCCCTGTCCCACTGCCGCTGTTTCTTTGGCCCTGCTTTGAGGTTTTCCACCATTCTGTGTCCCTGCACTGCCCTGCCCTGCCGGGACATCCCTGCCACTCCAGCTACCACGACAGAACTTCTGATACATAACATCCACCACCAGCCCAGGATTTTCCACCACTCCAGCTTGGTGCTCTTGGAGTCCCAAGAGATCAGACTGCCCCAGGCTTTGTGAAACCACAGCCCCTTGAGGTTCTTGGCACTGTTTATTATTCATGCTGCAGTTGTTATTGCTTATTTGCCTTGTTAGACACACTAGTAAAGAACTATTATTCCTATTCCCATACCTCTGCCTGAAAGCCCCTTTAATTTTTCTAAATTATAATAATTTGGAAGGAGATTTGAATTGTCCATTCCAAGGGGGGTCCTGCCCCTCCCTAGCAGACACCTGTCTTTCAAACCAAGACAGTAAGTTATTGTCCCCTACTGAAACACCTGGTCTAGGTGTTTTCCTTCCCATGTAAAAGAGCTGTTGTTCTCTTTCAGGATACCTCCTGCAATTTTGAATACATCTAAGGGTTGCTTTCACAAAAATCATTTTAGGACAGAAAGTCCTTGCTGGCCTTTACCTCCCCTTGGAAGCTTGTGATCTGCACCAGCAACACTGGCACTATGTTCTTTATTTCCAAAGTAATGGTACTGTCACTTGATTCCTGGACTCCACTTTGGATTTCAGGCCAAGCTCAAAAATTGAGTATGTCCAAGGATTGCTCCAACACAGGTGCCAGTCTAGAAAGCTGGTGCTGACCTTCACCTCCAGTGGATAGGCTGTGACCAGGCATTTAAAAACACTGGATCTCCAGGTTTTTCTTTCCATGGGACAGCAGGAGTGAATGCTGCTCGAGTGTGATGTGAATTAAGGGCTGCAAATGGAAATTGAAGGCCAGACAAACCTTTCTGTCCTAGCACATTGCTTTTTGCCAGTACTGACAATGTCAGCTTGGGATGTGCACACTTCATTGCTTCTGGATTATCAGGTCATTTACCTCTTTTACAACTACACTGCCACCGTCCTGTGGAGCTGAGCAACCACGATGAGGAAGGTAAAAGACACAATGAACTTTTTGTTGTGACACCTTAGTGTGGGAGCAGTTGATAAACTGTTTAGGATCTTGGGTCATAAGAGCGATAGAATAAGAAGGTACATAGAGAAGGAAACTGAATAGCACCAGGGTGTGCACAGGCTGCAAGTGGAAGGTGATGCCCAGCCCTTTCGTTTTGTTCTAGGACCTTACTCTGGGGGATTTTTGAGATTTCAAATTGACAGGTGGACTCATTAGACTGTAGGAATATGAGACCCTACATACAGTTGGCAAGAAGAGTGCATCGCTCCAGTGTCAGTGGTGCACTGATAGGTAGTGAGGAGAAGGGGCAGTCCAGCAATTCCTTCTTTACTGATACAGTCCTCTGAGTGAGCTGTAGCTGTTTAATTTCCTGTATCCACAGCAGCTATCCCAAAGGCCCGGTTATGTCCTTTTGGGTCCTTGAAATACCCTCTCCTGAGGTAATCTGTTATAAATGCCAATGCAATATTCCAATTAAAATAATAATTTGGTTTATTAAACAAATGATCTAATCACAGAATTTCGGTAAACCCACCAACAGCGGAGATACTTGATGATTTTTGCCCGGGAAAATGCCAATGGTGAACCGTGAGACACAGACCTGGCCGTCTGCTGCCTCCCCTATGGTTCACCAATTTGCCCGTTTTGGGGCTTGGTTTAAATACACTTTATTCCCCCCTGGCAGTATTTCCCCATATTCTCCTTTGTGTTTGTGTTAGCTATTCAAGTCCATGGGTGTCTCCAGCCATGCTGAAAAAAGTTCTTTTTCTCCAGTCATAGTGTTAATGTTCAGTTTCAGCAGATCTTCTGGCTGATGAATGGCCGAGATATTGTTGATGGCTTTCACAGGAGCCCGGTGGGGGTTGGCTGGCTGCATTGATGGTCCCCTGATAGCTTATCTTGATAGAGCTGCCTCCCAACGCCTCCCATTCATCCTCTTTCTATTGCTGGACAAGACTTTCTCCAGCAGTGCCTGCCTTTTTGTTTCAGCATGATGTTAGGGACACCCTGTAGCTCAGGTCCACAACTATCCCATACACATATACATAAATTTACAGTTTTCAATTCATTATTTGTCATAATTTTCAAATGTGAATTAATCATTTCACATTTATAACAGCATGAAACTGAAGTCAGTGAAGAAAGTAAAAGGATTATTTAGGACAAAAGAAAAAGAGTGGCCTAATTTGGCTGGACATTTCTAGTAAACTATGGATAACAGACTATTTTTCCTGTAACATGAATGCTGGGGGGGGGGGGGGAGCCGGAATGTAAAGCTCTAGTTAAAAGTGATATGAAGCTCTTTGCTCCTAAAGAAAAAAAATATTTTTAGTTTTTGAGATGAAGATGATTTTGGAAATAGAAGAGAATCTTTGTTTTATACTATAAAAGGCATTCTTAAACAGTACCCCTAATAAGCAGATATGGCCCATATGCAGTGTTGGGAAAGCTGCTATTGACAGAGACCTCACAAAGGCAGATTCCTGGGCGGCTGTCTTGGTGAGAAATGAGACCCACAAGACAACTTTTATGTTGTCAGTAGAGAAATTCCATAGAAATTTTTAAGAGACACTCCTTTCCTAAAAGAACTGATGAAAGATTATTTTTAAATAGTAAAACTGACTGAAAAATTACAAGTTTTGTCTCTTTATGTAGTATGTGAAAAAGTAAACCATTAGTATGTCGGGGGGGAGTGCTTTGAAAGCTTTCATTTTAATTTTTTTCCTTTCCCTCTTTCTTTTAGTGTGTGTTAATAAAACTATCTTTGCAACTTTTAAGTTAAGCCAGTTTTGCCTTTTTTCCTCCCAAAGGTCTATTTCACAGAAAGAAAAAGAGTAGGCACAAAAACAAATCACAAATTTGGTGCGTTAAAAGAGAAAAGTTAAAATTAGTGAACATGAAACTACTACATGACCTCACTCTCCTACATACTTTCTTCTTCTTCTTTCCATAACATCACTGCCGATGACCTGGCATATGACACCGGCATGCTCTGTGAGAATTTCTGCCACACAATTTGCGTACACTGCAGTTCATCTGGATTTATTGGGACTTGCTCATTATTTGAATCCTTACAAATTATTTCCAGCACAGCTAATTCTCTCCAAGATACTGGGTACCTTGCTCCATGGTGTTCCACTTGTCTCAGTGCACTACTTGATCATCCTTGAAAGAATGCCTTTCCCGCATGCTTGACAGGAGTTGCCCTCAGAGCCTGAGAGTTTTTGTCCTGTTCCCGACACCCTTGTCAATGTTCACGTCCCAGGACAAGGATCCCAGTTGCTTGGCTTCACTACCATCCCATTCCATATTGTGGGCCAGGATATCCCAGCACTGGAGTAGCCAGGTCAGCAGGAGCTCACCTAACTGGCGGCTCAAACCTTTTCACACATCTTACAGCTCACCCAGGGACATAGACCAGGTGATTTTCTCTGGCCCTGCCTCCTCCTCCTGCTCTGAGGGCCCTGCTTTGCCATCCCTCACTAATTGTACTCATTTTGTCTGGGATTCCTTCTTCCATGCAGGGGTGGCTACTCCCTGCACGGGTTGTTCCCCTGCTTCGGCTGCACTTGGCGTGGCCATGGTGCCTGTTGCTCTGTTTCCTCCTCCTCCCCTGAGGGTGCTGTCTACTGACACTACACCAGTGTCCAATAAAGAGTATTATATAAATAAATAAACAATAAATAATAAATAAAGAGTAGCCAGGGCCCAACACACTGCAGTAAGCTGCTCATCTCTGGAGTTGCCACAGCCTTCTCCTTGCAAATATTCTGTCACTTTATCAAAGTCCAGTAGTTGTTCAAGGGTGAACTCCCAAACCGCTGGAGCAGAGAATTTCTCAAAACATTGGCCCATTTTCTTGTACATTCCGTGCCACTCATGACTATTTCCCCCTTAGGACAGGTCTCTGAATGGCCGCCTTGAAAATACCTGTTCTGCCTCCAAACAGTGTGGACTGCACTGAGACATAGCAGACATAGCAACAAAAACATGCTTTCCTTGCCATCCAAAGGGAATTCAAAATTCTCAAAAGCTGTTGTAACAGAATTTTTGAAGGAGGAAAAGGGGGAAAAATCATCCTTCCCCTGTCCTCCCACAGACTGGGTGCGGTTGTTAATGGACGCCCAAAGGTAGTGCTGATGGAAGGGCAGGAGAGCACTGAATTCCCATCCCAGGGTACCCTCATTGCCCTTGATGTTATCATGTCATAAACTCATATCCCACAGTAATGCAACAAAGCAATGCCAGTCCTTGTCCCTGCTCTGCAAAACATAATCCCGAGGAGCACATACAGGAATAGCCAGGGTTAGGTACCCCACTCACACGAATAGACCAAGCACCATTGTGACCAGTGGCTCTGGATCCAATACAGCAAATGCTGAGATCAAGTTTGTTTCCAACCCACTCTTTTGTGGGTTCTGCCCTCATTGTGTCTCACACTGGGAGCCAATTAAGGTTGCCTTGGTTTAAGAATGGTACTTCCAGATTTACTGCTCCCACTGAAACCACTCTAAACTATGAGCCACTTGCTTACTTCTCCCCGTGCCCATGGCAGGAGATTTGGGGGCACAAAAGGTAATGATCATGGGTTGAGATAGGAACAATTCACTAGAAAACAGCAATGAGAAAAAAAAACAAAACAATAACAGCATCAATAACAAAAGAGAACTGTGATCACTCCCTCAGCTCCAATTGACACTTGCCTGTCACTCCACCCCTTGTCCAAGGTACCTCTCCAGCTTCTTAAAGGCTCTCTTCAGGTCCTCTTCAAGATACTGAAATCAGTAACACTTTTAGCACAAAAAGATCAAATCTATCACTATTAAATCATGCAACTACAACTGCAATGGTGTTCCAAATATCTAAACTATGATTTATGTAGGTATTTGAATTCCAGTGTTTACCCTGCTGTGTTCACTCTAGAAATCCAACTTTGAAAGATTTTTTTTGACACATTGTAATAGTCAACCAGAACCAGCACCCACATCATTTCCTCCACTCCCTTCCTAAAGCAACAAAGCTTACCAAGTTGCACTGCAACAACTCCTTGACAGATGAGTTTATTGAAGCAATTTTAAAAAGCAGCTATTTCTGAGTGTGCTCCATCAATCCCAACTGCTCAAAGAACCAACTATCCAATGTCCCAAGGAAGTGTGCATGTTACAAATGGTACATGTTTAATATACTCATTTATACCACATGACATAGGCATAAATATTCAGTATGCAAATTAATTGTTACCCTAAAAAAAAAGTTAGGCACACATGAAGAATAGCTCTTAACCCAAGGTTATTACAACTGTCCACCTGTAGCTTTGGACCTCAAGATCAAGTCACTAGTGTTCTCATGTATACCAACAGATTTTTGAAGTGGTTTTTCACTTACATTTAAATTAAACACCTTGGGGTTTTTAGGACAATACTTAGATGATATTTAGTGGGAAGTGTAACATTTGAATATTTACTACAGTATAAATACTTCAAACGTTTTTTTCACCTTCATTTTGCTCCATATTTTCAGCCACTCTAACCTGAAGAAATAGGATCCATGAATGACATTACAAAACAAAAACAAAAAACCAAAGCCAACAAACAACCAACCCAACCCAATCCCCCCACTCCCACCAAATCCTGACACAACTTAAGCAACTTAGAAAAGGAAGGAGGGTCCAGAATTCAGAGGTAAACAATAAGCCGTACAAAATTAAAGGTGTTTGGAACTTAAAGAAGTGCCACCATCTAGACATGCATAATAACCACAAATTCTCAGTGTCTGCCTGTATAAAAAAAAAAAAAAAACCTTCACCATTTATCCAGACCTTCCTTTTGAAGAACAGTCATAAGAGTTTCATATTCTGAACTAACTTTTTACTTACTCCACTTGGAGTGTACAGCTACCTTTTAACAGTCAGGATCCATTTCAATGTGTCCCTACTCTTCAACTAGTGATTTTTCACATATTTGAATGTTTTACCAGCCCTTTTGACCAACAGTAAGATCATTTTATTATCAAAATAGGTATTTTTTAGCAAATTAAAAGCTTATTGCGACAGTACAACATCTCTATATCCAATGTGAAAGCAACATGGTATAATGGTATAAATATATGCATACATTGTGTTACACAGAATCTATTATATACATTCCAGTTAACCATGGAACAATTAACAGGAGTAGATGACTACTGATTATGGGCACAAATTATTTTTGTGAACAAGATTTTTGAGAAACTTGAGGGAAAATCTGTACTCTGGAAAGATGACAACCTTGGGATTCCATTTTTGTTTTCAATGAAGTCAATGATTTTTATTTTTAAGGATGCTGTATGTAAGAATGAACTTTGTATTAAAACAAAGATCAATACTTTACAGTTTAAGAAACTTTACATATGTACATAAATTACACATCAGGAATGGTTTTAAAGCTCAAAATGAGTGGTGAGAAAAGTCTATTTTCCTTCCATTAGAATCTTGAACTCTTTTACGCTGTGATCATTTGCAACAGTAACAGCATGATCTAGGGCTCGGATACTTGCTAGAAGCTTTATGATCTGTTTGATGTGCTCCCTAAAAAAGAGGCAAGAGAAATCAATACAGAAACAGAACCATCAATGACATGGATTAATTTTCCAACAGAAGACTACATTATGGAGCCATATATTTCATATTCCTGTTGCAGATTTATTATATTTACTTAATGAAGGTAATGGCAACAGATTTCTTAAATGTTGGGGAAAAGCAGAAGGACAGAAGATATAAATCAGAACCTGCTATGAAAACAAGATAATTAGATGTTTCTCTTTCAATAAAATTTTTACCAAATTATCATTTCACCTGGTAAAGAAAGTTCTTTTAAATTTAAAAACACATCACCAGAAGAAGAGAGCTCAAAAACTTAAATAAACTTAAATCCCAAACAATTACACTCAAACACAGGACCGTACCAAGACTGGAAGACTGTTCATTCCTGTGTTGTTGCTGTTCCCATAGAATGTCCAGTTACTTGGCCAGCAGTAACACACCTAATGCAAACTTTTAATTAAGCTGATCATTGGATACAAGTAAAATTACTCTTGGATCTCAGGCAAAACAGGTTCCTCTAGTTTGTTGTGTAAATAGTCAGAACTTTTGAACTGTATACAAAAGACAGTTTGCAATTTAGAAGCCACTATGCAGGAGTCAGCAACATGCTCACAAGGTGAAACAGTCATGGTAGCTACAAAATTTGGCAGAATCATAGAATGCTTTGGGTTGGAAAGTACCCTAAAGCTTATCTCAGTCCAATCCCTTGCCATAGACAGGGACACCTTCCAGCAGACCAGGTTGCTCAGAGCTCTATTAAACCTGGCCTTGAGCATTTCCAGGGACAGGAAGCTTCTGTGGGCATCCTGTGCCAGGGCCTCACCAGCTTCACAGCCAAGAACTCCTTTCCCAATATCTAACATAACATATCTAACATAAATATCTCCTCCTTCAGGTTTAAAGCCACTCCCCCTTGTCCTGACAATATCTGCTCATATAAAAAGTGCTTCTCCCCACTTTTTATAAACCCTCTTAAGAATCTAGGACATTAAGTAGTAGTGCAAAATGTATTACCAGTATTTCAGTATTTTCAGCAGTTGCTATTTTCAGACACCTTAAAAATATTAATTTCCAACATGTGAATTCAAAGAAGTTTCCAAAGACACACAACAGGATGGAGATAGTTACCCATGTTTGCGTGCACTGGCAAAATAAATCAAATAACAAGACCTGCAACCACTTTAACTCAAAATAAGTTACCTTGCATTTCTCCTCTCTACATCAGAGCAACCAATGCTGTTTCTGTAAATTGTATCAGCCAGGTGAACAAGGTATCTACAGAAGTTTTCTAGCTGAGAAATAGTCTTGTCTCCTGTTAGGTTAGTGAACCATTGCTTAGGGAAGCAAGCAATTACCTACGAAAAACATGAAAAAGCGAGTTAAACCCAATGTAACAAAGTTTTTAAAAGCTACGTAATATGACTTGTGAAGTTCGCTCAATAAGACTGCAGGGACAAGGCCCAACTGAGTGAAAAATGAGAAAACTACAAAAAACCCCCCACCAAAATCCAAGCAGTAAAGCACTGAAACCCACAGTATACCTAATCCATCTACAAGCATAAGCCAGAGAAGGTTCTTTCTTTAGTCTGTATACTAAAAAAATTAAATCTATTTTTCACTGACTACAGTTTTTGAGGTGTCAAAGCCAAGATTTCATAGGCAACATCAAGTTTTAACTATATTTTCCTTTCAGTTGAAATCCATTACATTGAACATTGCTTGATTTTTACTTACACTTTGAGCTTTCTGAATGCTATCCTCTCCATACTCTGAGTTTTGAAAAGCCATAAGAATGTATCTATTGAGCAACCCATCTATGGACAGCTCCTGCAGAGTTTTGTTTGAAAGGATTCCATACCACTGGAGAAAGTTTCCCAATAACTGAAAACACAACACAGGGAAAAGAACTATTCCAAAATGTACTGAAACAAGAGAGTTGCTCAAACACATCAAACATTTTAAAATATTTTAAACGTTTTGCAAACCTATTCAGAATACAGTTTCCCTTGCTGCTGCAATTTAAATAGAAAATTCCAGAGAAGAGTTCTGTCTTTGTGATCATGGAGAGCAGTTGTTCAAATCAATATCAGCCCCTACTTTTCGGTTTTGCTGGGAGTTAATTTTCCTTACAGTCTTTTACTGGAAATAAACTGACAGCCACAGCTTTGAGCTCTCCCATTCCCCAAAAGTAGTATATTTTATTTTGACAAACACAAGGATATAAAAACCTGGGGTGAGTACCCCATAGCATTCAAGTTGAAATAATGGTGCTTCCACCTGACAACCTTTTCAACCACAAAACCAATTAAGTTGGAAAAGACCTCTGAGATCAAGTCCACTCTTAGTGGAGACAAGACTGAGAGTCGTCAAGGCAAGACCACTCTTAGTGGAGACAAGATTCTGGTCTTGTCAACCAGAATATGGCGTGCCACATCCAGCTTCTTAAATACCTCCAGAGAAGTGACTCCACCACCTCATTAGGCAGTCCATTCCCATGGTTAACTATCCTTTCTGTGAAAAAAGTCTTCCCAATGTCCATCCAGAAGCTCTCCTGGCAGAACTTGAAGACATTTCCTCTCATCTTGTCACTGGCTGCCTGGGAGCAGAGCCAGATGCCTCTTGGCCACACCCCACTGTCAGGCACTGATAAGCTGTCCCTGTCCACCCCCTTCCCTGCCTCCTCTTCTCCAGGCCAAACAACCCAAAATCTCTCAGTTGCTCCTCATAGGACTCTCCCTCTAGACCATTCCCAGCTCTGTTCCTATCTCTGGACATCCTCCAGCCCCTCAATGAGGGGCCCAGAGCTGGACACAACATTCGAGGTGTGGCCTCAGCAGTGCCCAGCATAGAGGGACAATCATTGCCCTGGTCCTGCTCGATACACTATTGCTGGTACACACCAGGTGCCCTTGACCTTCTTGCCCACCTGAGCACATCTGGCTCACCTTCAGCTTCTGCTGACCTACACTCCCAGGGCCTTCCCTGCCCAGCAGCCTTCCAGCCACACTGCCCCCAGCCTGCAGCTCTGGGGTTACCATGGACAAGGCATAGGGATTTAGCATTTGGCCTTGTTGACCCTTTTCCCACTGGCCTCATCAATCCAGGTCCCTCTGCAGAGCCTTCCTGCCCTCCAGCAGATCAACACTCCTGCCCAACTTGGTGCCTTCCACAAATTTACTGAGGCTGCACTTGATCCCCTCATCCAGATCATCAATAACGATATAAAACAGAACTGGGCCCAAAACTGAGCCCTGGAGGACACCACTAAGCAACTGGCACACTGTGAAAAGGATATAGTTTGTTATCAAATACTAAGAATCCAGAGTTGGAGTTTTTGCAAGAGAAGTTGAAGCAGCTTCCATCTACCATTTTCCACAAATTTGAGGAAGATTTTATCGCTACATTGTCTTAGACCAAAGATTTACTGGATGTATTTACTGACTTACCTTAACAGAGGACCAAAACTGACGTTGGAAAAACAAATATGGACCAGAGTTCTTGTTTTCTAAGATGCTGGAAAGTAAGAAATTTCTTTAATGAGCAACCAAGGCCACACCTCTGTCTTGAATTTGCTGGTTTTTTCCTTCTGACATACAGTTTATTTCCATAAATATTCCCTTCCATCCTTCTTCTCTTTGCTAAATGCCCCCAAGGATAACAAAAGATCTCCTGTACCCAGGCACTGAACCACACTGGGAAAAAAACCTTGTTACTATCGACAGAACATGGTGAAATGCAAGGAAAGGTCTAACACCATAGTTGAAAGTAAACTTACTTTTTTGGATACAAGGGCATGAATACATCATCATCTAATGTTCTCCTCATTCTTAGCAACAACGCCTTTAAAAGCATCTGAAAGACATAATATTTTTTCAATATCCAAGGCACTGATTAGTAGTTAAACACTCAGAAACTGATTTTTAAAACAACAAAGAACACTTGTGACCATAATAATAAATACATATACATATTTGAGTCCACAAATAAATAGTCCTAAAGAAGTTTGTAATAATCAACAGAGCTGAAATTTGACACTTTCAGTCAAAGCCTGAACTCAATATTGGTTCCTGCATTCACAGAAGGCAAGTAAAACAATTCAATTTCCAGGCAATACACTTAAAAGGGCTAGAAAGATCTAAAAAAGAGAAGCCTGAGTATTTGTAGCCAACCCTTACAGCAAAACTGGAGACCAACAGGTCTTAGTATATCTAGTTCATCTTTTTATCTCTAGTATCTATTTTCAGGAGGCTCCACCGAGTTTCTCATTTTAATTTATCACCATACTTCATTCCCCATAATCAGGCTGCAGAGCACCAAATAATTTAAAAATTCTTTTTCTTGCTGTACTTCCCAACATAAGGTATTAAAAATGTATTCAAATTCCTTAACTTATGCAACATATTTAAGGAAAAAAAATCCAACAACTTACTTGTGTATTTTTATTTTCTGCATTCACCACTGAGGGATATCCATCTATTAGTTTCTGTACAATTGCTACCATTCTAGATGTCTGTGTGGTAGAAAAGGGATCCCAGATATTTTCAGAAATTACTGTAAGAGATTAAAGAATTACTCCACTTTACAAATACTCAAATACAAGTACTGAGACATCCATGCAATTATTAATGAAACAGTAAAATCTGAAAGCACAAAGAAGCATCAGACTCCACAACCCCTTCCATTTTCTAAGCCTATACCTGTTAATTTAGGGAGAACAACTCTCTCTACAATGGTAGGCAATAGTGAAATATCAGCATCATCTTTCACCTGCTCCTGCTCTTCACAGCCATAAAACAGCAATGACTCAAACCACAACATCGTTTCAAAATCTCGACACTTGCCCTAATAAAAAAAGAAGTGGGGTTAGGTCACTAAACAAGTCAAAATAGAAAACGTATTATGTATGCAAGTACAATATACTCACAAAAACAGCTTTAAAACACTCTGCCAAATGAACCAATTTATTCTACCAACACAGTCACTAGATGTAATGAAAAGAGAAAATGGCTGAAGCAAGATTGATTTTTTAGCAGTTGTTGCCCCACAGATTTTAACTTCTACTTACACCTGAGCCAAACAAAAGCCTATAGATTAAGGTACAAGTCGGAAGTACAGCTCAATTATGCTGCATTATAAAATTATGCCTTCTGGATTTAAAACCCCTCTTCATGAGCACCTTGTAATTTTTCTACTTTAACACAATGCTTACCAGGAAGAGTAACAGAGAATAGTGAATACAGTTAGCCTTGACAATTCTGTATCATGACTTCAACTAACAGGAGCTTTGTCAACCTGAAAACTCAGAAATAGCATGGGGGAAGAGAGAATGCACAAAAATTTTTTAAATTTAACGAGGGCATCTTTCTTAGATTTTTCCTTGTTTGATTAATGAAGTCAAATATGAAATTAACAACATAATTTTAATACTCTGAACTTTCTCTGAAGAGGCCTCATGCCGCACCCCCCTCTGCACTTGGAGAAGAGGTGACAGGAAATCCCCTTCTGCAGATATTCTCTTGGTACTTAAGGAAAAAAAAAAAAAGGACTTCTGAAAAAAGGGGGAACAAACAGGGAGTCAAAAGCTGCCTGAACCGTTTGTCCTGGTGGCATCTCATGAAAGCATACATATGCAGGCTGGTCAAATGAATGTGTGCCAGGGATACTGGGCTGCCACAGTGCTGTCCCGCTTCTCCCATGTTCCCTACATAATAACTAGGCAGTAAGTGCTATGAGAAAGACTTGGAAATTGCCATCCACAATTCTACAGAGTATGGAGTGTATGTGAGAGACAGATACATAACCTAGAGACACAGGTTATAATTCCATGTAAGGACACACTTCTTAGTTCCACTTCTGATAAAACAACATTATTTACAGTCACATTTTTCTCTGAAGTATTTAAAATACAAAATGTCTTTTCGTAGAACCATACAATGATTTGGGTTGGAAGGGACCTTAAAGATCACCTAGTTCCAACCCACTACCATAGGCAGTTGTAGACCTTTTGGTCTGCACCACTTCCTGAGAAGGAACTGGCAACATGCCAAATTGAACTGTGGTCTGCTGGGAACATACAGGATCAACCAGTCCAGGCACTCCTCAGAAAAACTTTGCCCCAAGACAGGTGCCCATTTGAAACTTCATCCCTGGAACACATCTTTAGGAGAAGCACACATCAAAAGTGCAATTTACTTTGCTCTGCTCAAGTGGGAAAGAATCACCATGAAGCAGCTAACATACAAGCTTCCTGCAGAGAAGCTTACCTCCAGAGGAGTCCAGGTAAGCAGCTGAAGTCTGATTAAAGGGTTAAACAACTTTGGTAAACAGAGGCCAATATAAGCATCCTTATAAGAAGCAAAGTACTTGGAGCGCCAAGCTTCAAACTGTGACTTAATGCAATCAATCGAGTAAAAGCTTTCCACAACATCTTCAAAAACTTTGCTGGATTCTTTCAATATACGATCTAGCAGGGTAGAAAAGGAACAAGAAGTTAATCACCTACTCTCTGTAATGCCTCTTTGAAGACATTCTTTGATGTTCACTGGCATAAGCTAATTTCCATAAACAAAACAAAAACCCCACCATCTTATAAGTTCTGTTACTCCTACCTCAAACACACAAACCTACAAAAACATGAGCACATGAGTACTCTCCAACAGACTGTTTTATCACAGATCTCACTTTAAGCATTTCACGGAAGGATTTAAAGTCACCAGATGGAATTAGGATTGGTGACATACTGGGCTGTACTCAG
Source organism: Cisticola juncidis (assembly GCA_013400215.1). Taxonomy (NCBI): domain Eukaryota; kingdom Metazoa; phylum Chordata; class Aves; order Passeriformes; family Cisticolidae; genus Cisticola; species Cisticola juncidis. The sequence continues at coordinate 240,796 of VXBR01011324.1, forward strand.
AGTGGATCTAACACCAAAACTGGCCTTGCTTTGCATGGGAGTTTCAAACATCTGATATCCAGTCCCCTTCCAACTCAGATTATTCTACATCTTTGATAATCCAAGTGCAAATATAGGAGGGCAGCTCAGATAAACCAACTGAATTGGCAGTTCAGACAGGGTGAGTCCTGGCAGACACCATGCTAAAATGCTGCCTAGAACATGCCTGTTAGCACTGGGCAGTGACTACAATCCTCCAGCACCTTTTCTTTTTTATTTAATTTTATTTACAGTACCAGTACTCTATGCAGTCCAGACCTTTTTCTCTATGTATTATTTCCCTTCATCTTTTCTACTTCTCAGGATTAGTATCATTTTAATCAGTCATATTTGCTGCAGCCACAGTTGTAAATGTTTGGTTACAGTAGTAACACACAGTGAACACATCTAGTACACATAGCAGGCAGAGACAGGACTGAGGGACCAGGAGATTATGTCATATAACCACACTTTTCATACTGGGATTAAGAAAAAACACTACATATAAAGTTAGTAGGTCCAAAGTGCACTCCTCTGCTTCACTGCCGTTTCTGGACTAACATGAGAGCTACAAACAATACCAAAAAAGTTTTACAAACACTGTGCCAATTCAGAAACTGAAGAAATTTCTACAAAATGCTTTTGCTTACATAAACTGCCAAGTTACCAAGTGCAATTCAGTCCTATTGAATCTAGATAATTTAGCAAAGTTAATTATAGCACCTAACAACCCTGAACAATTGTTCTGTTAATCCAAGACCCCTCCCTGTACTCAGAAAATTAGTGTAATCATAAAATTACAGTAAATCAGCCGGCAACTAAAGGTGTGGAAACTGTCTGCACTTCCAAAGGACCTAACAGCTAGACAGTTCATTTAATTGCTTTTCTAGTATGTTCATATTTCAGGTCTCCACAATCACCTACAGCAATGACTTTGCCATTTATTACCTTCTCTGTGGGAAGTGACCTCTTTATTTAAAACCTATCCTATCATTTAATTTCACAGTCCCTAGCTCTTACACTGTGAAAAGTTGATATTGTTCTCCTACTTGAACAAACCAAAACCATTCAATTCCTCCTCAGATGCAACAAAAGCAATTCTATGTATGTGATCCTTGCTGCCCTCTTCCTCTTCACTTCTTCTTACCTGATTCTCTTTTAATCAGAGCAAATGCTAATTGTACTACAAGATTTTTCAGTGTTTGCATTCAACACTGTTTTCTATCATTTCCAAACTTTGCCAGCGAGGCTGCAACAAGACTCTACAAAACTTTTGTCATTGCATTTCTGGACACTTTATTCACAACTCCACTAAATACTTGCTTGGAATCAAAAAAAATTTTTTTAAACATTGAGGTTTACAAAATTTCACAAGTAAGACAAACATGTATTTCAAGAATGATAAATTATTTTACAAATTGGAAGGAAGGCTTACTGATGGTCCAAAAGTTTACCGCTTGCCAGCAAAAACATATTGGAATTAATTAAATAGAATCTCACTAAAGATGGGCTATTCAGTCAGCTGCAAGACATGCAATAGGCTGATGATAGAAACTATTCTGGTCACACTGATGATTCAGGAATCAAAAGTTCCTAAACTCCTTCCAAAATATGAAGTATATAAACAGGGCTGCACTTGGATCAATTTTTTTTCCTGTCAAATATTTGGGGTTTTTTTTACATAAGAGAATTGGGATTCTTCAGCCTGGAGAATAGGTTTCAGGTTAACTGAATTGTGGCCTTAGAGTACCTGAATGGAGTCTGCAGGATGGAGAGGGACTATTTTACAAGGGCCTGGAGTACCAGGACAAAGGAGAATGGCTTCCCACTGCCAGAGGGCAGGGTTAGATGGGATATTGGGAAGAAATTCTTCCCTGTGAGAGTGGTGAGGTCCTGGCATTGGTTGCCCAGAGAAGCTGTGCCTCCCCATTGCCTGGAAGTGTTCAAGGCCAGGTTGGACAGGGCTTGGAGCAACCTGGTCTAGTGGAAGATGTTCCTGCCCATGGCAGGGGTTTGGAACTGGGTGGGCTTGAGGGCCCCTTCCAACCCAGACCATGCTGTGATTCTGTGATAAAGCTCGTGTAGCTTTTCTAACCTCGCTCCAAGTTGAAGTTGGTGATATCTGTTGAAGTTTCCTCATCATCGCTGGAAAGGCCTTCAAGGTGATCTGCCATCTTCCCAGTTTGCTCTCTTGCTTGTCTACGGCGAGCTCTGGAAAGGACCAGCAGTATAAACCAGCAATCACCAGCAACAAACTAGCTATAGTAAAGCAAGAGAAACCAGCTGTTTTCCCCATCTATACAATGAATACACCCCACTCAGGCTTGTCCTCTTAGTTCTAGGAAAGTCAAGCTGAAAAGAACTTTTACTATGCTGCATTCCTCAAGCATTCCACTGCTGCCTCAAACCATAAAAAGAAACAAAACCAGCATCGACTATATAGATATGCAAAGTATTTACTTTGCTTTCTTTTAGTGATTTTAAATCAGTATCATGGAATATTTTGTACACTTTCATGATAAGCTGGGATGTGTAAGAACACCCTGTCCAGCATACCAGCTGAAGTGTTTTCTTCCCTTTGCAGGGAAGAAGCAAACATTGCTGCTCATGTTAGTATGTCATAGAGGACAGCTGTATCTTGCAAGCAGACAAAGGAGACTCCTAAAGGAGAAAAGAAATCTCATTCTCTACCTTCTAGCCTCTCTTTCTGCAGTTCGACGCTTGACTTGCTCTTGATAGATCACTCTGTCTCGCCCAAAAGAATCAAGATTTGGTGCCATAAGTGCTTTATCTGTAAAATTACATCGATGAAAATTAAAATGCTTATTATGATTCTATAAATGTGCTATAGGCAGTTTCATAAGAGACTTTTATCCACTTTTAAACTAAGTGTAATTTGAAATAGAAAGTTGACGTATTAAGAAAAAAAAAAAAAAATACCCCCAGAAGCCTGAATTCATGTGCAGAGGTTAAAACAGAAAGCAGTGAAGTTTGGAAAAATTTTCACTTGAATGTCAAATAGTTTTCACTGTACTTCACTCTTATCCTTCTCACAATACTGCCAAACTACATAAAAGTCATCAGTTCTAACAGAAATAGCTTAAATGAAATGTCCAAGAAAAAAAAAAACAACTTCCTTGCACAAACACATCCACCACATGTTTTTTGAGAAAAAAACTAGCAAAAAAAAGCAGACTAGAGTGACTGGGGCAAGAATATACATTATTTCAGAGTTCTAGTCTTAGGAGTTTCTAAGCTTATATGCTTTAGATTGCCTAAAGTTTAAAACAGATCAAAATCTACAGAAAGATAAACCATCTTCCCTCCTCTTTTCAAGCTCTGCTTATCTATGTTCCTGGCTAGGCTATAGAAAAAACACAGCTAGAACAGCAGATAACATGCAGAAGCATTTTCAGTTCCTCTTTTCCTGGTAAACTTTAAACAATAGACTGAATTCTAGCCACTGCTCAAGTCCACCCATTAAAGTATGAACATTAACACTTCAGCAACAGCCTATCCAAACTTCAGGAATAAAATTACATGTTCTGACAAAATCTCTTTACAAATTCATCATTTAAAGTATTAACGCTGATCTATGTCAGTATTCCAATTCAATACCTGAAGGTATTCCAATTCAATACTAAGAGCCTTCTCTAAACTTCCAGATAATAAATAAGATCTCTCTGTAAAACCCAGCCTCAACAATGAGAACTGTACCCATTCTATCATTAAATTTCAGTATAAAAGAATCCATTTTACGTTTCTTTTAGGAAACAGGTTTCTAAGTTCTCACAACAGCAGTTTCATTATAAAACTGTAAGTGATGCCTGGAACTCCAAATAACAGTCCTAGAAAGAATATGTATGCTAACTACTCTATAAAGGGATGACCAAATCTGACACCCTAACACTTCATCCTCTTCAGTGAGTTCTAGCTAATTGTATTAACAAGATTTGATCTCTGGCAACTGTGGCAGAACAGGGAAATGCCACTGATTAAAGAATTTTACATCAGTAACAGGATACAAAGATATTTTTAAAAATGGGAAGCTCTGTGAAGCACAAAGAAGATCCCTATTAATAGGATATTTCATCCATTGATTTAATATGCTGAATAAAACCTCCTCCAAAAAACACATATCTCCATCCAAGTTAACATTTATGCTTTTGTAGAGTTGCACATACTGAAGAGCAATGACCATAAGAAACCTCCTCCGTGAGAATCCCCCATCCACAAATTCACAGTAAGCAGGAATTTTAGCTAGCTATTCTTAAGCTGTATTTTATACAGGGTCACTGTATGAGTCTGATTAGTCTTCCAGTTCTTTAATTTACCAGTTAGGTAAATAGTCAATAGTCTCAAATACTTATACTGGCTACAAAACACAACATTAGATAGATGTCTAGCCAGTACTTAGAGGCTTTATGTTACATGACATTTACAGATTCAGGAAGGTTAAAATAAATTTTTAAAAAGTCCTGATGTAAGAAGAAAATGGGGAATCACATACTCCCACTCCACCCACAGCCACCACGCACACTTTTTTAGTGCTAGGAAGGAGAAAATTTAGTTAAGTGAAATAGAAAGGAGAGGCGAAGTCAGAGTTACAGTGGTTTCGAGTTTAAAACAAAAGAGATTAGAGAAGTTTCATCTAAATTTGCTTCTACTCATATCAAGAGTAAGAATAAACTTTAATAAGACAGTCATACATTAAACATTTACGTTTCAATTAAGTCATACTAAGTAAACAAGGTTGTTTAATGAATAATAAAAACCTTCAAGATGGACTGACTTGAATGGCTTGAAAACTCCGAAGATTCATCTTTAATATCATCTTGTCGTCTTTGGACAAGGCGGGAAGCTCGCTGTTTGTACAGCTGGTGCATTGCAGATTCAAGTTCGTTAATCAGAGGCACCTGTAAAAATACAACACACCACGTAATATCCAGATCCTGAGCTGCTCAGCTTCTGGGGTCCCAGTCTATTCCGGAGCAAAATGTTGTCACTGTACTCCCAGCAGCACAAAGTCCTGCCGTTTACTCGTTTGTACCATTTGCGCCAGGAAATAGTTCAAGGTGTGGAAAATGCATACATTAAATGTTGGCAGCTTTCAATCAGAACGAGAGCATTCTGAAAGCAACTTCCATGGCTTGAATGAGTCTACACAGCCAGACATCCTATTTAGAGAGTGAAATACTCTTTCCAGTACTCTTGCTTTCCCTACCAAATGTGTTATGTGTTATATAAAGGTCCACAATTCTCAGACATCAATTATTTCCTTTCTGCCTTTAAACAAGAATGTAGAAGTATTCTGTACTTTAATGAGAAAATAACGTGACTGTATGCAGTGAAAAACCACCCATCAATCTAACATACTGAAGCTAGCAGCTCTCACTCTTAATAGTATATGCTGAAATATTACTGAAATGAAATCAAACACTGCATAAGGGTGTTATGCCTACAAATAATTCCAATCAGTCAAATACTCCTCTAGCTTACCACTAAAATTAAAATAGTACAATTTGTGCAAGTTATCTATTAAGTATAATCTTGAATTAACAGGTAGGTCAGGTCAAATCTGTCACTTTCTTTTTCTTTAGTGAACTATTTTAGGAGCACCTCTGACAAAAATATATGGTATTATGACAACCCAGAATTTCCTGACATTAAATAGCAGGTTCACTGCTCTTTTTTCTTTTTTTTTTTTGTCTGGGACAAATTAAAATTAGATCATTATAAATACTCAAATACAAACCAGAAGTTTTCACAATCTCTTATTTTGGAAAGGCAAGTCCTTTTGCTATGAATACTTAAACCATGTCCTCCTTACCTCTGAGATGTATGCTTACTCCACAGTCTTCCAGCCTTTTATATTTCATTGCTGCCTACCATCCAAGATTTTTTTATTCAAAACAAAAGATAAAATCAGAAATTGTTTCCTGATGTATTTTAGAATGTGACTCAGCAGCTACAGAAGAACCTCCTTCAGTAAAATGTAAAACTCTGAGTTTACAGCTACAGGGCCATTTCAGCTCACTTTGAGTGACATAGATATCAGAGAAGAAAAAGGTATTAGCTTTGTGGGATAAACCGGGCTCCAGGGATTAAAACAAAAGCAGCTCTGCACCAACTCAAAATATGCACATCTTTCTTTTGGAGAAAAGAGCAGAGAGAAAGACAAGGAGGGAATAAACTTCCAAGTGCTGGAAGTTTATATTCAGAATTTAAGACCGTTTTGAAAACAGAAATAACAGTTTAAAACTACTAGTTTTACTGCAGTTTACCATAGAAAATATAGCTTTTTCTCTTAAGCATGTCGAGGAAATTCTAAGATTGAAAAGTTAAATAATAATTTTACAAAGCATCCCTGGTGGTTCTTTCTGTATTTTTCTCAGGATTTAAAAGAGACCCTAGTGATGTACTCAGATATATGAATCCACTCAAAGGTTTCCCATTTAGAATACAAGAGACTTAGAACCCCTATTCTTCTCTAATCAATACTGTGGTTAATGAGTGGCTGATAATTTCACTGACTCATTCCCTATTTTGTTTAGTCAGTACCTTAAATTCTGTGTTTTCAAGGTGATTTTTTATTCACTTTCCCTGTATACAGTGGAAGAGGAATAGCAGAAAGGTCTCTAAACATTTAGGTCACAAGGATAATTCTGACACACAGAGCATGTTTTGGTAATTCACTTTTGTAGGTAAAGTAACAGTTCATTTACTTGTGCTGTTAAAGGTATGCCCAGAACAATTAAATCTTTCTGTATCCATGTTATGTTCCTACATTCAAAATGCAAAAGTGTCACTGACGCTCCCCAGCCTTCTCAGAAAGCATAATTTTGACAGTAATTACTTCTGAAGGAAGTAATTGCAATCATCTACTCTACTGGTTTTCTTATTTATGAGGGAAAAAAGGTATTACACTGGATTTGACCTTTCTAGTGCTTGTTTCTAAAATCTGTGTAATAGCTGTCTTGTTATACTCTCTGCTGAGCTTTAAGAATGGGCAAAGTGATCCTAAAATCCATACTTAAATATATGTTTTCATATATGTATGCATATAGATATACGTATATACATATACAGTATTATGATTACACACATACATATACATATCCTCATGTATATTATAACTACATACATTATTGTAAATAATAACAACACTTTAAATAGAAGCAGTCAGGGCCACAGGTTCTACAAAAAAGCTGAAGGCATTTTACCTCTACACTCACAAGATTAGACCAATTTACTGTCCTACTGCATTTCATTTAAATAAAAACTGATACTGATTTTATTACTTGACTTTGTCCTCTTCAAACACCTCCTTTTTAGAAAACTTTTCAGTGTCCTGTGGGCTACTAGCTCTGAATTTGATGGTACTTTTGTCACACTGAAAGCACTTAATTCCAAACCATATTATCTGGACAAATAATATCAAAATAAAATGAAATAAATGCTCCTGTTAGACTGACCACATCACCTGCTGCTTTTGCAATGCACTTTATATACGAGTACAGTAACAGCCTCCACCTGAAACCAGTAAAACTCTGTGAATGCTCCTAAGGAGCCTGAGATGATAAAAATCACATCTTAAGAGTATTTGAACATGATAGATTATGTTATCAAAGAGAACCTCCAGACATGGTTTATAGTTATCGCAAAATAACTTAACAAAAGGTCTTTAGAAAGCAAACACTAAATAGAGACTGAAAAGATATTTAACTTGACTTCTGAAATACAAATTTATCTCAGAGAAATAATGTAAAAACTTATCTTTAGTAGAAATTCGGCCATCTACTTAACCAGTACTGCCAGAGCTGCTTAGGAAAGTACCTTTATTAATATTCAACAGCTAATGCTAATACAGACTCAGGAATATGGCTTTTAAATGAACAATCAGTTGTAACCAATTAGTTACACTAATCAATCAACTGGATGAACTAACTGCCCCATACTTCCTGGGTTTCCTCATGACTTAGTTACTCTTCACTTTTACAGAAGACTGACTCTCCCAGTTCCACTAATAGTGGACAATTAATGTCTAACCCGTCAGAACCCAAAATGCTTTTCCATTCCTCTCCAACAGCTAACTGGATAGGCAAGCAGTAGCTTAAAACTGCTCAATTATTCTGACAAGGTATTAAGAAATTAATATACTACTGCTGTATTCAAGACAGAAGATGATGAAGAAATAGCCAATATACTGCTAACTGAATTCTACAGCGTGTGCCTAATATGTATATATATGTATATCCTGTGTGTGCCTAATACTTGTGTATGTATATATATATACACAGTTTCTATTATATTTATAACAAAGTAAGTAATCAAAGTACAGTGCATAACATACGAAAAAAGACTAAGTTTTTGACTTAGAGATGCATAAAAGTATCACACTACATGAAAGAGATATCTTTTTACATGTGGGTGTCTTTGAACAGCTGTGCTAGTTTAAAAACTTCTCTCCTTCAGACTCCAGAGCTATACCAGGAAACTTCTGGCAGGAAGAAGTTTTATAATAACAAAGAAATATTGCGTATAGCAAGCACTCCAGAAAGTAGCAATGTCATAATTCAGCCCTTACTTTTGCTGACCTGATATCCAGCACAAGTAAAAAGGAGTATCTGGGTAAAGTTGAAATGCCAAACTATCTACTAAAATCCTGAGGACATAAAATCTGCAAGTTTTTAGGCAATCTGAAGTCAGTGAGCTGGGAGGAGGGATTTCTGATAATCAGCTTAGCATGATAAAAAGTTCTTTTCAATCCTCAAGTAACCAAACCTTTTGAAGAATATGCTCTCAAAGGACTTTTTTCGAAAACAGAGCAAGGTGTGGTGTTTGGCATGTAATAAGATTTTTTTTGTGTGTGTGTGTGTGTGTGTAAAGAGATTAATGTTTTTACATCCTTACCTTTTCACTGAAACACTCAAGCAAGTCTTGGACATACCCTCGCATTTCTTGCAAAAACTTATACCGTTCACCAATACCCCCAGAAGACCCTTCTAATCTTTGAATTGCCTTGGTAGAGTCCTCTTGGCTTTGCTGATGTTTCTCATACTGCTGCCGATTAGCTTTGTGCATTTCTTTCATAGAGTCCAACCTGAAGGGCAATGGATAAATAGTAAATTTACATCCAAAAGTCTGTCTGTTTCAGACCATTGAGACATCAAACAGACAGTACAGCGTAAGTACTGAGCCCATATATGAGAAATTTTGCAAAGACAGTCTCAACCTTTGATATGTCACCTTCTCCCCTCTCTCCAAGAACCGCAAGGCTAATGATAGACAAACTCACTTGCTAGACTATGCTGTAGTGTATTGTATTGGCTGCTCCCACAAACTTTCACAGGAGTTGACAGCACATAGGATAGTCTAAGGCTGTCCCTAATGAAAAGCAGGTTAGACAGTCTGGGGGTGGACAGGAACTAGAGCTTATACAAAGCATTCTTTTTCCTCTAACTTGATTCACTGTCAAAGGCTGCAACACTACAAGGGGCATACAAACCAATTCTGAAGACATGTGAAGTGCAAGCTTTTCATTACATATGATTTGTCATTGCAATTGTGTTGTTCATTCCATATCTTTTGCATACCTGACAAGCAGATTACAGTGTTTGAGCAAAAACCCTGTATACACTAAAAATTAAATTCTTTATCTACTGAAGGGGAAATGATTCACAGTTTAAAGGAATGCAGCTTGATACGCTAAACACCTCACTGGCCTTTCATTTCTTCACTATAAGACTTCAGTGTCCAGAAGATGCAACTCAGATCTCTCTTCAACAAGATCAGTGGCCTCACATTTAAAGTTTCACTTCCAGAGAAGCAATCCAAGGAGATTTTCGAACAAAGTGTCAATGTCATCTTCACTTAGAGCTTTTTGATTTGCCTTTTTTTTTTAATGGATGTGCCAGTCAGTACTTTTCCAGCGATGAAACTCTGTGTTTGCTCACCGAGACTAAAAGACACCTGAGGAACAGAAACCTATGGGACAGGTCTTTAAGTCTAAAAAGATTGTCTGTCCTACCTGTCTTTAAGCTGTTTCTTTACCAAATCAATAGTAACAGGAGTCATCTCATTACTGGGAGTTTTGAAAGGAACTGTATTATCTGTTTTTTGAGACTTGGTTTCCGATGATCCATATGCAGCATAGGTGTATGGAATGCCATACGATGAACCATAAGACAGTGTCTGGTAAGTGTTTTGGTAGTACACATTATTCACTTCTGCTGGCTGACTTGGTTGAACCTAGAAGCAGAGGAAATGCAATTGTACTGTATTACACTTTAAAGAAAGGGGAAACTTTTTTACGCATCTCAAATCAAAGTGAAAAATGCAAGCAGATACAGTTACAAAATGTAATTATCAAGGGGATTTAAACATCCAGTATCTAAGGCAGAAGAAACAAATGCCCTCAAGAAGGTAAATGGACAGTCTTAGTATCAATACCATTCTCAGTACTTATACTATTTCTCTTTTAAGAGCACCAGAATTTACAGACCTAATTTCTCAAATGAAACAGCCTTCTGTAAACTACTCAAGTTTGTAAAGGATTTAGCCAATACTTGCAGAAACAAATCATAACAGTGCACAATTATATACATGCCTGGGGTATGTTGATTCCTTTTCGTATCTGCTCTTGCTCCCATCTACTGAGTTCTTCATCTTGCTCCCCTGCCACTAGTGCTTCATCATCACTTCCCTCAATACCTTCATACAAGTAAAAAAAAGAAGATAATTGTCCTAGGGTGACTTTATGATGCTTGTATCCCCAATTGTCTGTTCTGTTTGTGCTGTATATTGAGTTCTGTGCCTTTAAAACTAGCTCTGAGAGCAAAGCAAAGAACGAAAAAGCACCAAGTTTGTTTTGAAAACAGCTCTCCTCCTGCACATTCCTCTCCAGACTGGGTTTGTCTGAAGCACAGACCAGCACCTGTGACAGAGATATTATTTTGCTTTTTGGTTAGTTTAGCTAGCTAGGGCAAAGAAGTTCCCTAGACTGTTTTTTCCTTTTGTCTTGGGACTCTTTGAATCTGCTCTGGACTGAAAACCCCAGAGAAGCACCGAGGGCTCACACCTGTGGCCCACTGGGCCTAGACCTCCAGAGGGACTGAGACTGATAAAAAAACTGAGTGAGCTGAGCCACTCACAGCAAGGATTTTCTCAGGTTTATCATCTCTGTTCAGAGCAGTGAGAAGTTTCATTGTTTCATATTATTCATTCTTTATGCTTGTGAGCATTTTGTTGTTAAATAAGTAAGTTTTTTCCATTTTTCTCCAAAGAAGTTATTTTCCCAGACCGGCAGAGGGAAGGGCCTTTTGAGTTTGCTTTCCAGAGGGACCCTGTTCAAAAGTTTCCTCCCAGACTTGCCCTAAACCAAGACAATAATGCATACGGGACACAGATTCAAAAACTTGAAACCATGCCTCAGTGAGAACATCTCAGAGCACCTCCCTTTCCTTTTTATGAGGAATTAAGGACACTGGCCTGTGCGTTATTAGCACAGGGGTTCCACTTGGGAGATCCAATGGGAAAATTTGCAATATACTGCTAATGAAATCCTCTTATGTCTAACTCCTTTTCCAAAACGTTATTTTACCTGCTTGACAGCAAGAAGAATTCTATATCAAATGTTTTTCTTTTCACAACTACGTACTTCCTAAAAACAGAGTACAGGAAAAACAAGAATTGATCCTTAGTAAAAGTTTCTATCACAGTCAGCAGTGTGCACAGAACATAGTTTTGTGCTCAAAATTCTACAAGCATATTCCATTATGTAGTACTTTTCCTCAGATATGTTATGCAGCTCCAGATTGTTTGAAAAACATGCTGTTTAAAAATGCTGAATGGGAGTACTCGCAGTGAAAACAGTGTGAATATTTATCAGCTGACCTTCCAAAAAAGGGTTTACCTATTTCCTCAGCAATCTTTTGCCTTTGGGATTTCTCCTTCACTGTAAAAACTATCCTCCTCTTCTCGTCATCATCTTCATCATCACTGGCATCATTTTCATCTTCTCTAACAAGGCGGCCTTTACCTGGTTCATTGTCAACAGAGGTAAAGTCTCCAAGTTCGCGAGCCATTTGACGCTTTTTCCTAGCGGCATGAATAAAAGCAGCATCTGGAATTTCTCCTAGAGATAAAGGTATGCATTGTTAAACAACAGCTGCAACAAAACAGGTATTACAGTTTCTTATTGTTCATCTCTGTCACCATACCAAATCTTCTCTGCATACAGAAAAAAAAAAGTGAGAAGAAACAAATCCATGCTCACAAAAAATATTTGCAAGCAACTTAGATGCTAAACATGACAACTTTCTGACCAGAAACCCTCAAAGTTTGGATCAAAAAGTCTGACTCTGCTTCCAGCAGCTCATGTCCTAACTTCAGAAGCCTGCTCCTATGGGAAATAATCTTAAAGAAGAGGAAGTCCTTTACAGGAGCTGACTATTGCAAAGGGAGGAAGAAAATGAGGTGCATAACTGTGTCGCTTCCTGTCCCAATATTTTGCTCTTCTTATTTTGGGGGAATAAAAAGTATCAACCATTGCAACAAACAATCACTGGTCAGAGATTAAGAGAACACTAAATCACACACAGTTAATATACAGAAGATTGTACAAAGGGACACGTGAAAAGCGTCAGACCTAATTGAAAACTCTAAAATCTGCAGCACAAAACTTAATGCAACTTACATTAGTCATATAAATCAATGTGTGGACCCAGGACATCCATCTGGTATTTGGGGAGCAGACTATCATAATTAGCAAACTAGTTTCAAAAATATTTTCTCAGAGTGATTTTTTTAGCCTCGAAGCCTGACTAGAACCTCAGTATACAAAACAGGATAGAAAAATATTTCAGACATCTTGCAGATTCATAATTGAAACATCTGAATTAAAGAAGAGATTTTAACTGAAAGCAGTTAAATCTCATGTGAAGTCACCTATTCCAAATCTAGATCTTCTTGCAGTTTGGTATCTGATTGAGAGACAAATTCCTGCTTCTGCCATTAGGATGAAGTATTCTGTAGCAAAACATTTTCTCTCATAAGCCTTGTAAAACTGACACCTTTAGAAAACAGCAGTTTCTTGAATTCATAGATGCTAAATTTTTGGAAACTATTTCCTAATTTCTCACATACATCAGTCTGCTGCAAACATTCCTAATCACTTTGTAACTTACGAGACATATTACAAAAACCAACCTGGGCGGAGAACATTCAGTGATGACAGAGCACTTGAAAAAGTACCACCAGCTTTTGTTTTTTCTTCTTCCTTTTCACTTTCAACTTCCATTTCTTCTTCACCATGCTCACTATTTGCAGTCCCTTCTTCTTGGCCTATATCCTTATTCTGTCCTGTCTTTTCTAGTGGTGCTTCAACTGATAAGACAGCAAAGTCCATCTTTTATTCTTTTTATAAAGACCACTCAGAAGGGTTTTTTTAAAGATTTAACAGTCAAAAGTGAAAAATCAAATTAAAATGTTAAATAATTTTTTGTTTGAGATCTAGGAAAATACACTTTCTTAATTGTGATTAAATCACTGACATCCCCTCAAAATAAAATGTGACAAGGTAGGCCCCAATAACCACTAAACACTCTCCATATTGTCAAGTATTAAGAAAGTGGGGGAATTCAACCGTGTCAAAGTCTCTTACATACACAATGAGAAAGCACCACCTGTGTTACACCAAATCTTTCCACAAGAGCCAACTGATTTCAAAAGAACCCTTCATTTTCCTCTTGGGCTACACCCTGCATTAGGTGGGTAACATACAGATACAGGCAGCAAGTACAAATAATATGTAAAAAAATGCATGTTAAACCCAGCTACCCAATCCAAGCTGCACATATCTGAGGTTTCAGACTCAAGCACTTGTTCAGAGAATCCAGGCCACCCTCTCAGTAGCAGCTTTTAAGTCTATGAACTGCAGCCATGTGAATTAGGGAAAGCAAAATAAACAGAAATTAAACAAACATTGCCCACACAGTCATGTGCAAAATGCACTGTTTTAAGGATCTCTGTCACAAAAGCAAGCATCCAGATTTTCCCAGATGACCTAAACATTAGCCACAGAAGTGAAAATTTCTGGTTTTGCTCATGCCCAAAACCACTGCATAGGCAATTTAAGGATTCTAATAAGAAAGAAATTGTGGATTTTCTAAATGCAGACAAAACCTTTAAAAATAATTTAACTAAATTTAAAAAGAGTATTTTCTACACAGGACCATGTTCAACCCCCATGTGCTCCTCCAGATCACTGCAATCTTTAAATTATAAGCCTCCCAGCTCATGCTAGTAGTATTACATCATCTATGTAAAAACTTAAGTGGAAAAGCAACCACTACACTTTATCAATGAGCTTCCAAAAAAACAGTAGTACAATGAAACTGAAGTCCCAGGCTCCATTTCAAGCTCTCAAGGACGGTACATTGTTAACACATCCTTTTGCTCCAACACCTTCACCCTGTCATCTTAATAAAGTCCACTTGAAGGTCCAAGTCCCGAAACAGGTAGTTGTTGAACAATTAACTTAATAACAAAGACCACCACTCTGCTTACCCACAAATCTTCCTTTTTGAAGAAAACGCATTACAAGGGCACATCCTGTCAGACAAGCACCAGGTATATTTTCAAACTAATGTAATTCCTTCCTAATTCAATAAGCAACTCACCTATCATAAACACAGATGCAATTCAGAATACTGATATCTACTGACAACCATCTAACAGAGCTGAGAAGTTCCATCCTTCTACAGTAATTTCTACATGAGAATCACTGCAGAACAGCACTCCTAAAACTCAAGCAACACATTTCAACTGTGCTTTACTTCAGCTCTAGATGTGAAATCCTCTAGAAAACGAACAACTCATCTTGAAAACAAGAAATGAAATTACAGTACTTCATCTTTTCCACTATAAAAGTTACTATTAATTTTGCAGTTACCATCTGTTGGAGAATTGATCTCTGTTCTAACTTTTGATTTTTCAAGATCTTCTTTGTATTCTTTCTTCAATTGTTTTACAATCTTTTTGCTGTAACTTGATTTCTTCACTTTGAAAACTTCTTCGGTTTCTTTAAAAGAGAAATTGGATAACATTACATTAGATCTCTCAAGCATACATATTAATTAAAGCTCCTTATTTTGTACCTGGAACTTCAAAAATGCCATTAACAAACATTGTAGGGTTCTTTCTGCAGTCTGCAGGGAAAGTCTAATTCTACGCTTTCATTACTTCCATTAAGATTTCAAATTACGAGTCTTAGAAACCAAGTTCCACTGATTTCAAGAGATTTCTTTCTAAGAGACTCAAAACTATACAAATTGTTCGGACAACAGGCAGTGAGTCCGAGATGACCCGTGAACACCAGGCACATCAGATTAAAACAAACTTTAACCAAAGCCACGGGACAGATGTTTATCAGCCAACGCTGCTGGCTCCATAGGAAGACTACAGGCTGCACCTACTCCCGCACAAACCTGCGGACCACCCAAGTGCAGTGAACACAGCACAGGTGATGCACCAGCAACACAGAAGCAGAGTGACACCACAACTGAGCCCGCTGGGAGCAGGCTGGCCCCGCAGGAGCCAGCTCGGGCCGAGGAAGGGGCGGGCACGACGGGCGCTGCCCGCCCGTGCATCCCTGGCCGCCCGTACCGTGCCCTCAGGGCTCGTCCCCTCTTATGTGATCCCATATCCACACCATGCTTCCTCCCTTGGAAGGCCAGGGGGAGGCCTAGCCAGGCTGAGCACCTCCGGGTCCTTTCCACTCCCGCAAGAATCGACCCAAAAACCAGGTAACCACCCGCCTCACCCTCCTC
>VXBR01011325.1:4533-17496 GCA_013400215.1 Cisticola juncidis
TTCCTCCTCCTCCTCCTCCTCCTCCTCCTGCTGGCAGCAGAGCGGCAGCCGGGGACCTCTGGGGACACCTGGGCAGAGGGGGCAGGCCGGGCAGCTCTGCTCACGGTAATTAGCGCTGATGAGCTTTAATCAGCCCGCGGGTAAGGCAGGGCTGGGCACAGCCAGCCCTGAGTGCCACCCCCGCCGCTGCGGTCCCCAAGGTGCGGGCAGGGCGCTTTGTTGTGGCCCTGGCTGCTGTCGGAGCCCAGCTTAGGGATCAGCTCATCACCTTAATTACCGGCAGCCTTGATTGGCCCTCACCTTTTCGCTGCTGGGGCGGCGCTGGGGCCGGCCGGGTCCCGGCTCCCTGTGCAGGACCTCGGGGGATGCTCTGGATTCAGTCCTGGGTTGTGTCCCTGTGCAAATCCCTTTGCTCCCAGTGATCCCTCCAGATCCTCCCTTGGCTCAGTCCAAAACCAAAGATTCCTTCAGGCCCTGCAGAGTTTGGGCTGAAGCACCTGCAGGGGTCCGGGGGGGGTTCAGCCTCCCCACAGCCCCACCAGGGCTGGGGGTTCACAGCCCTCCCTCATTCCCGTGGTGTTTCCCGGTGTTTTCCCAGCAGTTCCCTGCTTTCCAGCCTGGCCGTGGGGCAGGGTCTCCCCCGAGGTTTGGGGGTGCTGTGGGGTTTGGTGCAATGGGTTTGCAGGGCTCAGCCCGGCCCCAGGGCTGGACTGGAGCTCCCTGGTGTGAGCTGGGGTCACATGAGTTCAGCCCAGCTCTCCCATCCAGCTGTGCCCAACCCCAGCTCCTTCCTCTTTCACGGAGAAAATGAGATAAAAATACATCAATAGAAAAGGAATGAGTCCCCAAGGGGTGCAGGCTCCTCTGGCCGCTGTCACCCGGTGCCCCGGCCCGTGTGTGGCACTGAAGTCCCCGAGTGTCCCCGGGAGACGCGCGGCAGCCCCTGGAGACAGCAGCGGGGGCCGGGGAATGCCGGGCCGGGGACGTGAGCCGGGTACCAAACCCTGCCGGGCCCGGCGGGGCTCTGGGAACCGCGGACCTTCCCCTGCCCGAGCCCCCGGGGGCTTCAGCACCGCCCCGGGTCCTCCTGCCCCGCGTCCTCCCGGCGCTGCGGGCCCTGGGCCGGCACAGCCTCCCCTCCTGCCCGGCCCCGGGCGGGTTCTGCTGCTCTTCTGTTCCGCTCCTGGAGGCTCAGCCCGGCACTCTCGGTGCCCGGGGGATGGGAGCGGGGTCTGGGGGGAGAAACCCCCTTCAGGAGCGGTGGGGCCTGTCCTGGGAGCGCGGAGGTCTCTGCCGGAGATGCGGTCCCTGCATTCTCCAGGGTCTCCCTTCCCTCCTCATCCTCCCGCCCAGCCCGAGGCTCCCTTGGCTCAGGAGCTGCCGCAGGATTTCCCCTCTGGAGCAGGGATGTCCCCGAGCTCCCGCGGGCAGGAGGGGCCCTGGCCCTGCCCGGAGTCACCGCGGCCCCGGCAGCGGCCGCTGGAGCCTGCGGGGCTCCGGAGCCTCCGCTGGGCCTGGAGGGAGGAGCGGAGCCCTCCCCGTGCCTTGTGCTATTCCCAGTTTCCTACCGGTGTTTTGTGCCATTCTCAGTTTCCCACCAGTGCTTTGTGCTATTTCCAGCTTTTTCCTCATGTTTTGTGCCATTCCCAACTTTCCTGCCAGTGTTTTGTGCCATTCCCAGTTTTCCCCCTGGTGTTTTGTGCCATTCCCAGTTTTGCACCTGTGCTTTATCCAGTTTCCCAGCTGTGTTTTGTGCCATTCTCTGTTTCCCACTCGTGCTTTGTGCCATTCCCAAATTTTCCCCTTTGCTTTGTGCCATTCCCTGTTTTTCCCCCCGTGTTTTGTGCAATTCCCAACTTTCCCACCTGCACTTTGTGCCATTCCCAGTTTCCCGTTGTTTTGTGCCATTCCCAGTTTCCCGCTTGTGCCATTCCCAGTTTCCCGTTGTTGTTTTGTGCCATTCCCAGTTTCCCACTTGTGCCATTCCCAGTTTCCAGTTGTTGTTTTGTGCAATTCCCGGTTTTCCATTGTTTTGTGCCATTCCCAGTTTCCCGTTGTTTTGTGCCATTCCCAGTTTCCCGTTGTTGTTTTGTGCCATTCCCAGTTTCCCGTTGTTTTGTGCCATTCCCAGTTTTCCGTTGTTGTTTTGTGCCGTTCCCTGTTCCCTCTCTGCCATGAGGGGAATTTGCCCCGGGCAGTGTCCGGCGGTGCCTCCCCGGCCCGGGGGGAGCGGGGCTGGAACCGGGAGCTCTGGGGGAGCTCTGGGGGAGCTCTCGCTCCTCCCTCCCTCCCTCCCCATTAATTAATCTGACATTTAAGCCTCGTGCAGAGCTCCCGAGCGTCTCGGTGACCTCCGGAGCAGCTCCAGGTGGGAGCTGCTGGAATCCCGGCGGGGAGGGGAGGACGTGGCCGGATCCGGAGGAGGCTCCTGCCCGCAGCACCTGCCCCAAGTTCTGTTTTGGGACCTTCTGCGGTCAGGAAGGAGTGGGACGGGCCTGGCATCCTGTGGGATGCTCCTTGTGGCTGTGGGAAGGCAAAAGAGTTTTTAGAGCTGCTTCTTCCAAGGATTTTTTTTAAATGGACTCAAAAAATTGAATTGTGGGCTGAGCCAGCATTGAACCCAAGTGTGGCTGTGCATGGAGGGGACAGCACCGATTTGGGGGGACCCAAACCTCCTTTTCCACCTCAGCATCCCCTAAAGGGTGATCCCAGCTCCCTCTGGGATGATCTGGGCTGGACTGGGATGGGATGGGCTGGGCCGGGCCGGGCCATCCCCTCTGCCCTGCCCACCGAGGCCGGCTGTGTTTTCATCTCTGTGGCCACCACAAAAGCCTCTCCCTCCCTCAGCACAGCTTGGCCACGGCTCAAACTCTTTCCTTTCATGATAAAAATAACAGCAGCAACCTCGGGGCTGCTGCTTCTGCCCCGGCTGGTGGAGAAACAGGGATTGTTCCAGGAAAAAAAGGGGAAAACCTCAATGTGGGGGAGCCTGGGCACAAATTCCCCCTGGCTGCAGCCCCAAGTGGGACCTGGAGTGGGGAGGAGAAGGCAGGAGCCAGGGAAAACTGGGAAAAGCCGGGAAAAGCCAGGAAAAGCCTCATCTCCCAGGCAGCACGGAGCACAACTTGTTGGCAAAACAGTTTGTTTGCCAAAGCTGCAGTTTTCTGAGGAGGAGGGGAGTGGAGCCTTTTCAGGGGCTGGCTGAGGCTCTGGGGGTTGGGAGGGATGCTCGGGCAGCAAATGTCAAAAATCCAACGCAGTTTTGGGGCAAGGGAGTGGGAGTTTGGGGCCAAAGCAGGCATTTGAAAGAGAGAGAGAAAAAAAAATCTTATTTATTTCTCGTTTTTGCAAGTTAAGCTGGAAGGGAACAGAAAATCTCTGTTTGTGTCCCTCCCTGAGCAGATTTCCCTGCAGAGGCAGCAGGGCTGGGAGCACACGGGGAGCTTCACTTCCCCAAACTTGCTGTTCATCCACCATTCTCAGCTTTTTTAAAGGCAAATTTGGGCTCCTCACAACTTTTCCAGGCACTGGGAATGGCCACTGTGTCCCTGGGGAACTTCTCCACGCACCCAGTGAAAATCAAGGAGAAAAACCTGGGATAATGTAAATTTTGCAGCATTTTGGAGTTTTTTTGGGAATGGCATCATCCAGATTTTCCTTTCCCCTCTCCCTCGGGCTCCAGCACCGGATGAGGGAGGTGTGGGATCTCCAGGATCAGGGTTTGGAGCTGGGACAGCACCTGGGGGAGCCTGGGCTGCTCCAAAGCCTTGGCTCCAGCCCAGCAGAAAATCCCAGAGCTGCCAGGGATTTATGGATGGAACTGGGGGGATTTTGGGCAGCTGAGGGCCCCTGGAGGCGGCTCCAGGGGGATTTTGGACAGCTGAGGGCCCCTGGAGGAGGCTCCAAGGGTGAGGATCCCTTTCTGGAGCCCCTGCAATTCTGGGTGAGATTTGGGGCTTTGGTGTCACCGTGCCTTGGTCACCTCCTCCCCCTGAAACAACCCAGGACTGAATAATTCCAATAATTCCAGTTCCTTGCCCAGCTCGGTGCACCCCAGCCCGGGCTGTGAGGGGGCTCTGATGAGCACTAATTAGCTCTAATTAGCCCCCTGTGGCCGCAGGTCAGTGCCCTCTGTGCTGCCTCTGTCCGAGGATCGTTACAAACACCCCGTGCAAACCTGGGGGGGTCCCGGTGTTAATTACCCTGCAGTTAATTAGGGACAGCGCTGATGGGGGCCTGGGCATCCACCAGGGACTCCAGGACAGGGATCTGGGATGAGATGGGATCCTGGGCAGGGTTTGGTGGCCAAGGGGCCTCTTCATCCCTTCCAGGCTCCTCTGTGAGGTGGGAATCTCATCCCAGGTTCCAAAATCCCAGACCCACAGAATTCCTTGGGTTTGTTTTCCCAGGAGCTGGGAGGAGCCGTTTCTCCTTGTTTACCAGTACTGAACTGGTTTAGGTGGAGCTGGGGTGGGTTCCCCTGGATCCAGGGTCACTCTCTGGCAGTGGATCCTGGGATCTCCCCGTGGCCTTGGGACATTTCCTGCAGCTTTGGGGGCCCAGGGCTGGGCAGGAGCCCCTGGATTTTGGGGTTGGCCCAGCTGCTTCTTCCCTTTGCCTTCCTAATTTTGGTTAATTGATCCCTGCTCCTCTGTCTCAGAGGGTCAGGACCTGGCAGGGTGTCCCCAGGTGTCCCACAGATGTCCCTAAAGCCACCAGGGTGATGCCCAGGGGTGGAGGGGGGAAGATGCTGGTGGGATCTGTGCAGGGGGTGCTGGGATGGGAGCAGGTCCTGGATTTGGAGCATCCTGAATCCCTTTATTTTCCATGGCAAGAGCTCTTCAACACCCAGCCAGGAGGAGGAGGAGGAGGAGGAAGGAGAATCCATTGAATGTGGCACAGCTGGGTGGGCAGGGATGGACACTGTCCCCTGCAGGGACATCCCTGTGTCCATGGGGACACCAGCCCTGATCCAAGAGGGAATGGGAATTCCGGGAAGGCAGCGGGCAGGGCGTGGATGGGGCTGCAGGGAGCAGCAGCTCCAGGTGCTCCCTCCCACCCACCATGGGAGTTTGGGGCTAAACTGAGACTTTTTGGAGCTGCCTGTTCAGGGAGCTCCCTCCAGCCCTGGAGCACGTGGGAATTGTGCTGGGAAGGGATCTGGGAATGGCCCCATGGGCTCTTCTGTGTGGACTCTGACCAAGATTTGGTTTAAATCCTTTCTTTCTGTGAGGGTTTTGTGATTTTAATTTTCCCAAGGAGCTTTTTGGCTGCTGGTCCCACCAGCCTGGGGTGAGGCTGAGGGTCTGGCTGGGATCATCCAGAGGCAAGGGAGTCCCAGGAACCCGAATGAGGGGATTTTCCTGCTGATTTCCCTTCTGATCCGACTCCAGCATTTCTGATTGCTCCTTCCAGCCCCAGCCAAGGCTGAGTCTGTGATCCCAGGGCTGGATCCCCTGGATGAAAACATTCCCAGGCTGAGCCATCTGCTGAGGCTGCCGGGGGCTCCAGGGCAGGGAGGGGAGCAGGGCTGGGGTGCAGATCCAGCTCCCAGCCTGTTCCCATCCCGGCACTGGGAAGGGGCTGCTGCCCCGGGGCCTCCCCATCCCACCCCCTGCTCATTCCCAGCCTCCAGCTGGAGTTTTCCCTTCTGGGCTGAGTTAAACCGGGATGTGAGGAGCAGGGATGGGAGAGGAGCTGCCCTGGACACTGAGGATGGGGAGGAAGGCACCATTCCATCCATTCCATCCCTGATGCTCCAAGGGGTGAATTCCCCACTCCCAGAAGATGCTTTTGGAGATTGCCTGGATTTTTGTGAGGAGCCCCAGAGCAGCAGCTGGGCTGTCCCTGAGCCTCTCAGCCTCATCCTCTTTGCTCTGGTTCGGCCTTAAAACCCCAAATCTGCCCCAGACCAGGCACGGGTGAGATTCCCACGGGTCCCTGCACAGGGGGCAGCGGGACCGGGGCTGACCCAGCTGGGGGGGGGCACCCCAAAATCCCCCAAGACCCCCCAAAATCCCATCCCCGCTGCGGGTAGGGCCGGGGCCCTCCTCGGTGCGATTCCAGCTGCTCCCAACCTTCCAGCCGGAGTTTGCCTGCAGCTATAAATACCTCGGAGCGCAGCAAAGCCCCCGGAGGGTTTAGGCTCTATATTTAGGTTCCTGCAGCACAAAGCCATATTGCACGGGGGCTGGGCAGTGGGATCTCCTTCTAGGAACCGGGGGGAGGAGAGGACAGGAGCAGAGGGGTGTGAGGGAGCCTTTCCATGCGGATCCGGGGCTGGATCCTCCCCCTGCAGCCGCTGTCCAGTCCCGGGGCTCCAATCCGGGCCTTTCCTCCCCCAAACCCCGGCAGAAGTTGCTGCCTGAGAGCGGAGGGAAAGGGACATCAAACATTTATAGGCCTCGCGAATCGTCAAGGAAATGTCTGGCTCTGCTAAAATAGCAGCAGCAATTAGAGGAGAGGGAAAAAAAGAAAGAAAAAAAAATGGAAAAGCCCAACTCAACCTCCGCGGCTCGTGGGTTATCCCAGCGCCTCCCATCCTCAGCCCCGCGGCTCCGGGGTTGGGCTCCCCCAGCCCATCGGGGATGGGACAAGGATCCCCTAAACCCGTGTGAAACCCGACCCGCGGCTCTCCAAACACAGCCCGGCCCCGGTTCTGCCCCAGGCTGAAAGGGCAGAGAAGTTAATTGGGTTCCTTCTCCTTTCGGGGTTTCGCAGCGGGGTCGGTGCTTCCTGCCCGCCTCAGGTCGCTCCTAATTAGGGAAGCACCAAATCCGCACTTCCCCGGCGCCTCGGTGGGGCTCATCCTGTGGGACTGGTCCTTCCCCTCACCCAGGGCGAGCACGGGTGGGAGGCGAAGGAAAGCAGCCAAATCCCGAGGAGCTGGGGAATTTTGCTGCCGCTTTGTTTGACCCGGGATGTTCCAGAGGAAAAATCCGCTGTTTCTCCAGCGGGCAGCAGGGCACAGGGTCACCCTCGCCTGCTCGAGCTTTGCACTTCCCTGCATAAAAATCAGGGCTTTGGTGGTTTTTCGTTGGTTTTTTTTTCTGTTTGGCAAAGGTTAGAAGCTGAATGAGGAGCAGAGTGAGCTCTGGAGTGAGGAGCAGGTTCAGGATCCAGGACTGGGCATGGATTTGGGATCTGCCTGCCCCAGGATTTTGGGAACTGAGGCTTGTCTGGCACAGCTCAGAGCTGGTGTGAAAAAGAGGAAAGAAAATCCCTGGAGGGGAAATCCAGGGCTGGGAGAAGCAGTAGGAGGGTGCTGGGGGGTGATGGCCACAGGGACCTGGAGGGACACAATTTCCTGGTCCTGCTGATGTGTAGGGAAGTGTTGGCAAGGAAGAGAAGAACTCAGCTGGTGGGAATGAAGGTGGGCCTGGTTGGACTTGGAAATGAGGGGTCAGTTGGTGTTTCAGGCTCAGGAATTGGCTTTGGGAACAATGTTCCTTCCCAATGGGATCACCCCAGCCATGGAACCCCATCATGAAATCAGAATTTTGGGTGTTTCCTTCACCCCCTGGGCTGTGAGAGCTCCCATGGTCCCATTTTTAAGATTTTCCTGCTGGCTCCAGAGGTGGAAGTGCTTTTCCAAGCACAAGGTGGATCCTGCAGCTCCTGGAGTGGAGAATCTGAGGAAAACCTGGTGTGTGGTGGAGGATGGTGACTGCAGGGAGACAACCTTCCCTGCTCTTTACAGAGCCTGGAACGAGTCCCTGGAGGAATAAGCTGAGGATGGGGTGAAAGGAGCAGCTCCTGCTGGGGCTGCCAGGGAATCCCAGTGCCCTGGGCTCACATTCCCTTGGGATGGGGCTCTCCCTGCTCTCAATTTCTTCCTGTTGGGCTGTGGGTGGGGAGAGCTGTGGGGTGTGAGGAGCTGAGGCTGCAGGCCAGGCCTGGCTGGGGGTGCTGGCCTGGCATGGGAGTAGCTCCCATGTGGAAATGCTGGGAGCTGACCCTGGGTGGGGATACTGGTACCAGTCCATGGAAATGCTGGGACACATTCCCATGTGGGGATGCTGGTGCCTATTCCCATGTGGGGATCCTGGCATTTATTCCCATATTGAGATGCTGGTCCCTGTATGGGGATTTTGGGGCCCATTCCCATGTGGGAATCCTGTCCCTGTGTGGGATTTTGGAACCCATTCCCATATGGGAATGCTGTCCGTGTGTAGGATTTTGGGGGCCATTCCCATGTGGGGATCCTATCATTCTGAGGGGATTTTGGAGCCTATTCCCATGTGGGGATGCTGGTACCCATTCCCCTGGAAGAACCCTGGCACCATTCCCACGTGGAGATGCCGGTGCTTCTGTGGGTATCCCAGTGCCCATTCCCATGGGAGGATCCTGGTCCCTCTGACAATCCCACCGTTGGGGTTCTGGTCCCTGTCCCCCACCAGGGACCCTGCCCTGAGCACCCCCTCAGCAGGACGAGGTTTCTCCTCCTTCCTCCCCTCCCTGGGGGTACAGAACCTCCCCCTGCTCCTTTTTGTCACTTTCTGTGGTTTTTTCAGTCACCTGGCACCCAAAACCTGCTCTGGCTGGGAGCAGAGGCCTCAGGTGCAGTGAAACCCCCTCATGACCGATCTGTTCCTCACCTGCTTCCAGCTGGATCCCAGAGCTGCCAGAGCTGGGTTTGATTTTCCCTCTCCAACAATAAATTTTAATTCCCCGGTGAGAGCAGGAGAGTTGAACAGCTCGGGACAAGTGACACCAAACGTGCCAGGAGGGGACAATGCCAGCAGCAGTCTCAGGCTGCTGAAAATCCATTTCTGCTGTAGGAAGAGCAGGAACCTCCTTTCTGCCTGGATGTTTCTGAGGAATGGGGAATGTTTTGGGGAATAAATGTTGGCATTTCTGCCCTCGGGGGGGCTTCCCAGTGCCGCCCCCAGTGCAGCCCCGCGGGTGGATGCTGCCCGGGAGAGGGAGGATGCTCAGCAGAGGAGGATTAGGCTTGGATCTTCTCTTTTTTTCCCTCTTAATGGAAAAAGCCGTGTTCACACGGAAACCAATCGGTTCGTGCGGCCCTGAAAGGCAGGGGCACCCCAGAGGCGCCGGCAAGAGCTCCTGGCTCCGCTCGGCCTTGAAAAGAGGTTTAGAAAATGAGAAATGAAAGCGTGGAGGGCGCGCCTGTGGAGCGCGGGGCTCTGTGGAGGAGCTGGAGGCTCTGGATCGGCAGCGGGAGCCGCGGGATGAATCCCCACGGATGCTCCGAGCCCAGCGCCCCTTCCCGGCGGGATCCGGGCGGGAGCAGCCGCGCATCCCCCGGGAGGGGCGGGACAGGGGTGAAGGAGCAGGGATGAGGGGATAGCGGGGATGAGGGGATGANGGCTGGAGGAAAGTAGGTCGTGGCTGTGCTGGCGTGGCCGCCCCGTCCTACATATGGAAATCGGGGCTATTTCTGGCCGCTGCTGACGGGCTCGGCCGTGTCCCCGCTCCGGCCTCTCCGCGGGTCCCGCCCCGGGCACGGCCCCGCTCCGGCCCCGCGGATGCTGGGGGACGCTCAGGGATGCTCGGGGATGGAGCTGCGGGGCTGCTCCCAGGGAATTCCTGCCCGTGAGACCTTTCCCCCTCTCCTGGGATGGGTGACTCCCTCCTGGATCCCACTCGGCTCCGGGGTGTTAATTCCTCACGGAAAAGCCCTTGAACAGCTGCGTGTGCAGAGCCTGGGGCTTGCCCANATGAGGGGAGAGCGGGGATGAGGGGAGGAGGGGAGGAAGGGACAGGAGGGATGCGAGGATAGCGGGGATGAGGGAATGTTGGGATAGCGGGGATGAGGGGATGAGGGGAGGAAGGGACAGGAGGGATGCGAGGATAGCGGGGATGAGGGAATGTTGGGATAGCGGGGATGAGGGGATGAGGGGAGGAAGGGACAGGAGGGATGCGAGGATAGCGGGGATGAGGGAATGTTGGGATAGCGGGGATGAGGGGATGAGGGGAGGAANTGGGGGACGCTCAGGGATGCTCGGGGATGGAGCTGCGGGGCTGCTCCCAGGGAATTCCTGCCCGTGAGACCTTTCCCCCTCTCCTGGGATGGGTGACTCCCTCCTGGATCCCACTCGGCTCCGGGGTGTTAATTCCTCACGGAAAAGCCCTTGAACAGCTGCGTGTGCAGAGCCTGGGGCTTGCCCAGGCTCCTCAGTCCATCCCAGGCGGGGGCTGGGTCTCCCTCCAAGGCTTCCCCCAGCCCCACCCCTGGATTGCTCCCATCCCCGCCAGGCTGGGCTCCAGCTGGGAATCGTGGATTTGGCAGCGCCTGCATCAGCCCCACTTTCCATTTCCATGGCAACCCCGAGGAAGGTGGGCAGGAACTCCTTCCTGTCGGACACACAGGGGCTGGCACGCACCGGGTCCTGTTGCCGGGGCACAAAGGCACCTCCCTGATGGGATAATCCCAATGAAAGGGCAGGAGCAGCGGGAAAAGGGCTGCTTGGGATTTCCCCAGATTCGAGTCCTGCCAGCGGGGAGGGGGAGCCGGTGTTGATCCAAATCTGCCCGTGAGAGTCTCGAATCTATTCCTGATTAATCATTCCTGGGGTTCATTAGCTGTGGCTCAGCACCAGGACAGGTCCTGGGGGTCCCCAGTAACGGGACTGGCACAGTTTTGGGGCAGGCAGGTGAGGGTTGGTTTCAGGGCAGTGACAACTCTGTCCTTTGAACATGTCCTGGACATGCCATCCCCACATTCCCAGGGTTTAATGAGTTTGTGGGGAGCTGGGAAGGGGCTCAGCTCAGGAGAAAAGGAGGCTCAGGGGGACCTTGTGGCTCTGCACAGCTCCTGACAGGAGGGGACAGCCGGGGGGTATCAGGCTGTGCTCCCAGGGACAGGGACAGGAGGAGAGGGAACGGCCCCAGGCTGGGCCAGGGGAGGTTGAGTCGGATATCAGGAAAAATTTCCTCGTGGAAAATTTTGTCAGGCCCTGGCACAGCTGCCCAGGGCAGTGGGGGAGTCCCCATCCCTGGAAATATTTAAGGAATGTGGCACTTGGGGACAGGGGTGAGCGGTGACCATCCAGCGCTGGGTTAATGGTTGGATACCGTGGGCTGAGGGGGATTTTCCAGCGTGAGTGATTCCAGAATCCCGCTCATGTGTGACCTGGAGGGGCCTGGATGCTTCCTGCACCCCTCGAAAGGAGAGAAAAAGGCTTTTCCAGCTCCACGGGCAAAGCTTTTCCAGGTGCACTGAGGCTGGGACAGGGCCCTCGGGGGAGCTCCAAGGAGGGAGAACCTTGGGGGGAGCCAGGGGGGATTTCCAGGCTGGTCCAGCCGGAGCAGTTCAGGAAGAGCATTCCCAGCTGTGGGGTTGGTGGGGTTTGCACAAAACACCCCCAAACCTGTTAGAGCAGAGCCCACAGCTCTTTGTGACCTGTGCCCACCCTCCCTGCAGGGACAGGACAGGGCCCCTCTGCCAGTGCCAGGCCCCCTTTTCCATGCTGGAAAATCCCCCTCAGTTGTGTCGATCCCTTTGCTCCTGAGTCTGGGGCTGGGGGAGCTTCTGGGTCCCCCCAAACTGCAGCACAGGGAGCGGCTGGGGAAACTGAGGCAGCGGCTGGGAGGAAGAGGAGCGGTCAGGGATGATTTGGGGAAAGGGGAATGATTTGTAGGGCTGGAGGATGTTCTCCGGGAAATCAGTCCCTGGATCCCTCCTCTGTTTTCCCAGCCCATCCCTGGGGGGCTCAGCCTTCCCCTCAGCCCCTTAATGACCACAATTAAGCCGATCCCAGCAAATGAAGTGGCGTTTAAGGAGACAAATAAAACGGGAAATACCCCACGATCGCTTCTGTGGTCGTTAAGAGGCTTTTTACTCCCACAGCCGCCTCTGCTGCGGTGTCGGGGAGCGTCCCCTGGCACAGGGACAGCGCCCTGGCGCTCCAAGGCCACCCCCAGCTCCCGCGGGGATCCCTTTGGGAGCGATCCCGGTTTTTCCCGAGCCTCCTTGTGGGAAAAGCAGCCCCGGTGCACCCAACACCGTTGGCACAGCGGGACAGCCCCCTCGGGGCTGGTGTCCCCAAGGGGGGGGTGGCTCTGTGCCCGCGGGAGGCGGTGGCACCGCGGTGGCCCCGGAGCCGGGGATTTCTGCCTCTGAGTCACCCCGGCGCGGGCACCACGTGCCCGAAAGCAGAAGAGGTTTGGGGCTGACTCCGGGTCCCTGCGCCGCGTCCCGGTGTCCCCAGATCCCCCCGTGGGGCTCCTTCGGTCCCCGCCGGGTCGGGGAGGCCGAGCCCGGGCTGCTCCCCCCGGAACGCTCCGGGAAAGCGGCCCCGGGAGCGCTCCCGGTGCCGCCTCCACCGGGGCTCGTTCCCCGCGCCCAGAGGCGTTTCCAGCTGAGACCTTTCCTGGCACAAACACGGGCTCGTTTTCCTCTCCCCGCTCACAATGCGCCATTGTCCTGCTGCTCCGCTGGAAACCGAGCCGGGAATGTGAGCCGGGAACGCGAGCCCGAGCGCCCTGATCCCCTCCCAGCGCGCAGGGAGCCGGGATGGGGCTCCCCGAACACCCCAAAGCCTTTCGGGGATGGTTTTGGAGCTGGGAGAGGCGGAGATCTGTGGGATCGAACGGCTCCGGGTTCCTGTTGGAGTCTCAGGGCCAGGGAGGGGTGGGAGGGCCGGGGCTGCGCTTGGCTGCCTGTAAAAACCGGGAATTGCTCTTTTCCTCGCCTTTTCATTGTTCAGGCTCTTATCGGAGAGGGCAGGAGCAGCCGGGATCGGCTCTGGGGAGAGCTGGGAGCGGCAGAAATGAGACGTCGGGTCCGAGGGCTGGGGGACAGAATTCCCGTGGTTTTATGGAGCTGTGGAATGATGGAATCATTTGGGTTGGAAGGGAGATTTAAACCTCATCCAGTGCCACCCCTGCCCTGGCAGGGACACTTCCCCCTGTCCCCATCCAGCCTGGCCTTGGGCACTGCCAGGGATCCAGGGGCAGCCACAGCTGCTCTGGCAATTCCAGCCCAGCCCTGCCCACCCT
>VXBR01011325.1:47122-61392 GCA_013400215.1 Cisticola juncidis
GCACCCACAGCCACGGGTGGCACTGACAGGCAGGGGGGTGGCACCCACAGCCACGAGTGGCACTGACAGCCATGTCCCCATGCCTGTTGCAGCGGTGATCGTGGGCGGCGTGGTGGGCGCCCTTTTCGCCGCCTTCCTGGTGATGCTGCTCATCTACCGCATGAAGAAGAAGGACGAGGGCAGCTACACCCTGGAGGAGCCCAAGCAGGCCAACGTCACCTACCAGAAGCCCGACAAGCAGGAGGAGTTCTACGCGTAGACCGAGCGCCCGGAGTGCCTCATGCTCCCTCCCTCCCCACTCCGAACCCTCCCCTCCTCTCCTCCATCCGGTCTCTCTCTTCCCCTCCCCTCCCCACCTCTCTTTTTTTGGGATCAGACTGTGAATTTACAAAGCAAAACCCGCAGTGGCTGAAGGAGCAGACGCGTCCCTGGCACAGGGGGCCTGGGGTGCCCCAGCAGTGCCGGGGTCACGCCCAGCCCCGCTGGCCTTGCTGCTGGCGGGAGGGACGGGCACGGAGCCCACGCCGAGGGGCCATGCCAGGGCCTGGGAATGCCCTGCAGAGCACGGGATGGGGCTGCCCACAGCGCCTGGAGCTCAGCTGGACTTTTCCCACCACCACAAACTCTGGGATCCGGACGTCTCCTGCCAGCCCTGGGGTGCAGGGGGCTTGCTTTGGATTTATTATCCTTTTATTTTTTTTTTTTTCCATCCATAAAGAGGGAGATTTCCTCCCCTCTGTCTTGTCTTTGTTTTTTGGTTTTCTTTTGGAACGGGGTTGGTTGCTCTGCAGGAATCCCCTTCTGCTGGAAGAGAGGACACAACTCTCCAACGCTCCTGGAACCCTGGGAAAAGCACAAGGGGATGGAATACCCAGCGCCCCAGGATTCGCTTCTGGAGTGTGGAAAAAGGGAAACGAGTACAAACACTGGGAATGACCCCTGTGGATCTTCTGGAGAGCTCGTGGAGCTGCACTGGGGCATCCCAGGCATCCCATCCGGCCACTCCCTGGAATCTCTTGGATCCACACCTGCCTGCGGGGTTTGCCTCGGGCTGGGTTTTCACTGTGACCACTAAAGCTCGGCTTTGAGGGACGTTCCTTAGGGAGGAGCTGGGAATGGAGGAGCTGAATCCTGTCCCTGGCTCTTCCAGAGGGGATAACAGAGCTCTGCAAGGCGTGGGGTGCAGCCTGAGGATGGAAATGCAAGCAGGGACCATCCCTGTCCCCTCGGGGCCCCGCAGGGATCCCACCGGCTCCAGAGGTGAGGAAGAGGAGGCAGAACCACGGCTCCACTGCGGGGTTGATTGGATCATTGGAAAGACCCCCAAATCCATGGAAATCCAGGACTGATGGTTTTCCTTTGCTCTTTTAATCGCCAGGATTGATGTTCTTCCCTCGTCGCTGTTTAAATCCCAGCACAGCCCACAGGGCTGGGGAGAACCCGGCCCTGGCACACCCGGGGTCCCTCCGAGGCTGCCCAGGGTGCAGATCCAGACCCTCTGGTGCCTTCGGGAAAGGTGGGATTTTCCAGAGCAATCCCTGCACGCAGATTCAGTTCAGATATTTCAACTGAGGTGTTTCAATGGGGTGGCTCTCAGCTGGAGCCCTGTTTGTGGAGCTTTGTTGTCACCATGGCTGTGATCTCGGTGGGGCCCCTTGGAGACTTTGAATTTGCTCTTGGAGCAATTGAAATGGGAAAATTTAGGGAAAAAAATCATTGCTTTGTGAATTAACCTGCACGGAGCCAGGGACACCTTGAGGGTGTTGGTGGATTTCAGGTTTTATGGCCCTGGTGGGGATTACAAGACAGAAGAGCTTGGTTGTGGATGGGATATTTGAGGCCATAGGAATATTTTAAATATATATAAATATATATCTCCACTCCTGTACACCCACAGCACCACAGGTGTGGAAGGAAATGAAATCCCTGGAATTTCTCAGTGCACTGGGATGCTTGGGTAGGATTTGGAGTTGGGAAGTTGGGAGCTTTGGGCTGCTTTTCCCCGGGATAGAACCCAAAATGATGACCTGGATTTCCTTCAGGATAGGGAACAGAGCCCGCACATGGATCAGCTCTAAATCCTCATTTTTGAGCTGCCAGCCTCAAAATCCTCATGGTTTAGGTTCTTGGAGCTTAGAGAAGGCCCTGTTGGGTGTTTGGGGTGGTGATGCTGCGAGTGACCATCTCTGTGTCCATCCTGGAGGGACAGTGATGATGAGGATGAGGATGAAGGATGAGGATGAAGGATGAGGATGCTCCAAGGAGGGGAACGCACTCGGAAGGAGCCTGGTGCCAACCCAGAGCCACTGTGGGCTCCTGGATTTGGTGATTTGGGGGATTTTGGCCCTGTTGGGATCACACAGAGAGGAGTGGCACAAACCAAGGTCACCAAGGCCACCCAAAATCCCCATCTTTTGGGAAAACCTGGATTTAATCTTTAGAGCTTGCTTAAAAAAAAAAAAAAGAAAAAAGAAAAAGAAAAAAAAAGAAACCAGCCCTCCCAGCTTAATCTTTTTAATGCTGCTTTTCAGAGCTGCCTCCTTAATCTTCTTCATTCCATTTTTTCCCCCTATTTAATAGTCTGAAGTTCCATAATACAATTTTTTTACTCACTCAAGCTTAACCTCGTCCCTCTCAGCTGGTGTTAGGTTGTAATCCCGGCACTTAAATCCGTCACAGCTTCAGGAGTGAGGAGAACTGGAGGTGGGAGGGTGAGAGGAGCCCGGGCAGGACTTCTGCAGTAATTAAAATATGAGATAAACACAATAAAAAAAAAGGTAAAGGCAATTAAAATGCTAATCAGAAGTGATCAAATAATTAATTGTTTATCTCCTGCTTCCATGCTTTTGCTCTCCACCATCAGAGGGATGTGAGCTCCAGGAGATTTTTTTGGGTTTGGAGCTGACTTTTAGTGGTGTCAATGATGTCCCAGCCTCTTGTGTCACCTCAGCTCCACGGGGGCTGTTGGAGTTGATGTTTGAAAGGAAAAAAAAAGCCTTGTGCTGGAGGATGTGATCCTGTGCCTCCCTCTGAGGAGCTGGGATGGAGCTGAACATTGCAGGATTTTTTGGGAAAGCCCATCTCCCAGAAAAGCCCTGGGTAATGCCATTTCTCTGTGAGCAGAGCCACAGGGATGGGTAAAACCCTGCGGGTTGGTGCCTGGTGCAGGTGCAGGCAGCTGCTCCCTCCTGCAGCCACCCCCGCTCCGGGGCTTTCCAGGGATTCCCGGTGGGAAGGAGGAGGAGGAGGAGGTGAGGAAGCTGCACACAGGAGGAACCAGACCCGGCTGCTGATCTGGCTGTGAGAGGATTTTTGGGAAAATTAACTCGGCGTGAGCGGAAGCGTCTCCAAACCTTCCCTGCCCAAAGCCGAGTCTGCCATGGCCCCCCCGCCCAAATTCCCATCCCTCACGGTGCTCCCAGCCAGGAACAGCTGGAGCAGTGCCCAGATGTGCTGGTCCTTCCAGCTGTGCTCCCCGAGGGATTTTCCACAGCTTTCCCATTTCTTTTCCTCACGTTCCTGCGTGTGAGATGTGCTGGAGCCGCAGGGGGACTCCTGCGTGTTCCAGCTGGATGAGTTGAGGAGTTTCTGGAATCGCAGGGTGGCGTGGGCTGCTCTGCCAGCTGTGCCAGCCCTGGGGCTCTCCCTGCTGGAACTGCAGCAGGAGAATGATGGAGAACATCCAGCAGGAGGATGTCCAGGAACTCCTGGACCACATCCATCAGGGGAAAGAGGGAGGAGAGGATCAAAGGGAGGGGAAGAGCAGAGAGCCCAGACCAGGGCTGGAATGGGGAGTTTGGGAAGGGCAGGGATGGGAAGGGCAGGACATGGAAGGGGCCCAGCAGCAGCAGGAGCCAGCCCTGGGTGGGTTTGCAGGGATGGGAGTTGTCCCTCTGCTCCAAAAATCTCTCTGATCTTGGATCTTTCCATGAAGAGCACCAGCTCCCTGTGCAGGATGGAGTTGTCCCTTTGCTCCAAAAATCCCTGATTTCCATGATGAGCTGTGCTGGGGGGATCCCGCTGCAGGGAAGGGCAAGGCTCGGGCTGGGTGCCTGCCAGGATGGGCTGGTGTGCCTCAAATTCCCTCACTCCTCCCCCTCTCCTGACAATCCCTGCCTGGGCCTTCCTTTCCCTCATCTCCAGCATTCCGAGCTCTCCCTGCTGGGAATCACCAGCTCAGAGGCTCCCACAGGAACAAATCCCCCAGCCGAGGACAGGAATGGATTTTTCAAGTCCCTTTTCCCCCATAACCACCCTTGCCATGTTTTTTCCCGGGCTCTGAGGTTTCCTGCCAGGCTCTGAAGTGATGCTGAGCTCTCGATCCGGAGGGGTTTGGTGGAAGGAGCTCCCTGGGCTCCCGGGGCTGGGGTGTCTGTGTGTGTATATATGTGTATGTAATTAATGTATATGTAGAGATGTACAGATGGGCAGGGCCCGGGGGCTCTGCTCCCGATGAGGAGGAGGGGGAAAAGGAGGAGGAAGAGCAGGAAGGGAGGAGGATTTGTCCTCCAGCACCGCGTGCTGGGCTCTGCAGCCCTCGGCCCCTGTCCCAAGGAATGTGGGATTCAGCCTCGACCCCTGTCCCAAAGGATTCGGGATTCCCCCTCATCCCCTGTCCCAAGGGATGCGGGATTCAGCCTTGGCCCTACTCCCCAGAGATGCGGGATTTCCTGTCCCAAGGAATGTGGGATTCAGCCTCGACCCCTGTCCCAAAGGATTCGGGATTCCCCCACATCCCCTGTCCCAAGGGATGCAGGATTTCCTCTCCCAAGGAATGTGGGATTCAGCCTCGACCCCTGTCCCAAAGGATTTGTGATTCCCCCTCATTCCCTGACTCAAGGGATTTGAGATTCACCCTTGGCCCTGCTCCCAAGAGATGCAGGATTCCCTGTCCTAAAGGATGTGGGATTCCCCCTCAGCCCCTGTCCCAAGGGATTCAGGATGCACCTCATTCCCTGTCCCAAAGGATGTGGGATTCCCCCTCAGCCCCTATCCCATAGGATGTGGGATCCAGCCTCAGCCCCTATCCCATGGGATGGAGGATTCCACCTCTCACATTCCTGCTGCTCCCCCATCCCCTCCCTGCCCTTTCCATCCCCCCGATCCTGATCCCCATCCCGATCCCAATCCCAATCATGATCCCGATCCCGATCCCGATCCCAATCCCGATCCCGATCCCGGTGGGTTGGGATGAGCCAGGGCAGGGATCAGGAGCCTTTAGCTGTGCCAGGGCTGGAGCAGATCCCGGGATGGGATCCTGGGATGGATCCAAAGCCCCGCAAGCTCCAGAGCACCCCCCGCCTTTGTGCTGTGTCTGTAGAGGAGCCTCAGTCTGCAGCGTCCAAACTTTTTATTTCCATGT
Organism: Cisticola juncidis; assembly: GCA_013400215.1. NCBI lineage: Eukaryota > Metazoa > Chordata > Aves > Passeriformes > Cisticolidae > Cisticola > Cisticola juncidis. The sequence continues at coordinate 52,485 of VXBR01011325.1, forward strand.
TTATTTTCCCCATTATTTTGATTTTTGGCTAAAAAAAACCCCCGATTTTTCACACCCCACATTCCAGCGCTTCTCCCAAACTCCCAGGGCACCAGGGATTTTTCCTGCAGGAATTCCCCCATTGAGGGCCCCCCCTGGCCGAAGTCACCCCAGCCCAGCTGACAATCAAACCAGACTCCCGAAAAACAGGAATCCATTGCAGTTTGATAGAAAAACTTTTTAAAATCTCCCCCTCCTCTCTCATCACCACATCTCCAGGATAAACCATCGCCCACTGCTCCTCCTGTAAATAAACATCGAACCTTCTTGTATAAATTAAAAATAAAATAAATTTTAAAAAAGACAAAAAAAATCCATCGATAAACATCCCAAAAATAAAATTTAAAAACTCTCCCTTTCCAGAAGATTGAAGTAATTCCAACTTCACTTTTATTTTGGAGCTGATTTCCAATCCCAATAGGAGAACAAAACAAAGATCTGGAACACTAGAAATGTTGGAGCTTTCAATGAATCCGGGAGGGAAAAACAATGCATGTAAATATTTTTAATAGGAGACATATCTTAAACAGAACTTTTTTTTGTATGTACATAACTCTCCTAGAGTTTAGTACTGAAATGGCTTCATAGTGTCTGTTTTGAAAAGGAAAGGAAAAGAAAATGTTTGTTAATTGTTTTTGTTCTTACTCAATGGCCAAAACTTTAAAAATAATGACAAAAAAAAGAAAAAAAAGACTCTAAAAATAATCTTTGCCAATGGATCTAGCACTGTAATGGTACTGTCTATTTTTTTTAATTATTTCTGTGCTGTGCCCATTTATAAAATGAGGAAAAGATAAAAAAATAAAGTCATTTAAACATTGTCTGCCCGGGGCCTGGCCTGAGTTCTTGGTGCTGCTGCTGTGGGGTCTGTGAGGCCCCGGGGGCGGAGGGAGAAGGATCTGCCTGGTCCTGGTCAGGGGAGGGTTGGTGAAGGTTCCCATGGCAACTGCAGCGGTGCTGAGGAGCCTGGAGCATCCCAGTACAGCCCTGGACCATCCCAGTACAGCCCTTGATGATCCCAGTACAGTCTGAACCATCCCAGTACAGCCCTGGACTATCCCAGTACACCCATGGATAATCCCAGTACAGCCCTGGATGATCCCAGTACAGCCCTGGACCATCCCTGGACCTTCCAACCACAGCCCTGGATGATCTCAACACAGCCTGGAAATGTTTCTCTGGAGAGGAGAAGGCTCCAGGGAGAGCTGAGAGCCCCTGGCAGGGCCTGAAGGGGCTCCAGGAGAGCTGCAGAGGGACTGGGGACAAGGGCTGCAGGGACAGGAGCCAGGGAATGGCTCCCAGTGCCAGAGGGCAGGGCTGGCTGGGAGATTGGGCAGGAATTGTTCCCTGGCAGGGTGGGCAGGGCTGGGCTGGAATTGCCAGAGCAGCTGTGGCTGCCCCTGGATCCCTGGCAGTGCCCAAGGCAAGGCTGGACCCTGGGGCTGGAGCAGCCTGGCACAGAGGAGGGGTCCCTGCCAGGGCACAGGGGTGGCACTGGAGGGGATTTAAGGTCCCTTCCAACCCAAACCATTCCAGGATTTTGGCTGAGCTGCTGTCACCCCCCACTACAGCAGTGTCCCTGTTTCAGCTGAGGGATCCATCCCCCCCAGAGCAGGAAGCAGGAGCAGCCCAGGCCCCCTCTCACAGCTCCTTTCCAAGGGATTCTTGGGAATTCCTGGATGACAGATCTGGCAGAGCTGCTCTTGGCCTTCCTAAGGACATCCTGGATCCAGGAACAGGATGGGTCCATCCCTGGAGCAGCAGGCAGGGTTTGGATGTCCCCACACTGACCTTAGAGCCATCCCCAAGCACAAGTAAACGCCAAAGCCCAGGAGGCTCCTGGGAATTCTCCCCCAGCCCCAGTGATGTCCTGCTGACCCTAATTCCAGGGAACATCCCTCTGTTTGGGCTTGGGGAATGCACTTTTATGACCCTGCTTCCCTCAAAAACCTCGGCTCCAAGTGCTTCCCTCAGCAGCTGGATATCCCTCATCATCCTGGGACAGATCCCACCCTCCTGGGAGCAGCTCAGGGATCCTTCCCTGGGTGGCCACAGCACCAGAGCCCCAAATCCCTCCCTTTTCACCCCATTTTGCAGAGCAGGGCAATTCCCCCCAGCCCAGCTCTGCTCCCTGCAGCAGCAGCTCAGCATTCCAGGCGGGAAGAGCTGCAATCCCGCCTGTCCCAGCCCCAATAACGACCCCACTGTGCCCTGCTCCCGTCTTTGGCAGAGCAGAAATGAGCAACTGCCTGCCCGAGGTGTTGGAATTTGGGCTGAAGGCTGGAAACAGCCTCTGATTATATCCCAATCCCCATTTTTTATTTACTTTCCCCTCTCCAACGGCTCTTACAGGAATTTTCCGTCCCCGCAGCGCCGTTGCAGAGCCCGGGATTTACCAGAACAACCCCAAGTGTGGTTTGTTTGGATTTCTTTTGCACCTTGTGAATCAGCCTCTGTAAATCTCTGTGATGTGAGAAAAGCACCCAAAAACAACACCGGGATTGGGATTTCACCTGGAAAATGAAGGGACCAAAGGCACCAAGCCTGTGGTGACCGACAGGGATTGTAGGGAACAGCCACACCTGAGTGGGCTGGTGACAACCTTGGGGACATGGAGCTGGGAAGGGTCCTGAGGTGCCAGCCCTGAGCTGGGGAGGGTCCTCAGGGGGTCCCAAATCCTCCCTGAGCTTTTCTGGAAACCCCAAATAAAGAGGATTTATCCCATGAGCTGACCTGCTGCTCCCAAGGCTCATCCCAGAAACTGCTCCTGTCTCTCTCCATGGACACAGTGAGTCCCCTCCCACCTCCCTGGAAAATCCAGGTCCTATTTCAGAATCCTCCACACTCCTGGATGTAAACAACCCCTCCCCATCTAGTTCCCACCTCTTCCCATTTCTCTCACCCTCCCTCTCCTCGGCTCCACAAATCCTCCTCACCCGAGCACCCTCCATGTGTTTTTTCCCACCTTTTTTAGCTCCTGGCCCCTTTTCCTTGCTCTCCAAGGACAGGAAGCCCTTCAGGACAAAGAAGGCTGAAATCCCAGTGGGAATGGCCGGATACAGCTCCTCGTCCTGCTCCGGGTGGGAGCGATGGATATCGGGACACAGCGGCCGCTCCGAGGATTTTTGGGCCATTGTTCAGGATTGGAGGCAAGGAGCAGAATTCATGCTCCAGGAATTCCAGCATTTCCTGAGCCCAGTGGTTATTCACAGCAGCTGAGCCAACTTTCCCTGTTATTTACCTGCTCCAGGACAATTGGCAGCGGGAAGGCACCTTTGGGAATTGCGTCCCTCCTGTTCCCACCTATTTCCTGCTCTCCGATTGTTTTTCCCGAGGCTGAATCCATTTCTGTGCCGGGACTGGGACAGCTCACCCTGTGTCCCACATCCCCGAGGACAGAATTCCCAGGGGAACATTTCCCACTATAGAAAGGCTCCGTGTTTATCCAGGACTGCTGGAGCCCAAACATTTGGTGCCTGGATTTGCATTCCGTGAGGAATTGTGCCCGCTGACGGATCTGTGTTCGATCTAACGAGGAACAAAGCCAATTAAAAATAATGGGGAGCCTGAGCTGCTGCCTGGAACAAAACAATGATAATTATAATTATAATTAAGACAAAACCCATCCCAGAATTTCCACATAGATCAAATCCAAACCTTCTGAGCAGATCCTGCCTCCCCCATTTTTTGGAACCCTCTCCCATCATCACGGAGTTGCTGGGAAGGGGGAACTGGAACAGCTGCTCCTCATAAAGCTCCCTCCCAATTTCCTCCCTGGCAATGAATTCCAGAGGAAAACGTGAGCGCTGCTCCCAGCATGGATGGGGATTCCTGGCGTTGCCATGGGATCCCTCCCTGGATTTGGCCCACTGAGTCACAGGGGGGCTTTAAACTGGGAGCAGGGTTGGATACTGGGCAGGAATTGTTCCCTGGCAGGGTGGGCAGGGCTGGGCTGGAATTGCCAGAGCAGCTGTGGCTGCCCCTGGATCCCTGGCAGTGCCCAAGGCCAGGCTGGACACTGGGGCTGAAGCAGCCTGGGATGGGAACCTGGGATGGGATGGGTTGGGATGGGATGGGATGGGAGTCACCCTCTTCTCTCACAGCCTGCAGATCACTCCAGGTCTGATCCAAACTCTCCTGGCAGTAGGAGCTGCTGGGTGATCCTTACATCCCACCCCAGAAATCCTCAGCATTCCCTTGAAACAACTCCCCTGGGGAAGTTTGGAAGTGTTGGAGACACCTGCTGGACCCTGGGACCACCCTGGACCCAGCTGGATCCCACCCCCTGGACCCAGTTGGATCCCATCCCCTCCCACACCTTCCAATAGGGCAGGAGCTCCTTTTGGGAATGTGAGATGAGGATTCCGTGTGGAAATGTTCCCTCCAGCTGCCAATCCCGGCACTGAACAATCCGTGGGATATTCCTCACACAGGGCAGGAGGGATTTTTTGCCAGCAGTGTCACAATTTTGCAGCTCAAGGTCGATAAATCGGGGATTTGATCCCTTTGAAACCCCCCACGGATGGAATCCCCTGGGAACGGGCAGAATCCCGGGCCAGGACAGGGAATTTGAGAGGCAGCAGGAGGAGGAATCAGGATCCCCTCCTGCTGCCCTGTCTGGAACATCCTGCAGGAATTCCAGAGGGAATCAGCTCGGATTTGAACGACAGAACCTGTTTGAAATGTGCTTTTCCCCCCTTTATTCCCTCACCTGTGTCTCCATAAACATCCCCGGCTCTGCTGGCTATTTTTAGACTCCGGGAATTAACACCTCGATTTGCATTTTCCCTTGGTTTGGCTGCGGCTCAAAGAGATTTCAGGGTAATTGGATAATGACAGGGCTCTCCTCAGCCGAGGCTGTGACAAATCGCCACACCTGGGCCACAGGAGGGGCTGAGAGGGACCTGCAGAGCCCCAGGGAACAGCGGGAAGAGGGGGCAGAGAAGGAATTCGGGGCAGACAGGGAAATTTTTTTTGAAAAATCCTAAAATCCTGCTGGAACCAGGAGTTTTTGTGGGGTTTAGCCTTTTGGGCTGGGCTGTTTCTTTGGGAAACTGAGGCCCAGACAGGGATTTCTGCCCAATCCCCCTAATCCAATATTTTCCGTCCCGACACCGGCTGAGGATGCAGCTGGGGATGGGAACGATTCCTTCTGCTGCTCCCTGAGCAGGAGATTTCCTCTTGGCAGGGAGGGTTTGGAGTTAATTCCTGCCCAGGAACCCGAGCTCCTGTGCCCAGCAGGGCTCAGGTTTCAGGCTGAATCCACTTTATTCTCCCCCAGGGAACTGCTGTGGTTCTGGCCCAACCCTTGGAATCCAAACCAAGCCAAGAGCAGCCAAAATCTATGAAAAAGCTCGAAAAACAAGCTGGTTTTCAGGGATTTCTCTCCTGTGTGTTGTGGAATCACAGAATGCTTCAGCTTGGAAAAGATCAGGGAGCCCAACCTTTAACCCAGCACTGCCAAGGCCAGCACTGACCGTGTCCCCAAGTGCCACATCCACAGGGCTGTTAAACCCCTCCAGGGATGGGGACTCCACCACTGCCCTGGCTGCACAGCCCTTTCCATGAGGAAATTTTCCCAAAATCCACTCTGAGCTTCCCCTGGCCCAGCCTGAGGCTGTTCCCTCTCCTCCTGTCCCTGTTCCTGGGAGAAGGGGAATGTCACCTTGGGGGTTGTCCCAAACCTGATGTTCTCAGGTCTCCACGGAGAATTTCTCCATAGGAGAACCTGGAGGGAGGTTTAGGTTGGGAGCACAAAGCTCTGATCCTGTTTGCTGTGGGACATGTCCAGAGTGTGTTCCTTGTTCTCCTGCTCCATCCAAAAGGATTTGGGATCACAATCTTCCCATCTTGCCTTTCGTTTCTACTCTGGAAAAAACCTTACTGAGACCTTTGAATTCTTCTCCACACTGCTGCCACTTCTCCTCATGGTCATGGAATCAGGGAATGGTTTGTATTGGAAAGGATCTTAAATCCCCTCCAGTGCCACCCCTGCCCTGGCAGGGACCCCTCCCCTGTCCCAGGCTGCTCCAGCCCCAGGGTCCAGCCTGGCCTTGGGCACTGCCAGGGATCCNAACATTTTTGGAGCCTCAGTCTGGGTGAGCTGAGCAGGTTCCAACAAACATGACACAAACCAGGCCCTTCCACAGAAAAAAAGAAAAACACTCCCCAAACCACAACATCTGGGACAGTTATGGAAAATAAAAGGAGCTCTTCCTTGATTTTTTTTTTTTTTGAGGGGCAACAAAATTCCCACCAGTAAGACAACAACAAAAACTTCTGAGCCTTTTTCAGACACGTGGCTGAAATCTCCTGCCTTTGGCAGAGAATGCTCAGGGCACTGCAGTGGAATCGGGATCTTTCCTGATGTTTCCCAAACAGGAGAAGCCTGGAAAACAAGAGGGACCAAGTGATCCCTGCCGGATCCTGGTTTGTCTTCAAAAGTGACCTGAACGATGCTCTGCTCTGCTTCCCTGAGCCACAGCAGGGACGGCTCTGGGAATGCCCCTGGGATGGCAGGGATGGCTCCTGGCTGTTGGGAAAAACATAGATTTATTCCATTGGAATGGTAGGGAACACTCCTGGCTTTTGGGAAAGCCTGGATTTACCCCCCTGGGATGGTAGGGAACACTCCTGGCTGCAGGGTAAAGCCTGGATTTATCCCCCTGGGAAGGCAGGGATGGCTCCTGGCTGTTGGAAAAGCCTGGATTTATCCCATTGGGATGGCAGGAATGGCTGCTGGCTCCACTGGGGGAGGCCTAGGATTATCCTCCAGTACCAAGTGATCCTGGAACCCTTTGGAATAAGGATGCTCAGAGGGAGATTCCTCTTCCCAGACATTTGGCTCCTGGCCCCACCACATCCCTGCCACCCACGTGGAATCCCTCTCATTCCCGGCCAGGATCCTGGGGAAATGCAGCTTTGAACACCAGACCCCAAAGTGGAGCTTCTGGTGTCAGGCCTTGGAGAGGGATTTGCTTTGGAGTCTGTTCCTGTGATGCCAAAGGAGCCGCCTGCCGCTCCTCAGTCACCTCCTGCTTCCACACATCCTGCAGTGGCAGATGAGCCAATCCCAGGTGGAATTTCCCTTCCCCAAAACCCCCACGTGGGTGTAACCGATGGCAGGGACTCTGCAGCAGCTTGTGAGGGAGGATGTGTGAGGAGATCCAGCTGTACCTTGTCCTGACTTCTCTGGAAAACAAGGGAAAAAGGGGGAATCAACCCCAAATCCAAGCCCACCACATTCCTTATCCATGGAGTTAACCAGCTCCGTGGTTTGTGGGATGGTGTAAAAGGGATCAGGGATGCAGCAGGTGCTGAGGGTGCTCAGAGAAGCTTTGGATGCCTCTGGAATTGTCCAGGGTCAGACTGAATGGGGCTTGGAGCAGCCTGGGACAGTGGCAGGTGTCCCTGCCCTCGGGAATGGGATGGGCTTTGAGGTCCTTCCCAAACTAAAGCATTCCAGGAGGATTCCACGCTTGAAGCTTTGGGCACTGGACAGGTGAAGGTGCAGTGGCTGGGGCCCAGCAGCCTCCCTCTGGAATAAAGATGGATCAGGAGGAAAAGTGCTCAGGAGAGGCTGGGAAAGCAGCAGCAGGGAAACTCTGCGGGGCAGAACCTCCTGGGGAGGATGGGGCACCCCAAACCCCGACACTCCCAGCTCCCCTGGCACCTCCCAGCCCAGGGAATCCGGGAAGCTGCGGGTGCGGGGCTGATCCCCGGGGGGTTCAGGGATCCTGGAGCGGCTCCCGCACGGATCAAAGGCCGATCCCATTGGATTCCCGGCACAAAGGGAGCTCGGTGGGGCCGGGAAAGCCCCGGGAAGGGCAGCACATGGAATGGGAGTCACGCAAGGGCGCTGCTGGCTCCATTTGATGTCCCAGCGCTGGATGGGGCCGGGGGTGTTCCCGGGAAGGGGGGTTGGTGTTTTCCCAGGGATTTTGCCTTTCAAGTGCAGCCGGCGCTGTTGTGCCTTTGATGCCGGCGCTCCCAGCTGGGGCTCAGCGCTTGGCAGACAGAAAGGGATTCATCTCAGCCGGGGCAGTGGGATGGTGGCAGGGACAGCACTGCCAGATCCCATTCCCATTCCTGGATTTCTGCCGCTCTGGAAAGGAGTTTTCCCTCATGGGAAAAGGGAACAAGTCCGGTTTTGCCAAATCTCTGCCAGGCAGAACCCAGGTGATGCCACCTGATGGCTTCAGCAGCCCCAAGTGAACAAAAAGCTCCTGCCAGACCCATCCCTGCTCCCACTGAGAGCTTCCCAGTTGTCCTGACTCATGCAAATCCCTGGATGTGATTCCAGCGGCTCCCAGCATCTGCTCCTGGGGGGCTCTGCTGGGAATGCGCTCCTGTAATTGAGAGCAGTGCTTGGCTCGTTGTCACAGCATCCCGGGGGGCTGGAGAACGGGATGCGGCATTCCCGCGGCTGCTGCGTTTGGAACAAATCGGGATTTTAAGGCTCAGATGTGGCTCCTGGGTGGCAGCAGCTGATCACAAAGAAATCCACGGAAAAGGAGATTTTATGGGGTGGGTGGAGGTGCTGCCCCCCTTTGTAACACCCAAATCTGCCAGGTGAAGCCTCTGTTTCCACCAGCTTCATTTTTCCAAGAGTTTCCTCCTTGGATTGAGGCATCCTGGGTTGAACAGCCAGGAAAAGCAGCTCAGCTTTGGTGGGATGAAAATTCCAAAGGGTCAGGCCACCCCTTGGCCCTCTGGGGTTCCATTTGTAAAACCAAACCTGGAGGAACCCAGGGTTGGTGGGAATTACCTGGGAGGTCCAGGAGGTGAAACTGAGTCTTGGGTTGTATAACCAAAAAAAAGTGTATTTTATTTCATTTGTAGAAAGCAGCTGGGGATGGTTTCTTTTTCC
>VXBR01011325.1:76702-92759 GCA_013400215.1 Cisticola juncidis
TGGGACATACTGGGATGCACTGGGATGTACCAGGATGCACTGGGAGCACTGGGATGTACTGGGATGCACTGGGATCACTGGGATGTACTGGGATGTACGGGGATGAACTGGGATGTACCGGGATGTACCAGGATGCACTGGGAGCACTGGGAGGTACTGGGATGTACTGGGATGCACTGGGAGCACTGGCATGTACTGGGATGCACTGGGATGTACCAGGATGCACTGGGATGCACCAAGATATACTGGGATGTACTGGGATGCACTGGGAGCATTAGGATGTACCGTTATGAACTGGGATGCGCTGGGATGTACCAGGATGCACTGGGAGCACTGGGATGCACTGGGAGCACTGGGATGTGCTGGGATGTACTGAGATGCACTGGGAGCACTGGGAGCACTGGGATGGTCGTTCTGCCATTCCTAGGGCTGTGAAAATCATGGATTCAGATCCCAGCCTTCCTCCCCTCACAGTTCAAACTGAGAAGGAAAACCCTGCTGTTCCCTTTTCAGCTCCACCACGACCTTTCCCAGCAGGGTTTGTCTCCATTTCATTTTCCAGGAGTTTAAAGGAACGCTTCAAATCCCAAGGAAATCCATTCCGTTTTAATTTGCCTGGTGGGTTTTTTCCCCTGATTGACCTAAATTCAGTTTTCTCGTCACAAATTTGGTTTCCTCATCACCCCTTGCCCCAGATTTTTATTTTCTTCACATGGCAAGAAGCCAAAAGAGAGAGGAAAAGAAAAAAAAAGAAAGTAAAAGGAAAAAAAGAACGAGGAGAGATCTTCACAAAGCTTTGTTTGTTGAATTTCCTGGAGGAGCTTGAGCCAAGCTCTCCTGCTTTTTATTCCCACAGAATCCAGGGATTCTGTGCTTTTTCCTGCTGGCTTAATTGGCTCCTAATTGGATCCATCAGGATTGTGGATTGAAGCGTGGCAGAGGAGATGGGAGGTGGGGAATGGCTTAAAAGTCCCATTGTAAAATCATGGAATATCCTGAGGTGGGAGGGATCCACAGGGATCATCGATTCCAGCTCCTGACCCTGCACAGAACACTCCAAAATTTGGGTCAGCCAAGCAGCAGAGCCATGGGGATCGTGGATGGGAGCGTGGCAGAGGAGATGGGAGGTGGGGAATGGCTTAAAAGTCCCATTGTAAAATCATGGAATATCCTGAGATGGACAGGATCCAGAGGGATCATCGATTCCAGCTCCTTCTCTGCACAGAGCACACCAAAATTTGGGTCAGGAGAGTCATTGGGATGGTGGAAGGGAGGTGGGAAATGCCTTAAAAATCCAATCATAAAACCATGGAATATCCTGAGAGGGAAGGGATCCACAGGGATCAACGAGTCCAACTCCTTCCCTGCACAGAGCACCCCAAAAAATCCAGCATCTGCAAAAATGGAGCCTGTGGATGCTGCAGGGGAAGGCTGTCAGGGAATTTTGTACTTCTGTAGGATGTGGGATGCAGATTGCCCATCCTGGAATTAATCCTTCATGGCTTGGGTGGGATCAGCCCTGCTGGCACGGGAGTTGTCATTCCATGTCAGAATTCCCAATGTTTATGAAGGATTTGAGGGGAAAGGGATCAAAAGAGCCCCATGGGAACCTCCCAGTCCCACATCACAGGGATTAGTGCTTGGTTTTCCCCTTCTGTGCCCCAGAGCTTGACCTGTGGCTCAGCTGAACTCGGCTTTGTGCTTTGATCACCCCCGGGCAGGTCTGGCCCTGGGGAAGCCTGAAATGGGAAGCAGTAAAGGGCGGCTGGGGCAACTCTGGGGACACTAGGGTGGAGCAAATCCTGCTGCAGAGCCGGGCTGGGTCCAAGGAGAGCCAGGCTGGGTCCAAGGAGAGCCGGGCTGGGTCCAAGGAGAGCCGGGCTGGGTCCAAGGAGAGCCGGGCTGGGTCCAAGGAGAGGCGGGCTGGGTCCAAGGAGAGGCGGGCCGGGTCCAAGGAGAGCCAGCTCACCTCTGACATGGGGCAGGGTCACCTCTGAGCATCACAGCCCGGACCTGAGACCCCAGCCTGGGCACTGTCCCCATACTGGGCAGGTCCAGCTTGGCTGGAGGTGATTCCCTCCTGCTGGAGCATCTCAGGCACTGCCTCCTGCAGGATCTCAGGGAAGAGAGGCCCTCTCCTTCCCTCCCTTTCTCCTTCTCTTCTGCCTTCCTTCCCTCCCTTTCTCCTTCTCTTCTGCCTTCCTTCCCTCCCTTTCTCCTTCTCTTCTGCCTTCCTTCCCTCCCTTTCTCCTTCTCTTCTGCCTTCCTTCCCTCCCTTTCTCCTTCTCTTCTGCCTTCCTTCCCTCCCTTTCTCCTTCTCTTCTGCCTTCCTTCCCTCCCTTTCTCCTTCTCTTCTGCCTTCCTTCCCTCCCTTTCTCCTTCTCTTCTGCCTTCCTTCCCTCCCTTTCTCCTTCTCTTCTGCCTTCCTTCCCTCCCTTTCTCCTTCTCTTCTGCCTTCCTTCCCTCCCTTTCTCCTTCTCTTCTGCCTTCCTTCCCTCCCTTTCTCCTTCTCTTCTGCCTTCCTTCCCTCCCTTTCTCCTTCTCTTCTGCCTTCCTTCCCTCCCTTTCTCCTTCTCTTCTGCCTTCCTTCCCTCCCTTTCTCCTTCTCTTCTGCCTTCCTTCCCTCCCTTTCTCCTTCTCTTCTGCCTTCCTTCCCTCCCTTTCTCCTTCTCTTCTGCCTTCCTTCCCTCCCTTTCTCCTTCTCTTCTGCCTTCCTTCCCTCCCTTTCTCCTTCTCTTCTGCCTTCCTTCCCTCCCTTTCTCCTTCTCTTCTGCCTTCCTTCCCTCCCTTTCTCCTTCTCTTCTGCCTTCCTTCCCTCCCTTTCTCNCTGGGAGGATTTTCCGCGAGTAAAGCTCAGCTCACTCCCGGGAATTCTCCCTTTTCCAGGCCGTGTTTCCATTTCCATCCCTTGACCTTTCAGCTGAGCGAGCTCTGCTGCTGCAGACCCCGGGCAGGGCTCCCAGGAATTCCCTCTGGGAGGGGCGGGAGGCTGGGCTGGGAGCACCGAGCTCTTCCTGGGCTCTCCATAAATCCGGGGAAAATCGGAAAACGCCTGCCAGGACCCCTGGGCTCGGGTACAGGGCGTTTGGGATGAAGAAACATCTCTGTCCCCATGGAAAAGGTCACCCCAAGCTCAGGAAACACCTGGGGAAGCTCTGCCGTGGTTGTAAATTCGGGGAGGGGGGTGCTCAGCTTATTTCAATAATTTTTAAATGATATTTTTAAAATAAATGGATTGTCTGTTTTCCCCCTCGTAATTGCTCTCCAGAAATGACAGGCTGGAGAGGCTGTGGCTGATTCTCTGCCATTTGAATCCGTTAAGGATTCAAAAAAAAAAGTGTGGATGTGGGAATTCTTGAGGGATTTTCCAGCCTTAACAGCCCCGACTTTTTGTGCCTCAGTTTCCCGTTGCGAGGTGAGAGGAGCATCACAAACCCGAGGAGGGTCTGAGAGGATCCACGGGGTCACTGTAAAAGGGAAAAATCCCTTTTCCCATTCTCCTGGTGATGGGAATTGCTCTCAGATCATCCTGGATGGGTTTTGAGTGGAGCACCCGGCCAGTTTTGGGCTCTGGAAGCTGCAGGGAGGGAATCCCTCAGCAGGGAGGGAAGAAAAACTTTGGGATTCCCAGGATAACGTGATGGGAACCCCCAACTCCTCCAGCTCCTTCCCTGCTGTTTTCCAAGGGCTGTTTGGGACAGATCCCTGCTCTGGGAATGCCCTGCCTGGGGCTGGGAGGGTTCAAAGGCTGCATTTTTTGGGGGTAAATCCAGGGAATATTTGTCCTCTCCAGCCTCACTCTGCTCTCACTTGTTCCCAGGCACATCTGGAGCATCCCTGGTGAGAAAGGGCAGGGATGAGTTTCCCATCCCTCTCCAGCTGGGATGTAGAAATGCTCCAAAGGGTCCTGCTCTGTCTCTTCTGGAAGGAAACCCCAGCCCCATCCTCACCTCAAAATCCTCCTTTCCCTCCCTCCTTTAACTGCTCCATCAACATTCCCATCCCCTCTGGGATAGTTCAGGGAAAATCCTAATTCCCTCTTCCCCTTTGGGCTGCTGGGATGGCTCAGGGAAAATTCTGAATTCCCAATTCTCTTTTAGGCTGCTTGGAGGGCAGCAGGGGCATTCCAGGGGAGAAAATGAGGCAGAAGAAGGGACAAAGGACAGACCTTAAATATTCTAATGGTTCAGGGGATTCAGGATGTGTGTCTGAACTGGAACAAGTTGCAGGGAAAATCCTGGCTGCTGCCCTTCCCTGACTCCCCAGTTTCCTGGCTTTGTCCCACTCAGGAACAGCTCGAGGGACCGGGCTGGAAACTGAGCAGAGAGAGCCTCAAAGGGGCTGGGAATTCAAACCTCTCCACAAAAGGCTTTTCCTGCTTTTCCTTCTCTCTCCTGGCTCCTTGTCCTGCCCTTTCCACTCACATCCTGGGCCTGAGCCCACAGGGAATGGTTTGGGTTGGGAGAAACCTTAAATTCCCTCCAGTGCCACCCCTGCCCTGGCAGGGACCCCTCCCCTGTCCCAGGCTGCTCCAGCCCCAGTGTCCAGCCTGGCCTTGGGCACTGCCAGGGATCCAGGGGCAGCCACAGCTGCTCTGGCAATTCCAGCCCAGCCCTGCCCCACCTTCACAGGGAGAATTTATCCCAAGCACCTTCATCCTGATCCTCACAGAGAGGAATTTATCCCAAATATCTTCATCCTAATCCTTAAACCAATCAGAGGAGTGAGCCAGAGATGTCCAGAGGAGAGGGGCTGTGGGGATTTGGGGTGGGCAGCACAACCCATGAGCCAAAAAATCCCAAACCTCCACCTTCACAGGGAGGAATTTACCCCAAATGCCTTCATCCTAATCCCCACAGTGAGGAATTTATCCCGAACATCTTCATCCTGATCCTCACAGGGGGGAATTCATCCCAAACAAACCCACAATTAGCGCTCGGCAGATCAGCCCAGCCATTTCTACTTCAGCTCCGACTTTTCCCTTCCCTCTTCCCTCCCCTCCAATTACGGAATTAGAGGCAGAGAAAAGCAGGGGTGGCCCTTGGGCTGATTGCTGCTGGAGGTGCCCGCGCGGGGGAGGGGGGTAATTAATGCTAATTAATGCCTAACAACCTGCCTGGCATTCCCGGCTCGCTTCAGCTCCCACGTGGAGCGGGAGCATCACTCCCTGCATTCCCAAGCCTGGGAAAATTCACCTGTTGGCAACTGAATTTTTCACATGGTTGGAACCACCTGTTTCACCCCGAAATCTGCCAGGAGCCCCGGTGAGGAGCTGCTGGAATTTCAGCCTCTGAAGGGCTGCCCGAAAATGATGGATCCCAAATATCTTCATCCTAATCCTCACAGGGGGGAATTTACCCTGAAATATCTTCATCCTGGTTCTCAGACACTCCAATCCATCCCTGATCCGTCTCCTCTTTGTGTCCCTGCCCTCCTGAGCTGTGTCCCTGTCCCTCACCCTTCCCTCCTGCCCATCCAAGTCCCTGCCACCAGCTCGAGTTGTCTCCAAAGGGATGCTCACCCTTTAAATCCCATTTGTGTGGAGGTTTGGGATCTTCCTGGGATTATTTTGAACAGCTACAGTGAGACAAAGCCTGGAGAGGAGCAGGAATGAGAGGTGTGAGGGTGGTCAGGGGCTGCAGCCCTGCCCTTCAGCCTTCCCTCTGCCCATCCAGCTCCCTGCCACTGGCTTGAGCTGTCTCCAAAGGGATCCTCATCCTTTAAATCCTATTTTTTGGTGGTTTGGGATTTTCCTTTTAGCGCTCCTCTGAATCCCTGAGCCCTGTGAGAGGCTGGGATTAACCGGCACCAAAATAAAGGAGGAGGAACACCCACAAACAAAATCAAAGGCACCACGGGGCTCTGCTGGTTTGTTTTGACAGGTCTGGCTGAAGTTTAATTATTTGCAGCACTTCAGAGAGCACCAGAAGCGGGGCTGCCACACGTTTTGTGTTGCACATTTTGTGTCACAGGTTTTATGTTGTACATTTTGTGTTGTACGTTTTGTGTCACAGGTTTTGTGTCACAGGTTTTGTGTCACAGGTTTTTGTCACAGGTTTTGTGTCGCATGTTTTGTGTTGCACATTTTGTGTCACACGTTTTGTGTCACACATTTTGTGTTGTACGTTTTGTGTTGCACATTTTGTGTCACAGGATTTGTGTTGCATGTTTTGTGCCGCATGTTTTGTGTCATGTTTTGCATTGCATGTTTTGCAGTCATATGTTTTGTGTCACGTTTTGTGTCCCATGTTTTGTGTCACACATTCTGTGTCATACGTTTTGTGTTGTACGTTTTGTGTCACATGTTTTGTGTCGCACATTTTGCTTCACATGTTTTGGGTCACACATTTTGTGTCGCACGTTTTGTGTTGCACATTTTGTGTCACACGTTTGGCTTGTAAGTTTTGTGTCACATGTTTTGTGTCACCCGTTTTGTGTCACGTTTTGTGTCACACGTTTGGTTTGTAAGTTTTGTGTCACACGTCTTGTGTGACACATTTTGTGTAACACATTTTGTGTCACATGTTTTGTGTTGAACGTTTTGTGTCACATTTTGTGTTACATATTTTGTGTCATACGTTTTGTGTCACCCGTTTTGTGCTGCACATTTTGTGTCACAGGTTTTATGTTGTATGTTTTGTGTCCCACGTTTTGGACACACATTTTGTGTCCTATGTTTTGTGCTGCATGTTTTGTGTCACACATTTTGTGTCACATGTTTTGTGTCACACATTTTGTGTCACACCTTCCGTAGTAGTAACAGACCCTCGATGGCAGCGCCTCAGTAACGGCTCTGAAATCCCAGGGAACAGCGGGCAGAGGCTGTGGGGTCCTCAGGCAGAACCAGGTGGGATTTAGGGAATTTGTGCATCCAAATGGGACTGAAAGCTCAGCGGGAAGAGCTTCTGTGGGTGGTTCTGGGGTGGGAGGTGGGGAGGAACCTCCAAGGGAACCGGAACCGCTGGAGATGTTGGGATGAGCAGCCCTTGTGGGGTGCTGAGCCTGGCTTTAAAGAGCCCAGCACCTTTAGGATTTGGTTTAGGGAACCCCCAGCTCTTTCCTTGACCAGCTCCACTGGCTGACTTGAAGTTGAAATGTTCCATTCCTCAGAGCTGTATTTCTCTGGAGCTCTTGGACACCTCTGCAGCCTTGATTCAAGAGAGATCTTGATATGGAAGAAAAGAAATCCTTATATAGGAAATATTTATACAGAGGCTGCTTTTGAGGTTGTTTTGGGAGCTGAGCTGGTGCAAACACCTGGAATTCTCTGTTTAAGCCCAGGACATCGCTCCCTGCCAGGCTCAGGTAAAATCCCAGCCCAGCACCAGCTACCCTTGGGTTTGCCCGGGACAGTTGAGGTGCCCTTGCAGGAACAGCTCTGCTTTCACCCCATAAACAAACTGCAGTCCTGCCCCAAGGGAAATTCCTGCCCCAAGGAAAATTCCTGCCCCTTCCAGTCCCTCAGGAACAGAGCAACCCCTTTCCAGCCCTTTTCCAGCCTTTGGCCCATGCAGGACCAGCCACAGCCAGCCAGGAAAAGCAGACAGGGGAGTTTGCTCCTGTTTAATGGGGCCTTGTTGAGATCTCTGGGATCTCCAAGGGCTTCTCCAGGCCAAAAACCACCAGGAGAGCTTCAGGAGACCCCGAGAGGAACGCTGGGTGCTCAGATCCCCGGATCCTGCAGGGCACAGGATGGGGCACAGGGCACACCGAGGAATTTGGGAATCTCTGCTGAGGGAGAAGAGCAAATGAAGCATTTCTTGTCTGGAGACAGCTTTGGGACTAATAAATCCAGCAGCTCTCCTGCCAGGCTAAATTCCCTTCCAGCTGCCCTTTGATGATGGATTTTAGGGGCTGTTTCCAGCCATCCTTTGCTTCCTGCCCAAAAAACCACATTGGCCTCTCTTTCCTGATGGGAAAGAGGCACAGACATGTCCTGGAAATGTGGGAGGGGGTGGGGGAAAAGGGATGTGGGGAAGGGGATGAAGAGAAGGGAATGTGGGAAATGGGATGTGGGGAAGGGGAAGTGTGGAATGGGACGAGGGGAATGGAATGTAAGGAAGGGAAATGGGGTGTGGGGAAGGGGATGTTAGGAATGGCAAGGGGACCTGTGGAATGGGGTGTGTGGAATGGGAATGGGATGTGAGGAAGGAGATGTTGGGAATGGGAAGGGGATATATCCCAATATTCCAGTATTCCTGGATGTGCTGCTGGGTTGGTTTTTCCTGCAGGCTGGACTCACATGGAGGGACAGCCATGGAACAATTTTGCCTCCTCATTTTCCACCCAGATTTGTGCTGGGCCACAGCAAAAATCCTCCATGGTTTTCCAGCCTGGTTCATTCCTGTGGGGAGCAGCACTGGTGCCCATAAATCTCCAGTTCTCTGCTCTTTGGGAACATTTCCTGTCAGGACATGGAATTCTTTTACGAGTGGCTGGTGGGGTTGGAAAAATCCTCTTTGGACAAATCCTCTTGCACCAGTGAGCTCCAAACCACCCCCAAATCAGTTTCCTCAGGGCCATCGCTGTTCAATGAACCCTTTTATGCTGCTGGGTGGGGAAATTTGGGGGCAGGAGCTTGGCAGGGGAATTCCTGAGCTTTGTTAGAGCTTTAGGAACCTTTGAGCTGCCTGGATGGGCAGCCTGGGGCGGGAGGAGCAGCCAGGGATGGGCGCTGCCAGCTGGGCTTGGGCACCACTGCCCAGCCGTGACCTTTTCCTGCTCTTCCCTCCCTCTGGGGACAAAACCGGCTGGAGACAGAGCTGGGACCTCGGGAAAACAGAAACCTTGTCAGCTGTGGTGGCTCTGGGAGGGATTTCACCTCCTCTCCCTTTCCTTGTCAACATCCCTTGTCCTGGGTGGGTTTTGCTCCGGGAAGGGGATGTGGGAACACTGGCAGGGACTTTGTGACCCTTTTTTCTGCAAAGTGGGCATTGAAAGGATCTGGGGCTGGGGCTGGGAGCTGAACAAGGGGCTGTTGTTCCCAGGCCTTTCCCCGCACACAGACAAAGTTCAAACAAACAACAGGAGACTGTTCCTGGTGTTTTCCACTGGAACTCCTCAGCCTGGGATGGTGCAGGGCTGGAAATTCCTCAGAGTTCCAAACCAACCCCAAAAGGTGCTGGGGAAAACCTCAAGGTCTCAAGCAGAGTAGCGCCCTAAAACACCTCACACCTGCCAGGGGTGGGAATTTTGGAGCCGAAGAATCCTAGAATGGTTTGGGTTGAAAAGGACCTTAGAGCTGGGGCTCCATCATTCCAGGGAATTCCAAGGGATTCTGCTGGGTTCCTGTGCTGACATCCTAGAGATCCTGCTGGGGTCCTGCTCCATCATCCCAAGGGTATTCTGCTCCTTCATCCCAAGGGGATCCTGCTGGGTTCCTGCTCTCTCACCCCAAGGGGGTCCTGCTGGGTTCCTGCTCCATCATCCATGGGGTTCCTGCTCCATCATCCCAAAGGGGTTCCTGCTCCATCATCCCAAAAGGGTTCCTGCTGGGGTCCTGCTCCACCACCCCAGGGATCCTAAAAAGCTCCTTTTTCCAGGTATTTTTTTGAGTTTAGGCACTGAGTGGAATCTCCATTCTGTGGGATGGCTCCCAGAAAATCTCCTTATCTGTTTGTTTATTGAATTAAAGGAGGTTGGAATGCTCTCTTGGCCCTCCTGCCATTCCTGCAGGATAATGGGAGCACATTTGGAGCATCCTTTATTGGAGCAGAAAGCTTTAATGCATTGGGATGTGGCACTTGGAGTCCAGGAGCGTCCTGCCCATTAGGCTGGAACTCAATTAGCCAACAAAATGGAGCTTAACGAGGATCTGGGGCTGCAGAGAACACTGGGAGAGAACCATCCGCATTCCCAGGATCTCAGGGCTCTGTGCTGCCCTTCCAGGACCAAGGAGGACCTGTTGGGGCACAGAAGAGGGATTGGAACCAAAGGAGGTCTGGTTTAAACTGGGTGCAAGGAGGGATTTTTTATGATGTGGGTGTAAAACTGGCACAGGTTCCCAGGGAAGCTGGGAGCTCCCCAACATCCCATCCATCCATCCCTGCCCTCTGTGGGAAGCCATTCCCTGTGTCTGCCCCTCCATCCCTGTCCCAAATCCCTCTGCAGCTCTCCTGGAGCCCCTTTGGGTTAAAATTCCAATGGGGCATCCGTGGGGACAGAGCCCAGCTCCACACACATCCTGTCCTGCTGGAACCATTCCCAAATCCCTCCAGCCCAGGTTTTTCCCTGTTTATTTCCTGCTTTTCCCTCTCTAGATTCTGCTTAACCCCCTCAGTTCATCCACCTTGTTTTTTCCACCTTTTTCTGATGCTTCTGGCAGCTGCACGATGCTCCTGTGCCCAGTTGTCAAAAAGCCCTTCCCAATAAATTCTGTTTGAGCTCCAGAGGAGCCCATTCCTTGCACCCAATTTGCTGCCTCCTGTCAGAGCTCCTGCAGGCTCCCATTAAATCTGAAATGGAAAACAATTCAGAAAACAATGGCAATTTGTGCCTTTGAAAAGAGATAGGTTTGGCTTTGAAGGAATTATTCCCAGGGAATCAACAGAATCCTGGAATGGTTTGGGATGGAAAGGACCTTGAATCTCACCCAGAGCCACCCCTGCCCTGGCAGGGACCCCTCCCCTGTCCCAGGCTGCTCCAGCCCCAGGGTCCAGCCTGGCCTTGGGCACTGCCAGGGATCCAGGGGCAGCCACAGCTGCTCTGGCAATTCCAGCCCAGCCCTGCCCACCCTGCCAGGGAACAATTCCTGCCCAATCTCCCAGCCAGTCCAAACCTCTGCTCCTATCCTTGCCTTCCCTTGTACTTGAAATAAACCCAGGAATGGTTTTGGAAGGAGAAAATTTTGGTGAGGAGCTCTCAGAGCTCTCCTGCTCTATCCTTGCCCAGGAGCTGGAGCAGGGATAGAGAGCCTGAAATTGGGAGCTGGGACCCTCCCACCCTCCCCCAGCAGTGAAAGAGAAATAATCCCAACTTCTGCTGATTTCTGCTTTGGATCCATCAGGAAACCTCCCCAGGAGCGTGGGCGTGACCTGATCACCCCCAGGCTCTGGGAATCCTGCACCTCTCACTGCTGGATTCAGGGACTGTGTGTGGCAGGAAACCTTCCCTGTGCTCACCCACAGCCCTGGCAGAGGGGAGATCCCGGCAGTTCTCTCCATGGATACTCCCTGCCCTCGCTCAGAAATGCTGCTGCTTCCCAGCACTCTCCCCCACGCCGGAATTTCACCAGTCAGGCCCCACAGAAGGTCCCCAGTGTTTCTGTGGGTGGTGTTCCCTCACCCCTGCCTTTCCTGCCACCACAGCTCTCATTTCGGGACAATTGCATCCCGTTCCTGCCGCCCAGGGAGGGCAGCCTTGCCTTTAATCTCCAGGGCATCCCACTGCAAACGTCTCCGCTGCAGGGGGACAAAGAGCCCGACTGCAAACGGCCTGAAAGGGCTCTTTGTTCTCCTCTGGCTGGGGCTCCACTGCCATTTCCAGCCCACTTCAAGTCCTCTTTTATTTTACTTTTTTTTTCTCTTGGAATTCAGTCATTTCAGCCATTTCCAGCTCTTTGCAGGAACTCTTCTGAGTGGGGAAGGTTTTCTGATTTTCACCCGGGAGCCCTCCAGTCACTGGGTGTGGGGAGCTCTGGTCCAGCCCTGTTGGAGTCCAGGACATCCCTCTGGCAGCTCAGGAGGGTTTGGAGACCGGACAGGGGGTCTGGGATCTGTACAGGGGGGTCAGAGCCTCACACACAGCCCAGGAGGACACTGCCTCTGATCCCTGCCATGGAGTGAATACTCACATGTAAGAGGAATCACAAATCCTAAGAATTTTAAAGATAAGTAGTAGCTAGTTTGTTATAGAATATAAATATAGAAATTAGGATTCTTAGTATACGGGGCTGAAGGGACGAGCTGGAGGAATTGGGGAGTGGCCCCTGTGCTCCTTGTTCTTGCTCTCGTCCCCCATCTTTTCCTGACTTGGACTTCAGAGATTGGTTTAGAATAGAATCGACATGTTAGTGTAGGCAGTAAGTATTGGAAAATCTTTGTAAATAAAAAATACGTCTTGGACAGTGGTTGGGTCGGAGATATCAATACTGGGATCTCTGACCTGCCCAGTCCCCGCGTGTCCTGCTCTGCTGGGGACGCCCTGCAGAGCTGGGACAGAACTGAGATAATGAAAAATAAACAACCTTGGAAACACGGACTGGGGACTCAGTTTGTCATCTCTGCCTTCGGTGTGAAACATTTAGGGGCAAGAGAGAAGACACAAAACCTGATTACCTCGGGGAACAGCAACCCCGAGGAGAATCTCAGCAACCCTGAGACAGCCCCTCTGATTTCTCATCCTGTTGGGTTCCCGGGAGAGCTGCAGGACATGGAGAGGGCTCCAGAGGGGTGTCAGACCCCACAGAGGTGTCAATAACCCAGATTTTGCTGCTCTCTCCCCGCTGCTCTCAGCAGTGACTGGTGAAGGATGCACAGGAGGATGTTGAAATCAGGATTAAAACCCATCAATAATTTTTGCTCTTCCCTCCTTTTCCTTTGTTTTCCTTGGAATTAGGTCTGGTAACAAGAGGAATTGATTCCTGCTAAGCCCTGGGTATCCTGTTGCACAACGTTCTGATGGATTTATGGTGAATTCTGGGCTAAAATCCTGTGAAATGAGCTTGGGGGGTGAGCTGAGCTCTGAAAGAGCTGGGGAAGCATCGCTCAGCAGGAATGGCACCTGCAGATTGTGCCAAGCCCTCTTCCAGGCCAAATTATCCAACATTTTCAGCAATGATCTGCAGGAAAATCACTGCTGATAACACCAGGATTGGCAGAGCAATCAACCACGGGGAAGATGCTGCAGTCAGAGGAACCTGATGCCCTAAATAATTCAGTTTAATTCAAATGAGGTGGAATTGGAATCAAAATAAACTCAAGGTCACTGGTAAAGGAGAAAACAAATGAGGGCCAGGCCTGGGAAATACAAAATTATTTGTGGGAGCACAGCAGGGGAGTGAGTCTGGGATGGGAGAGCTGAGCAGGAGCCCCACAGAAAATGGGGCTGAGTATTAAATATTAAAAGGGGAATTATGGGGTGGGGAGTTGGGAATTGACTTTCCCCAGGTCAGGGGCTGGCAGAAAGTCCTTGAAATTGGTGCTGGCATTTTGCAAAAGTGGTGAAACATCCAAGGGGACAGTGGGAGCCCTTCCAAGCAGCAGAGCAGCAGAGCTGCCTCCTGTGCTCCCTGATTTTAGCTCATCCCAGGAAGATCAAGGGATAACTTGACTATTCCGCCTAAAAACCACACCAGGGCGTGGGCCCGATTTTCTGAAGCCTGAGAATTGCTGTTTTTTCCAAGGGAAACTTCTCAGCAGTTTCTCCTTTCCTAAGCAGCTTTATGTAAATAACTTTTCTTCCCATAACACTTCTGGGTAAACAATATTCCTGTCCCATAAAAACCTCTCTCCCAGGTGTTGTTTGTGTTACTGAACCAATGGAGAGGTGTCCATCCTATGCACCAATAATTTGCCTTTTTAGCACAGAGGGTTATAAAAAGGCTGAATGAATTGTAAATAAACCCTTCTGATTCCCCTCTGCCTGCTGACTGAATTCAAGCATCTTTATTTCGTGCCCAATTGCAAATTAGGGTGACCCCAACGTGAAAACACTGAGGTCTGAGGGGCTCTTTAACCGTGCAGGGATGGACAGAACACGGCCCTAAAACCAGAGCAGCCCCATGGAAACGAGGGAGGCAGCCCCATGCTGGCCCTGAGCAGCGACAGGCCCTGGTTTTATCCAAGGTTTTATTCAGGAATGATCCAGGGGGGAGAGGCAAACCCTGATTTTAACAGGGCCAAAATGGGGAAGGGGGGTGGAATAAAATAACAACAAAAAAGGAACCTTGTCCCTGTGTCCTGTTGGATTTGGGTCCTGGCCAGGCTGCTGGACTCGGTTCAGCTCCACCATCACACCTTGGTGAACGCAGGGAAATTCAGCTTTAACTGGCTGCTCATGAAATGTTCCTGCTGCTGCTCGTGTTTCACAGCTGCAGACGGGAGGTGGTGGGGAAAGGGGGAAAATCCAGGCTGGTTTGGGATCGGGAGTCTCTGTAAAATTTATGGAATCCTTGGGGTTTCATAATTAAAGGAAGTATGGGATTAGATGGAAAAGGGGCTCTGAGGAAACTTTTGGGGTTTGCACAGGTGTGAGGGCTGTGCTCAGGAATTCCAGGAGAGTCCGAGGGCTGGGGATGAAACCTGGAATTGGGATTTTGGGATTCAAGCCTGATCTGCACCTCTGGGGTGCCCTGGGAGGGGTTCCTGGTCCCACAGCCCCTGCTCCAGGCTGGGAGCACAGCAGGGTCTGGACTGTGCTGCCCCCACAGGGGAAGGAGCCGTGGGCAGGTCCTGGGGAATCCCACCCTGGAAAGACTCTGCAGTTTTCCTGGGATCTCCTGCCCCCCTGACCCCACAGCCACAGGAGCTCCAAACCCACGGGATGGGCCTGGAGCTGGGATGGGGCTGGGAAAGGCACTGGGATCATCCACAGCAGCCTGCAGCACTCCAGGACAGCCTGGACATGACTGGAAAATCCTGTGTCCTTTCCAGAGGCTCCCAGCTCCTGGGATTTAGTCCTTGAGCAAATCATGGAAACAGATAATTTAGGGTTGGAAAAACCCTCTGAGATCATGGATCCATCCATTCCTAGCAGTGCCAAGGCCACCACTGAATGTCCCCAAGTGCCACCTCCAGGTGGATTTGAAGTCCCTGCAGGGAGAGGATGAATCCTGCTGAGCCCTGGGTTCTCCTCTGCTGCCCCCAGGAGCTCCCTCCTCTCTTTTTGGGAATCAGGGATGAGGAGCTGGGAATGGGCATCACATCCAGGGATTCCAACCCTTCCCCTGAGGGGGAATGGGTGTGCTGGAGGTGAGGAGCAGGGATGGACAAATGTCACAGTGGAGGGGTGGGGATTGTCCCTGCCCTGCTGGGTTGGACAAAGTTCAGCTTTGTTACACCAGAACCAAACCCAAACCCCCTCCTGAGCTGCTCTGTGGGCTCTGAGGGGGATCAGGAACAAGCAGGACCCCATAGGACTCACAGGGAGGGTTTGACACCAAAATCAGAGATCTGAGCCCTCCCCAGCCCCAAAATCCCTCCCCAGGCTCAGACTTGGCCACGGAGCCTCTGCTGCCAGCAGGGATTGGAAATCAGCCTCAAGCAGGGAAAAACCCTCAAAAACCCAGCCCCATCCCAAAATGAGAGGTCTGGGACGGCTCAGTGGCGTGGCTGAGTGAAAACACCAGGGCTGGCCCTGGAGTCACCCACGGTGCCCCAGGGATCACCAAACACTCCATAAACCTGGAGTGGGGGCCTGGATCCAGGAAAGAGCAGTCTGCTGGCAGCTGCCGGGGAAAGAGGCATGAGGGGGGGAAAGAGAAACAGTCAAAAAAAAGAAGAAAAGGTAAAAATGGCACTGGTGGAGGCTGGAACAGCAACACATTCCAGCCCCGTCCTTCCTCAGCTCCTGGGAAATGTGGAGGAGACCCAGGGAGAATCCAAACCCTGCAAGCGCATCGGGAAGGGCTGGGAATGCCAGAAATCTCTCCCAGTTTTACTGATTTCTGCAGGAATAAACAGTTTATTTGGTGTAAGGCAGCCTGACACTCGCTATCCATAGAACTTCCTGGAGAAACTTCACCTTCTTCATCCTTCCAGGCTGGAAGGAGCAGAGCCCAGGATCTCCTGCCTCCAGAGAAATCCCTGGGATTTCAGCTTGCTCCAGGACTCCTTGGCCCATCTTTAATGTCATTAATTAAAAACCCTTTGGAAGCAGACCCAGGATTGGGGTTGGCAGCACTTGGACGTTGTCATCTCCAAAGTTTTCTTTTCCTCCAGGAGTTGGGTTTTAAATGGAATTTTCAATTTTTAGGGAACATGGCAAACGCTAAAAAACATCATAAAACTCCTGAGTGAGTGCTGGGAACTGCCTGGAGACCCCACAGGTGAAAGGGGTTTGGGATCACACAGACACAGAGGGTTTAGGATCACACAGGTACAGGGGTTTGGGATTAGGT
>VXBR01011325.1:97095-114647 GCA_013400215.1 Cisticola juncidis
AGGTGATTTTCTGCAGAATAATTCCTACAGGGATGGGGAGGAGGGGGCCAGGTGTGAGGCGTCTCTGTGTGAGAGTTTTCTTGGATCAGGGAAGATCCAGAAAATCTGGGGAGAGCTGAGGCTCCCTTGGCTGGAGCAGGAGCAGGGCTGGGGCTGCAGAGCAGAGAGCTCAGCTCAGCTCTGCCAGGCCTTGGGAGCAGAATTCCAGCTGCCAGTCCTGCATTCCTGGCTGGGAAGGAAGGAGGGGATGAGCTGCAGGGGGAGCAGAATTCCAGCTGCCAATCCTAGAATCCCAACAAGGGAAGGAATCCCACCATGGCCGAGCTGTTGTGGGAAAAAAACTGCAGTGCTGGGAGAAAGGACAAATCCTGAGCTCGGCAGGGAAACACAGAGAGAGCTGTGGGATCCCTGTGAGGGCTCCTCAAACCCTCAGAGAGTGAATCCCAGTCCCATATCCCAGTCGTGTATCCCAGTCCCGTATCCCAGACTTGTATCCTGGTCCCATATCCCAGTCGTGTATCCTGGTCCCATATCCCAGTCGTGTATCCCAGACCTGTACCCAGACCTGTATTCCAGTCCCGTATCCCAGTCCCGTATCCCAGTCCAGTATCCCAGCCCTGTATTCCAGACCCGTATTCCAGTCCCGTATCCCAGTCCCGTATCCCAGTCCCGTATCCCAGTCCCGTATCCCAGACCTGTATCCCAGTCCTGTATCCCAGTCCTGTATCCCAGACCTGTATCCCAGACCTGTATCCCAGTCCTGTATCCCAGACCTGTATCCGTCCTGCAGCCTCTCTGGTGTGGGACAGGGAGGTGACCCTGCAGGCAGGTGTCACCTAGGATCAGGACTGGTGATCCTGAGATCAGGATGTGGGATCAGGATTTGGTGTTCCTGTGGATCCACCCAAGCAGCTGGAGCTGCTGGAATGCTGATCCCAGCCCATCCCTCTGGAATGCTGATCCCAGCCCGTCCCTCTGGAATGCTCTGGGAAGTCCAGCAGCTTCCAGGGATAATGTCTGGAGTCCTGCAGTGTACAGTGTGGGATTTAGGTGGTGTTTGCTGCATCGCTTTTGGAGGAGCTGCTCGGGTGGCCCTCAGGCACAGCAGTGCACACACCACACACAGCTCAACCAGAAGCAGCGAGGGCCTTTGCTATGTCTCGGGTTGGTTTTCCCCAGATATGTTGGTTAAGAGTCATTTTCCCTTGAATGCCCATGCCAGAAGCAGAAGGAAGAGTTGAAGTTCACCAGCTCAGGTTTCTCAAAATTTTTTATTATTTGTTATCTCTCAGTTCCTTCAGTGCCCTGCCAAGGTCCCTGCTGCAGCAGGGTCACGCGGTGACTCCCCCAGGTCGGGAGGGCTCAGACCTTTGGTACCTTTTCTCTGGCCCAATCACGACCCAAGATGTATTTTTTATTTACAATTGGTTACCAATACCTACTGCCTATATTAGACCTGTCACTGCTACCCCAAACCAATCCCCTGTGAGCCACCACAGCAGGAGATGGAGGACAAGGACAAGAAGGAAGAAGGGCAGGGCCACACTCTGATTCTTCCCTCTTGCCTTCCTCATTTGCACCCTGTGATAAACCAACTCCTATTTACATCAAACTCTTGGGGTCTGTAGATCTTCATGCAATGCTGGTAACTTTTCCCATGGGCTCAGATCAAAGACAGCGTCACTCTGGGCCCTGTGCCAGGGTCTTAGACCCCTCCTGCCAGGGTCTTAGACCCCTCCTGCCAGGGTCCCAAACCCCCCTGTCGGGGTCCCGGACCATCCAGGGCAGCCAGAGGGATGCCCTGGACTCCGACAGGTAGGATGAATCCCAGCAAGGTTTATTCCAGCACCCGAAGGGATCAGGGACAAGAGACCCGACCTGGTTTGTGCACAGGGTCAAGTGTGGGGTGAGGAACAAATGGTTGAGGGCACAGGGGTGGCACAAGGGGCAGTGTCCTGTAGGGACACGGGGCAGGGCCACCAGGGATACCACAGCAATGGGGAAACAGGGAAAGGGGAAATCAGGGGCATATGGGGAGAGCAAAGCTGGGGTGGATCACACAGAGCTGCAAAGTGCAGTGGGGGAAGCCTTTTCTTTCAGCTTAGGTGGAGACTCCGGTTTGTCCTTCCAGGACAAAGCCCTGGGGATTCCCCAGAGGGGTTCAGAGGAGTCCACGCTGCAAGAGGATTTGGGAGATGCTTTTGAGGGGGACAAACCTCAATATCTCCAGCAGCTGAAAAATCAGGGAACAGGCTCATCCTGTCCCCCCGCAGAGGTGGCATGTGTCCCTCTGTTCCAGACTCAGCAGGGACTGGAAAACCAGGCTTCCATGAGATATTTGGGATAAATCCCTCACCAAGGGCTGCCTGTCCACCTGGGACTGGGGGATCCTGCAGCCCCAGGGTCCTGTTCAGTCCTTTTTCACCTCCATTCTATTTTGCTGCTGTGGAATTCTGTTTCCCAAGCTCAGTGTCCAGTTTTGAAGGACACAGCTCTGGATCATGGAATATTTGAGTTTGATCCCAGAGGGAACAGGGTACAGAGATCCTCCCTGGGATGGAGTAGCCCATAAATATCCATTCTTCTCTTTCCTTTTAATGAATATCCATTCTCCTCTTTCCTTTTAATGATGGGATTGAAGGTCAGCAGTGGCTGTGCCCCCTCTGGCCTCTTCCTCATGCTCTGGGGAAGAGCAGCGATTATCCCGAGCCTCCTTCCCAAGGACGGCGCTGGAAATAAGCAGGACAGGACTTTTCTGTCAGCTGAGCTCCTGCTCCTCACATCAAACCCGAGGGATAATTGAGGCAGAGGGATAACTGAGGATAATGGAATTTATAAAGGACTTGGAGATCTTTGGGGGAAACATGGACGGTTTGACCGTGGTGACATCCAAGCCCTGGTGCCTTTTCCATCCCAGCCCCGGTGGCCTCTCCCATCCCAACTCTGGTGACTTTTCCATCCCAACTCTGATGGCTTTTTTCATCCCAGACATGCACAAAGTTCATCCTTGTCTTGGGTTATATAACCAAATTTTTTTTAAAGTGTATTTTATTTCATCTGTAGACAGCAGCTGGGGATGGTTTCTTTTCCCTTTCTCTCCTGTAACTCCAGGGGAGGAGGGCGGAGCCTTCTGATCACAGCCCGGCTGTTAAACCAGGCGGGGCAGGGTTTGTGATCTCTGTCACCACTGCCCACCCTCGGGGAGATCTTCTGTTCATGGGCCACTGAGGCTCACAGGGACTGACACATTCCAGCATCCATTGGGAGATGCTCCGCCCAGGGGGAGGAGCCAAACATTCCTACCCAGATCAAAATGGGGACACAGGGACCCCAGACATTCCTCTGTGCCACGGGATTCCCAGAGGAAGAGCGGACCCATCTCACCCCCACTGAACCTGTCTGCAGGATCATCTCTGCTCCAGCAGAGCCACATCTGTCACTGCAGGAGGATTTATTTGGGCTGCTCCAACACCCTGAACAGGGTGTCAGGTCGTATTCCTGACTCCGTCAGGGTTTTCTAGGACTTTTGTTTGTTTGTTTGTTTTCTTTGTACTACTGCATTTGTGTTTTTAATATTCCTAGTAAAGAACTGTCATTCCTATTCCCATATTTTTGCCTGAAAGCTCCTAATTTCAAAATTGTAATAATTTGGAGGGAGGGGGTTTACACTCTCCATTCCAAGGAGAGCTCCATTATTCCCTGGCAGGTTCCTGTCTTACCAAACCAAGACAATCCCGCAGCACTTTTGCTCAATGCTCAGCACAAAGTGGGGTTGGGGGGGTGATCTTTTGGGATTAATTGTGCAAATGACCTCAAAACCTCCTGGTTTCCTACTTGAAAAGCTCCAAAACCTCAAAATGGACCCAAGGAAAGAAGTTCTGTCCTGCTGTGGGTTTGATCTATCTTCACAGCTTCTCCCCCCAGCCTGGGATCAGAACCATTTATCGGCACTGGCTGAGTCCCAGATTTTACCTTCCATTGGTAAATCTGACATTTTAAGCTCCTTTTCCAGCCCAAATCCAACCTAAACAGTGCAGATGTAAAAATTCCCCAAGGAAAAGAAACTTCCTAACAATGTTAAATTTTATCTTGCACCTGGCCAGGTTCGGCCTAAAACCTGAAGTCTCAGTCTTAAAAAGAATGGGATTTAGTTTAGGACAGCAAATGTCAGAGTAAAGTTTAGAGAATGTTTGGGGAAGGTAATAAAAAGGGAAATACTATTTTTATTTATAATAATATTTTTCTGCTTTTCTGGGTGAAAATCCCTTTGCATGAGTCTTTTTTCTTGGCCTTTTATGGATGATGACAGCGTCCCCCTCTCTCTGGGGCTCTGGGGTTGGGGTTGCAGGGGCACCAAAGGGATAATTCCAAATCCAGCAGAATTTCCCCACACCCTGGGGTTATTTCAGGTTGTGGCCCCATCCCCTCCATCAAATATCGCAGCGTGGAAATCACATCCAAGGGCATCCCAGGCCCCTCCCAGGAGAAGGAGAAATTTATTGGGCTCACAGAATCCCTCCCCAGGGAGAATCCAGTCTGAGTTTGGTGCTGGAGGAGCTCTGGATTGGATCAGGAGGAGGCAACACTCCGGTGCCTCCAGCTTTGTTCACTCCCTAGAAATGATTTCTTTTTAATTAGGAGACCCACCAGCCCAAGGTTACATTTGCAGTTCCTTCCAACCGCCCTCCTTCCTCCTTTATCCCATTGGGATCTTCCCATTGGCCCGTTCCCACACAGAGAGGAGGGGCTGCGATCCAAGGGGAGATTTAAGGGTTAAGGAAGGGGGTGGGGGCCCTGGCACAGGTCCCTGCTGCTCTGGGGACACCTGAGCTGCTGGGAAATGCAGAGCCCGGCTCAGAGAGGCCACGCCAGCACTTTCTGCAGGTGTCCCCTGTCCCCAGCACGGGGTCCTTGTTCCTTTTCTCTGCTGGAAAAAGCAGCTGATGCCTGTTCCAAAAAATCATCATTTCCAAAAAAATCATCATTTCCAAAAATATCATCATTTCCAAAAAATCAGCATTTCCAAAAAAGAGGTGTTTGGTGGGAAAGCCGTGCCTGGAGTGGGTTGGGAGGTGCTGCCCACCCCTCAGGGCAGCTGGGCTGGGCTCTGAGCTGGGCCTGGCTGGGCTGGGCTGGGCTTCAGTCCCGGTTCCCAGACCAGGAGATGGCAGAGGAACCCCAAACCCCATCCCTGTGCTCACAGGGAATTGGGGATGGATTTCCAGGCACAGCCACTCCTGGGACACAGCTCCAGGGAGCGTCTTCCCAAATCCCAAACTCTTCCCTGGTTTGTGCCCTTCTCCTTTGGGATGGGATCCCTTTTCTGCTGGGAGGAGGAGGAAGGGCCAGAGCATCCTGTGGTCCCAGGAATCCTGGGATTCAATCCCAAACCCCTGCCAGGGCTGCCACAGTGGGATTTCCAACATGGAAACAAAACTTCCCTTTCCCAGTCCCTAAAAAATGGGATTTGCTGAGCAGCTCAGGACCAACCCACTCATTTGGGATCTCCAGGCCTGGATTTATAAATCCAGATGTGAAAACAGCAGATTAAACCCCTTCCATTAGCCCTGTGGGATGGAAGATGTCCCAGGAATATTCCCTGTGGTTCCATCCCTTTCCCAGTGGGTCTGAGCCTCTCCAGGCTGATTTGGGAATCCAGCAGCCACTAAAGGAGTTTTGAGCCATGCTCAGCTCATCAAGGATTCAAATGGAACCGTGGCGTTTCTAATGGATTTAAGGGGGGGAAAAATAACTCCCTTCATGAATAATTTATTTACTCCAGAAATTTATGGAGTAGGAAATGTGCAGTGTGAGCTGGGAAAAGTGCACAGCCAGTGCAGGCAGGGAGGAGTCAATAATTCCCTTCACCCCGAGGGTCAGAGGCACCCCAGGTGCTGCTGCCTGCAGGAAATGCCAGCCTGAGCTCAGGAACAGACCCCAGCTCTGATTTCCAGCCTGGTGCTCCGGGTTCCATCCCAAACCCCAGCCTGAACAGCAAAAAATTCCCGAGAATGCAGAGCCTGGAGCCTCCCTTGCCCTGTGCTGTTTTTAGTGTGAGCCCAGCAATTTCTGCCCTGGAGGAGTCCAAGGCTGCAGTTTGGGGTCTCAACTCCTTCCAGGAGATGGGAAAAGACCCCAGGAGAGGCCTGGGAAGAGTCTCACATAAATCCTGGGAGATGCAGGTTCCTTGGAAAGCGCAAAATCACCTCAGGTACCTCCCCTGGCGGAGTCTGGGGCTGCTCCCTGGGATATCAGAGAGGAAAATGCTCTGGGACAGGTCTGGGAGGAGCCTCAGGTGAGTCCAGGAGGACACAATTCCCTGCCAAGGCAAAAAATCCCCTGGAGCAGCTTCCCTGGAGGAGTCTGGGGTTGGTACCTGGGATAAGCAGTGCCTAAATCAGAGAGGAAAAGACTCCAGGAGAGGCCTGGGAGGAGCCTCCCATAAATCCTGCAAGATGCACATTCCATGAAAAGAGCAAAATCATCTCAGGTACCTCCCCTGGAGGAGTCTGGGGCTGCTCCCTGGGATATCAAGTGCCTAAATCAGACAGGAAAAGGCTCTGGAAGATGCAGGTTCCATGAAAATTGAAAAATCACCTTTGGCATCTTCCCTGCAGGAGCCTGGGGCTGATACCTGGGGTAACAAGAGAGGAAAAGGCTCTGGAAGATTCCTGGGAGGAATCTCTAGTGAATCCAGGAGGACACAATTCCCTGTCAAAGAAAAAAAACAATCCCCTGGAGCAGCTTCCCTGGACGAGTCTGGGGCTGCTTTTCCACGCAGAGAGTTTGGGATGGCCCGTGGGGAGTGGATGCTCCAGGGCCGGGCCCCACAGACACAGAATTCCTGCCGGGAAGGACGGAATGCTGAGCTCCCCTGGCAGAGGGGTGTGGAATTGCTGCCCTTCCAGAGGCTCCCGGGGGCATTAATCAATTTTCTCCTCATTCCTCTTTTCCTGAGGCTGAGTCCATCCTCCCGGGGCTCAGTGACCTCTCCCTGCCCTGGGAGCTGGGTTTCCACAGCCCCGGGGCAGAGGGAATCCTGAATTTCCCATCACTCCCTGAAATAAATGACATGGAATTAACGTCCCCTAATGAGCCAATTTGTCACTGCTGCTCTGCCTGGCTCTACCAGGGGGGGTTTAAAGCAGCACCAGGAATTCCTTTGCAGTTTCCTCTTAAAGGATGGTTTTTTCCATGAAGGAATTTACTGGCAAAGCAGGGAGACAGTGGGGGATGGATCCAAGGAGAACACAAAGGAACGAGCCCATCAGCACAAGAAATTAGGGATTTTCCTCCATCCAGTAATATCCAGGCAGGAATTCTTAGAGCCTTTCACACAGTACCAGTGGCACAGGTTGATTGGAAAAACTCCATTTCCAAAGGTTTTTGGGAACAGGGGATGGAAATATCTGCCAGAAAGGGGCTGTGCAGAGCTGGAGCTGGGATGAGATTAAATTTCCTCAGAGCTGTCACTGCCGGGCCGGGCTCAGATAGAAAATGTCATTTTTAATGTTAAAAATCCTGGCAAAATGCAGAGTGCTCCATATTTATATATTTAAATTTGGGGAATATACACCTGAATATTAAACTTTTTATTTCCCAACCCTACAGAAGTCTAGATTTAAGGAATTCTAAAAAAAAAAAAAATTCCTCCAAGTTTTTGGTTTGGGGGGGGTTTTTTGTGTGTGTGGTTTTTTTTTTTGTTGTTGTTGTTTGTTTTTTTTTTTTTTAATGAGAACCTTGGAGTTTTCGGCTTCTTTGGAAAATGCCATTGAAATCAGGGAGGGAAGTTTTGACTGGAATAAAAAAGGGAAGCAACCTGTGTTTTCCAATAGGGAATGGATGACTTGGAAGTGCAGAGCCACCCTGACTCCAGGAATTCACTCAGTGACCCCCAGAGGGGTTTCTGCTGGAAAGAGGAGTTAAAACATCAACTCAGGGCTCCCCCTGAGTCTCCAGGGTTGAATTATTGCTGTCATTAGTCCATCCTTGGCTTTGCAGGGATATCCATGGGATAGGGAAGAGGGAAGGGAAAAGTTCCCCCACATCCCTGGCGGGTTTGGAAATCCATCCCCCCCTTCACAAACCTTTGCTCCCTGTTTTACATGGAAACCCCAAAAATCCTGTGGAAGGGTAGAGCCTCACTGAAGGGTTTGTTCCTGGTTTTCCAAAGAAACCAAATCCTGTGGAAGGATAGAGCCTCATTTAAAGTTTCACTCCCAGTTTTCCAAGGAAAAAATGCAAATCCTCTGGAAGGGCAGAGCCTCATTGCAGGGTCTGCTCCCAGTTTTCCTAAGAAACCAAATTCTGTGAAAAGACAAAGCCTCGTTTAAAGGTTTGCTCCCAGTTTTTCAAGGAAAAACCCAAATCCTCTGGAAGGGCAAAGCCTTTATGAAGGATTCCAGGAGGAAAAGCAGCTCAGCCCCCAGAGCCACTCCAGGGAACTCAGGAAGCTCCTTCCAAAGCTCAGGGATGTGGGAGACTCCACATGAACTCCGGGATAACTCTGGAGAAGTCTGGAAAAAGGTCAGAGCAGGGTCAGGACTTCTCTCCCTTCACTGCAGCAAAGAAACCCCCTGGTTCTGGATGCTGTGATCCTCTCATCCCTGCAGCGTTCCCGGGAGTCCGGAAGGCAGAGGGGGGAATGGCCCTGCCGAGGGCAGCGGGTGAATTCCTGGGGGTGAATTCCTGGGGGTGAATTCCCAAGGCACCAAGGGAATGGATGGAATGCCAAGGATCCTGTGGCTGCTTGGGTCATCCTTGACAGCTCAGAGGGAAAAGGGAGGGGATGAAGTTCAGAAGCAAAGAGGGAAAGGGAGTATCCTGGGTTGCAATGCAAGGTGTAACAGCAGTGTGAGTTCTATTGCCAGCTGCTGAAACCCATTGGGGAGGGGTTTTCTCCTTCTTTATCCCTTCCAGGACCCATCCTCCCTCCAGGGATCTCTGCTGTCCATGGGCCATCCAGGCTCCCTGCAGGGCTGATCCAATTCCAGCATCCATGGGAGATGCTGCACCCAGGGGAGGAGCCCAAATTCCCACCTGGATAAAGCCTGGGATTGAGAGCCCAGCACAGCCTGTGTGCTCTGCATTCCCAGACCAGACCAGACCCATCTCACCCCACTGCACCTTCAGAGGGAACTGCCCCTGCTCCAGGATCATCTCTGCTCCCACAGAGCCACAGCTGCCACTGCAGGAGGGCTGGGCTGGACCTGACCAACAGGAGGTCAGGTTGGGTTCTGAGTCTGCCAGTGGCTTCTTTTTTGTTTGCTTTTTTGTATTACTACATTTGTATTTTTAATATTCCTGGTAAAGAACCATTATCCCTATCCCCATGGCTTTGCCCAAAATCCCCTTAATTTCAAAATTATAATAATTCAGATGGAGGGGGTTTACATTCTCCATTCCAAGGGAAGCTGTGGCTTTCCCTGGCAGATGCCTGTCTTTCCAAACCAATACAAGGAGGAAGCAGAATTAGGATTTTTCAGGACATTTCCCAGCTCCTTGAGGGCTTTTCCTGTTTACTGCAGGACATTTTCCTTTCTTCAAGGCTTTGCCCAATATTTCAATCTCCAGGGTGTTCAGTTTATGTCTCCATCCCTCCTTCAACAGAAATGACCCAAACAAAAACAAACAAACAAAACAAACTAAAAAAACCCCAGAAATCCCTTCACAGAAAAAAAGAAAAACAACACAAAATCCCTAAACCAACCAAAAAACAAAAAAACAAAACAAAACAAAAAAACCCACCAAGAAAAATCCCATTAAAGCCAGAAATCCTGCAGTTTTTTCCAGCCTTTTTTTCTCCTTGCAGGAGATGCCGAGGCACAGCCTGTGGAGGGAACAGGGAGATGATTCCCCTTCCCTGGGCACAGGGAGCAACAGCATTCCCAAAGTCCTCACATCAGTTCCACCCCATTCCCTGGGCTGCTCCAGGGAAAGGAAACCCAGAAAACACCCAGAACCTCCTGATTCCAGCCAGGATTTACAGATCCCAAAGAAAGATGTGGCCCAGAGCCATTAACATTCCAGGGGAGTGAAAACTTCAGCCGAAATCCGCTGGAGTTGGGATGTCAGGAGCATTTCCACGGTCGAGAGCAGGAGAGGAGATTTCAGTCCTGAACACAACAACATCCATGGAGCTTAAACCCAAAAGTATCCTGCTTTTTTCTTTCTATTTCTTCTTTCTTTTCCTTTTTTTTCTCTATTTTTGGCCTCTTGCTTTGAAGGAGAAGAAAGGAAGAAGGGAGAACATTGGTGCTGATCCCGTCATTCCAATCCCAGGACAGAATGAGGGTCAGGATCTTTTTAATCATTTCAAAGGGAATTTAATCAGTCAATTAATACTCCAGAAGCGAGGAGAGAAATGTCAAGGACAAGAAAACACATTCCAGAGGCAACATCAGGACCTCCTGCTCTGGGACTTTTAGCAAGGAACAAAGGTTTTCCTCATCAGAGTTAATTAATTCCTAATGAGCTCCTGATGGGAGTCACCAGGTCAGGGCAGGGTTTCCTGGGATTTATCTCCAGGTGAGAGACATTCCTGCCTTCCTGAGGGGCTCATCCCAAATCCAGCACCCAATCCCATCCCATCCCACCTCCCTGCTGGGAGAACCGCCCTGGAAAAACAGGGATGATGCTCTGAGCTGCTCTGGCAACAACAGAACCTCATCCTAAAGGTGGCATTACGGAGATAACTAGAAAAGCCCAGGAATCCTTGGGGAACCACCAAAGCCCCTGAACCACCAAATTCTTGGGGAATCACCCGAATCCTTGAATTCCTCCATGTTCCAACATGTCCTCACACAATTTGTCACCCAAATCCCCAAACAGCACAGGAATAGCCACCGACATTCCCATGGAATGGATGCCAGCAGCATCCATGGATATCCCCCGCAGAAGGAGCCAGCTGAGCCTTTTGTTTTTTTTTTTTTCTTTTTGGGAATAATCGCTGGCATTTCGCAGCCTGCTGAGCTATTTATAAAAACCCATTAAAACAAATCCCAGCTCCTCACGCCTCGTTCTCCTCATCCCGTTCCATTTGCTGCTGGAAGCAGCCGGGGCCCGGGGCCATCGGGATCGAGGGCCGTTATCCACAGCTGGGAACTGGGTTAGGATGCAAAGGAGGCTGGAAGGAATCAAATCAGGCCAGAAATAGCACAGCTCCCACCTGGGATGAGGCCGTGGGCACCAATTCCAGCACAGCTCCCACACGGAATTCAGGGAATTGTTACCTGAGCTCTGCCTCCTCCGGATTTACAGCCTCCTCTTCAGTGCTAAATGTCACCAGGATTTGGGGATTGTTGGAACTCTGGGAAGAGGGACTGAGTGAAAATATCAGTGCTGAGCACCTATGGGAGTGTAAGAGTGGGAATGGAGAGGTGATTTGGGATGAGGACCTTATCCATATCCAATGCTTTGCCTGGGAATAGGGATGGGTTGGAAAACTGAGCCCTGTCAGACCTAAGAAGAAATTCCTCCCTTTTCCCCATCAATTCCCAGCAGGAATCTCCCACTCATCCTGCAGCCTCTGGAAGCTCCACTCCTGCCTTTCCTCCAGGATGGGTCCTGGGTGAATTTTCCCTGTCCTCAGCCTCTGCCTTTCCTCCAGGATGGGTCCTGGGTGAATTTTCCGTGTCCTCACCTCCTGCCTTTCCTCCAGGATGGGTCCTGGGTGAATTTTCCCTGTCCTCAGCTCATTCCCACCCCTCCCCTGTGGCCGTGCAGGGCTCAGGGCACTGGGCACTGGGCCAGGCTCAGCAAAGCCTCTCCTCTCCTTGGAAATTCCCACCCCGCATTCCTCAAAGGTCTTTCCCCATCCCATCTTCTCCAGACCAGTTGGGAGGTGGAGAAATTCCCCACAGGAAACCCTGGCACAGAGGGATCCATGCTCTGAGCCCTCATTCCACCAAATTTCCAGGCATTTTGCACTTTTTGGGAGCCACCAGCCAGCAAATCCATAAGGAATATCCCAGTGCCACCAGTGCCCTGGGTTTAATGGGATTCAGGATGTCCTGGTGTCCCTGGAGTGACACTCTGGGAATTGTCACCCTCTCCTGAACCCCACATGTCCCTGAGCCACCCAGTGACTCCACAGCTGCCAGGAGCACATCTGCAGCCTCACAATTCCAGCTGCTCCATCCTGAGGAACCTCTGGAGTCCTTGGATATGAAAAGCTGCAGGCCTGGGGCCAAATCACCCCCCAGGCCACAATTTCTGTGTTTTTTTTAGAGAAATTGGAGTGGAATTGATCTCTGCAAATCTCCCCAGAACACCCAGCTCTGTGCCAGGGTTATCTCAGCCCGTTTACAGCACCTCCCATAATGGGGTTTATTTATGGCCTCCTCAGAAATAAACCACATTTTAAAGCCATTTCCACGAGATCAGCTCTGGTTCTGCAGCAAATGGATAAATAATGACAACGCTGCTCCAAACACGGTTCAGATCCAGGGTTTTGGCAGCGTGGAGCTGCAGGAGCCTCTGCAGATGTTCCACCTCCATGGGCAGCACATGGAGCCTCTTCCCAGAGCACAAAGCCCGGAGGAGGGGCTGGAATTCCAGCCCTGCCCGCCGGGAATGCTGCTCCCTCCCCAACACGAATCCCATCCTCGCTCTTTATCTCCGTTATCAGCACCTGCCTCTCCGCAGGTGCCAAACGCTTCCAGGCCTCTGGAAGGGGCACAAACCCACCCGTGCCAGCGCTGGGAGCAGAGCAGGGGCTGCTGCATGGAGGGGAGAGCCTGGAGAAACAGAAATCCCAACGCTGCCATTGCCCATCCCCTGCAGAGCTGGGGGCACTCCCTGGGCAGCTCAGAGGGGAGGTGTTCCACCCTGGGCTCAGACACCTCCTCAGACACTCAGTCCCGGTCCTGATCCCAATCTCAGGGCTCAGGGAGAGCTCTGAACTCTGACACCTCCTCAATCCTCCAACCCCAATCCCAATCCCAGAGCTCAGGGAGAGCTCTGGACTCTGACACTTCCTCAACCCTTCAGTTCCAATCTCAGTCCCAGAGCTCAGGGAGAGCTGTGGACTCCAACACCTCCCCAGCCTTTCAATCTCAATCCCAATCCCAATCCTGATCCCAATCCCAAAGATCAGGGAGAGCTGTGGACTCTGACTCCTCCTCAATCCTCCAACCCCAATCCCAGAGCTCAGTGAGAGCTGTGAACTCCAACACCTCCTCAGCCCTTCAGTCCCAGTCCCAGAGCTCAGGGAGTGTTGTGGGCTCTGACACCTTCTCAACCCTTCAATCCCAATCCCAATGCCAATGCCAATCCAAATCCCAGAGTTTAAGGAGCACTGTGGACTCTGACACCTCCTCAACCCTTCAGTTCCAATCCCAATCCCAATCCCAGAGCTCAAGGAGAGCTGTGGAATCCAACATCTCCTCAATCCTCCAACCCCAATCCCAGAGCTCAGGGACAGCTGTGAACTCTGACACCTTCTCAACCCTTCAATCCCACTCTCGATCCCAATGCCAATCCCAATCCCAGAGTTTAAGGAGAGCTGTGGACTCTGACACCTCCTCAGCCCTTCAATTCCAGTCCCAATCCCAATCCCAGAGCTAAGGGAGAGCTGTGGAATCCAACACCTCCTCAATCCTCCAACCCCAATCCCAGAGCTCAGGGAGAGCTGTAGACTCTGACACCTCCTCAATCCTTCAATCCCAATCACGATCCCAATCCCAATCCCAATCCCAGACCTCAGGGAGCATTGTGGACTCTGACACTTTCTCAATCCTTCAATCCCAATCCAAATCCTGATCCCAATCCCAGAGCTCAGGGAGCGCTGTGGACCCCAACACCTCCCCAGCCCCTCCTGCCAGCATCCGTGGTGCCAGCCAGCTGCTCTCCTCACTCCCAGGCAGATTTTATTCCTACAAATTGCCTTCCCAGGAGGCTTCCATGAATATGCATTTTCCCTTATTAACTCCAGGATGTCTCTATCCATCCCTCCCAGACCTCCCTGAATGCTTCCCTGATAACCCCACTGCTGGTGTGGGTCCTGTCTGGGCAGGGCAGAGCAGCAGGCAGTGGGAATTTGCATCCTCCTGGAATTCTCCCTGTGCAGGTGGGAACTCATTCCCCACAGGGCTGTGCTCGTTCCAGGGATGGAGTGGGGACAGTGGGAATGTGCCCATGGATCCTCAGTGTCCTCCTGGGGAGTGCCTGGTGTGAAGGGCAGAATTTGGAGGAAACAATAAAAATATTGGATGGTTAAAGAAACCTAAACCCCAGGTTGGGATTTGGTGTTTAACTCTGCCTTTGCTGCAGAAGATTTGGGAATGTAGGATCTGTGATCTTGGGATTTGGGGTGGATCCTGGGATGTCTCTGCTTCCTTCCTCCCATCCCGCTGCTGCCTCATGGAAAGGATGGACAGGGCTGTCAGAAGGGTGGGGAGGGACAAGGGACAAGGGCTGCAGGGACAGGAGCCAGGGAATGGCTCCCAGTGCCAGAGGGCAGGGCTGGCTGGGAGATTGGGCAGGAATTGTTCCCTGGCAGGGT
This sequence comes from Cisticola juncidis, assembly GCA_013400215.1. Classification (NCBI taxonomy): domain Eukaryota; kingdom Metazoa; phylum Chordata; class Aves; order Passeriformes; family Cisticolidae; genus Cisticola; species Cisticola juncidis. The sequence goes on from VXBR01011325.1 coordinate 111,599, forward strand.
GGGCAGGGCTGGGCTGGAATTGCCAGAGCAGCTGTGGCTGCCCCTGGATCCCTGGCAGTGCCCAAGGCCAGGCTGGACCCTGGGGCTGGAGCAGCCTGGGACAGGGGAGGGGTCCCTGCCAGGGCAGGGGTGGCTCGGGTGGGATTTAATGCCCCTCCCAACCCAAACCACTCTGGGATTCCATGATATCACCAATTCCTTTAAAAATCCCTTTCTGCCCGGTTGAAAGTGCAGCTTTTGCACAGTTTGCTCTGCCTGTCCACACCTGGCTGGGTAAAGAACCCTCCAGGAGAGCCAGCACTGATCCAGCCTGGACCTGCCAGGATTTTCAGACAATTTTGCTCCAAAACGCCCTGATTTTTGCACCGCTGTGGGAAGGGAAGGGGCAGGGCTGTGACATTTCCTCCTCCACTCGGGAGACGACGGCACAAAGCTCCAGTTCGGGCACAATTGAATTAAACTCCAATTTTAACAGATTTTTTTGGGGTGGGGTTGGGCAAAGCAGAGGAGACTGAGAATGTCGGAGCTCTGTTCTGCCAGGTGAACCCTCAGCAGTGCCCGGTGCTTTTCCAGGCTCTCCATCCACTGAATTTTCACCTTTTCAGGACGTGTGGCACTCCAAGAGCTGGGGGAGATTTTTTCCCCTACTACAGGAAACCCTGAGCAGCAGCGAACGCCCCAGGAGCAATTTCCCCTTCCACCTGCTGAATATTTTAAAGCAGAAAGGCAAAAGGGGTGAATTTAAATGAAAGGAAGGGAAATTATACCCCACAGTCAGCCCAGGCCCCGCCTGACTCTGCCTTCCCATCCCTCCTGAGCCGTCCGACCAACAGGTGCCCAATTTGGAAAATTGCAGCTGCCTCAACAAAAAATAAATCCAGCAGGGGACGAGCAGAGCTCTGCTGCAATTCCCGAGGCTGCCGCGGACAGAGCTGGGGTGGGGGGAGGAGGAAAAATCCATTATCCAGCTCCTTGCGTGTATTCCAGAGCCTGGGAAGACCTTGATTGCAGAGTCGGGGAGAATTTGTCCCTTCGCTCGGAGCGTTATCTGGATGGCTCCGATAATCTCTGCAGATAAAACAACAATTCTCCTCTGGCTGCGGCTTTGTGGTGGCGGAACAGCCATTAGAGGTGACAATAATCCTTTCATTTTAACCTCGGGCAGCTCCCGAGATCGGCGTTCCCGAGGAGGGCTCCAGGGGCAGATAACCGGATGGATATTCAATTATCAGCAAGGAAAGCTGATAGGGAATATTTATTTCTCGAGGGGCGATTCTCCATCAAAAGGTGATCGGGGAAAGGAGGGGGAGTTTTGCCACTGTGAAAATCCAGTCCCTCGAGGCAGAAATCGGTTGGGTTTTTTTTCTCCATTAAAAAACCCTCCAGAACAACAAACCAGGAAATCTCACAGCGTTGGGAAGTTTAGAGCAGCTGTGTGTGAAAATTGCTGTGAATCTTTTGGGGAATCGTTCATTACCTGAGGAGAGGAACATCCAGCGCCAGCTTCAGTAGGAACGAAACATCCGACCCAAGCCGGGAGCTGCTACAGCAGGAAAAATCCCGTCCTTGGGATGGATGTGCCCCTCCCGAGCCCCCTCCCACCCTCAGGAAAGGCTGGACCTCTCCCTGGCTGCCGATTTCCCCATGGGCTGGAAGAGGATCCCAGAGTCTGGAGAGTCCTTAGGGAGCTTCATTATAATGGAAAAACCCTGGTAAAAATCATGGAATTGTCAAATCACTGAGGTTGGGAAGGATCTCTGAGACCATCGAGTCCAAGCTGTGCCCGATCCTCACCTTGTCCCCAGCCCAGAGCCCCGAGTGCCACATCCAGGAATTCCCTGGGCACCTCCAGGGATGGGCACTCCAAACCTCCCTGGGCAGTTCCCATTCCTGAGCTCCCTTTCCATGGGGAAATTCCTGCTCTGCCCACCCTGAGCCTCCCCTGGGCCAGCCTGAGGCCGTTCCCTCTCCTCCTGTCCCTGTCCCTGGAGCAGAGCCCGACCCCCCCGGCTTTCCCCTCCTGTCAGGAGCTGTGCAGAGCCACAAGGTCCCCCTGAGCCTCCTTTTCTCCAGGCTGGGATGTGCCAGGCCATGAAATCCCAGGAACTGAGAATCCCCGAGCTCTCTGGGATGGATCTCGGGGGTTTCGGGGGGCTCTGCCCCGTGTCCCCCCTGTCCCACACCCCTGCAGCACCCGCAGCCCACCCCGGGCTCCCCCGGTCCCTCTCTCCCGATGCCCCCTTGGCTCCCAGGAAAGCTGCGGGAGAAGTTTTGGGGTGAGATCCCAAGGACTCGGCGGTTCCAGCCCGGGATCGCTCCTTCCCTCTCCCCGCGGCTCCTTCCCCCTGCCGGTGACCGGGCTGCGGACACCGCCTCGCCCTCCAGGCAGGAATATTCCCCGGGAAAGGGGGAAAGTGCGTTTGAGGGCGGACTTTCAGGGCAGGGACCCATCCCAAATAAATCCCGCTGCAGAAATCCCAGGGGAGCGGCTTTAGGGCAAAACCCAAGGAAGAAAAAAATGAAAGGAAGCGGAAAACCTGGGTTTTGCTGGAGTCAGGAGGGATAGAACCTCGAATCTCTTCCAGTCACGATCGGTAATTGTGTTGTTAATTAGCCATTGATTTAATGAGCCCGTGGTGTCACCACTTGACCCCCAGCGATTGTGTCACTGCCATTCCCGGGATCGGTGACACCGGAGCTGCTCCACGAGGGGATTTGGCCTTGCCAGGGATGGCTCCAGGCTGGAATTCCTCACAATTCCACGCAAACACAGGGCCCTGCAGCATTCCCAAGGCTCATTAGGGACCCTGGACAATGCGATATTTTTATCCGAGATAATTAAGTCATTATTGTGTGTAATGGAGAGAGCAATCAGTTGGACCCAGGCTGCTTCCATTTCCATTGTGGCAGGGAAAATTAATATTTCCATGGACTTTTCATTTTCCTTTCCTTTTCCTTTCCTTTTCCTTTTCCTTTTCCTTTTCCTTTTCCTTTTCCTTTTCCTTTTCCTTTTCCTTTTCCTTTTCCTTTTCCTTTTCCTTTTCCTTTT
>VXBR01011325.1:121904-140729 GCA_013400215.1 Cisticola juncidis
GTTCTGGAGAGCTGGACCGGAGAGGTTCTGGAGAGCTGGACCGGAGAGGTTCTGGAGAGCTGGACCGGAGAGGTTCTGGAGAGCTGGATCTGAGAGGTTCTGGAGCCAAACCTGAGAGGTTCTGGAGCTGGATCTGAGAGACGCGAGGTCTCAGAAAGCAGCACCATGATAAACTGAATCAGAGAGATTCTAGAGCCAGATTGGAGAGATTCTGGAGCTGAATCTGAGATGTTCTGAAGCTGAATCCAAAAGNACTGTGGAGGTGGATCTGAGAGACTCTGGAAAGCTGAATCTGAGAGATTCTAGAGCCAGATTGGAGAGGTTCTGGACCCAAATCTGAGAGGTTCTGGACCCGAATCTGAGAGATTCTGCATCCAAACCCAGCAGATTCTGGAGCTGAATTTGGATTTGGGGGCTGGCCCTGTGTGGTAGCTCACTCTGAACTCCTTCAGAACCCCATAAAAAAGGTGGGAATGTTCTATCCAGTGCTCCAAAGGTTTATCCCAACCAGCTCTCTCCACCTGAGCCATCAGACAGCACAACTGACAGGTAAAATCCCATTTTTTCCCCGTGAGAAGCCAAGAATGGAACTGTTCAGACAGGAATGGTTGGGCTGTTCCACAGAGGGAAAACCCCACGGCATGATCAGCCAAATTTTAGGGATCAAATAATTTAATTTGAGCTCAAATTAATCTTAAACAGGCCCAGCTGCTGCCGCCAAGGAGCTGGAAAACCCAATCCAGCCGGAATTCTGCTCTGCTATTCACAAAGGACAGGAGAGCATCACTTCAGTCCTTAAATCTTGGGTGCTGGAGGAATAAATCTTGAAAATCTGACCAAAAATAGCCATGAAAAATTCCCTCCTCCTCCCAAAACCTGAAATTTTTCGCAGCAGTGGAGCAATCAGCTGGTTGATGACATCAGTGCTTCTGGAATTGGGGCAAAATAAATACTGAGATAACGAGTGAGGGATGAGCAATTGGGAATCCTAAAGCAAACAGGAATTAGGAGGGAAATTTACTGGGTATTTGGAGCTTTCTGAGCTCTGACAGAGCACCTGTGTTGAAATTTTTGCCCCTGAACAAATATTCAGGGTTTGCTGCACTCCTCAAACACAGCCTGGAGGAATTTTGAGCTCTTAAACTTCATCAACAGAACTTGATCAAGAACTGGGACTTTTCCATGAGGAAAAACTCATCCTAAACTTGATTTGTCTGATTCATCCCTAAATAAATTGGCTTTTTTTCCTGCAGATTTAGAAAATGTTTCTTTCTCATCTTCCTCCCTTCCCAAAAATGAAGATTTTTTGTGTCCATAAAGAGTTCCTTGGTCCAGTCAGCAGAGGGAATACTTCCCTCAGCAGAGAGGCCACTGGGATCAGGGCTCAGGGAAAGGCTGGAATTCTCTCTGCTCTTGGAATTTTGGGAGGTTTCCCCTTGGCTCCCTGCTCCAGCTGTGCTGGAGACCCCCGGGGCTGGGGCAGGTTCAAAGGTTGTGGTATTTCCCAGATTTCCAAATGGAAAGAAGATCTGGAATCCTCCATGGAAATTTCTGCTCCCTCTGGAAGGGTGCAGGGCTGGGCTGTGGCCTTCAGGAATCAGACTGAAAGGCTGGGGGGGAGGGGGGGTATAATTTAATTTAATTTAATTTAAATTTTTAACAGATTTCTTCTGGATTTTCCAAATTCAGCCCCACTGAATGGACACAAGTTTGAGAGCTCCAGCTCCCAAGGCAGAAAAAGGGAATGGGAATGGGAAAAGGATTGAATGACATTGGAAATTGCAGATTCTCAGGGGCTTTCATGGATTGAAGGGTGTCTGGAATAACAGGGAGAGTCCTGCATGCAGCAAAATTTTCCTGCAGAAAACAGGGATTTTGGAACTGTTGTTCCACAGTCACTTGCTATGGAAGCTCTCCATTTATGTCCATGAAAGCAAACACACACAGAGGAAAATTGGTTTTTTGATGAAATTTTCCTTCTTCTGGTGAGGCCCTGGTGGCCCAGAGCAGCTGTGGCTGCCCCTGGATCCCTGGAAGTGCCCCAGGCCAGGCTGGAATACCCTGGGACAGTGGGAGGTGTCCCTGGTAGAACAGGGTGGGTTTAAGGTCCTTCCAACACAAACCATTCCAGGGTTCTTGTCGGAGTCCAGGGCATCCCTCTGGCTGGTCCGAGACCCTGGCAGGGGGGTTGGGACCCTGGCACAGAGCCCAAAGTGATGCTGTCTGTGACCTCGGTCCATGGGAGAAACTGCCAACCTTGTAGGAAGAATTACAAGCCTCAAGAGTTTGATGTAAATAGGAGTTAATTTATCACAGGGTGCAAATGTAGAATTTGGGGTTTTTAGAAAGGAGTCAGGGGAGGCAGGATGGAGGAATCGGGGTGTGGCCCTGCCCTTCTTCCTTCTTGTCCTTGTCCTCCATCTTCTGCTGTGGTGGCTCACAGGGGATTGGTTTGGGGTAGCAGTGGCAGGTCTAACATAGGCAGTAGGAATTGGTGATCAACTTTAAATAACAAATACATCTTGGGTGATGGTTGGGTCAGAGAAAAGGCACAAAAGGTCTGAGCCCTCCCAACCTGGGGGAGTCACTGCTGCTCTTGCTGCAGCAGGGACCTTGGCAGGGCACTGAAGGAACTGAGAGATGAGAGACAATAAACAACCTTGGGAAACCTGAACTGGTGAACTCTGACTCTTCCTTCTGCTTCTGGCACGGGCATTCAAGGGAAAAAGACTCTTAACCAAAATATCTGGGGAAAACCAACCAAGAGGTTCTGGGATCCTGGTGGGGCTGCTCCAGGACTCCGAATGTCCTGAGTTTGATCCTCACACGGGGCACCACCAACGTGCTGGTGTTAGCTCTGGCTAGGTCTGCACAGAAGACACCAGACACGATTGAATTTCCTTTGGGCTTGGCTGTTTGTTATTTCTTATCTAAGTTACATCCTCACGAGCCCTGTCTAAGAAGGCAAGAAAATGGCCACTTCTAACTTGTTTCAAGGACTTTGAAAAAAAGAAAAAACAATTAAAACCCAATACCTAAGTTATTTTTATTTATAACCCAATTAATGATCACTCAGTGTTCTCAATGAGGGCTTTCACCAACCAATTAGAAAAGATCAGAAAAACCCGAGAAGGAGGAGGAAGAAGAAAGCGAAGGACCCAGGCAATGCCCAGATCCCTCCATACTGTTCCATATATCTATAATGCTATATTCTGTATCCCAAATCCCCAAACTCTGAGTGTTTCCCGCTGTGCCATCACACACTCCTGTACAAACTGCACACTCACACTCCCAGGGCTGTCCCTCAGTTCTGGGAGCCGTTCCCACAGCCCAGGTCAAAGGCAGGGCCCTCCTGAGGGTCACCACCTGTCAGAGCAGAAAGCAGAAAATGTCACATTTTCAGCATCCAGGGTCCCAACACAGGACAATGTCCCTCCAGAGGATAACTGTTCTCCTGACATTCCATCCCACATTTTCCAGGCACTGTCCATGCCTTGGGTGCCCTCAGGATGCTCCAAATGAAATAAATTCTCAAGGAATTAAATTGATCCCTGGTGATTCTGTGACAAGTTGGGCACTTTTGTGTTGTGGTGCGTTTTTTATGATGCCTGATCCAGAATGATCCATTCCTGCCACCCGCTTGCTGTTCATGGTTTTTCCCTGCCCACCCCTTCCCCGGTTCGAGTCAGTCCCTCCCCCAGACTCCCAGAACTTCCTCTGTCTCTCCCCAGAGCTTTGTCCATCGAAAAAGGGGTTGTTCCCCTCAGGAGAATTCCAGAAAAAGGCGTTGAGTGACAGGAAGAAAACAAAAGAACCCCCCCCAGAAGAACACTGCCCCCCTGGTGTCCCTGTGCCTGGGTTAACTCCTCCCCTGCCACCTCCTCAGTGGCATCAAATCCTCTCAATCTTCAGGGAAATATCATCCAAGTCCTGTGGGATAAATGGATTTGCTGTGGAGAGGGACATTTTGTGTCCCCTTCAAGCCTCTGAGCCCCCAGTGGCAGCTTTTTAGCTGAGGAGCTGCTCCCCAAATTCCCCCCTCACAAATCCCTTTTGAGGGATTGTTTCCAGGCATCGCTGCTGTCATTCCTGCCACATGGAATCCTGAATGTCTGGGGTTGGAGGGACCTTGAAACTCATCCCATTCCAGCCCCTGCCAGGGTCAGGGACACTTCCCACTATCCCAGGCTGTGTCCAGCCTGGCCTGGGACCCTTCCAGGGGTGAGAATCCAGAGCTGCTCCAGGCCAGGGCCTCCCCATCCAGATCTGGTGAATTTTCCTGCTCCCTGAAGTGCCCCAGAGCTGGAACGCTGGGGAAAACCAAACCGTGGCTTTCCAGAGCTGGCCCAAAGCAAATCCTGCTTTTAGGGCTCTCCCTGATTCTCAGCAGCATCTCCAGAGAGCCTGAGAAGGATCTGCCCTTGCTGGGTGCAGAGGGAAGGGATTTGGGGCAGGTTGTTCCCATCTGAGATCTCTGTGTAGGATCCCAAATATTCCCCATGGAAAAGCAGAATGTGCTTCAGGTCAGGGGTGGGGGCAAAGCTTGGGGTTCATAAAGGATTTGAGCTCTTCTGGGAGCAGAACCAGCTCAGGGTAAGGTCTTGGGCAGAGGAGAAGCTCAGCAGACACCTGGGAGCAGCTGGGGAGGAGCACGGAGCCGATTCCCTTGAGGAAAGGAACCATTCCCTGGAAAAATGAGGGGATGGAACCCATCCTTGACTTCCTTTTGCTGGAAAAACAAGGGCATTGAACCCTGACCTTTCCCTAGGAAAATTATGGTATTGAGCCCATCTTTTACTTTTTTGTAGAAAAATGAGGGGCTTGAACCTTGTCTTTGATCTTTCCCTGGAAAAAACAAGAGGTTTGAACCATCTGTGATCTTTCCCTGGAAAAAGGAGGGGATTGAATCCAGACTCATGTCTCGACCCTGCCTTTGACCTTTCCCAGCTCAGGAACATTCCTCAGGGATTTAATCCAGCCACAAGTCCCCATGATGTGACAAATTCCACCCCTTCTCCCTCACCCCAGTGCCCTGCAGTGCCCCAGCCCCAAATTGAGGGGTTTGGGCTCTCCAGATTCCACATCCAGAGGCAGCTGGATCCAAACCCTCCCAGCGTGGGTTTGGGGCTGAACAAGAGGCTCCTTTTTCCACCCAAACCTGGATGAGCTTGGCCTTCATTCCCTGGGAGTCATCCAGGATTTGTTTTCCGTGTGGTGGGAAGAGCAGACGTGTCCCATCCCTGTCCACACTTCCCTCCATTCCCGAGGAGGGGCTGGAATGTGAGCCCAGGCTGCAGGAATGAGGTGAGACCCAGCCAGAGCTCGTCCTTCTGCAGATTCCCAAAAAAACAGCCCAGGGACAGCTTGTCCTCCCGGATCCAGGTATGCCATGTTTACATTTAGTCTGGAATTAATTCAGTCCTGTCTTTCAAATGCAAATACCCAGGGAAGAAATAACCCTGGATTTTTGGAGAATGTGTATAAATAACAGATATAAATATATATATTTGTATTTTTTTCCCCTTAAGGAATGGGTTGTGCTGGAGCTGGTGCTGTTTGCAATCCCTCAATCCCACAGCATTCCCAGGTGAACAGGACATGGAAATGTTCCTTTTCCTCATTTTAATAAATATAAATAATTAAAAACTGGCACTGGCTGAAGTGGATTCTGCCTTAAAAGCTGCTGTTTACTCCTGTTTTGATTTTTCCTGGTGAGCTTCCCAAAAACCAGAAATGCTGAGACAGAAGGATTCGGGAATCAGCAGTGTTGGGAAATCATTCCAAAAATGAGGCAGGATCTGCTAATTAGTGATTTTTGCACCAGGAGCTGGATGCTCTTGGCTCTTCCCACTGGATCTCACCTGGAGTTCTTGGAGGCTCAGCAGCCTTTCCTTTCCATTGGATGTGATATTCCATGATAATCACATGGATCCATGGAATTCCTGGAGGCACAACAGCACTTCCTTTCCATTTGATGTGATATTTCACATCCTGATTCTTCCCAAGGATGTTCATGTCTATGGAGAAACCTCTCCTTTGCTCCTGTAAAGTGGATTTATGTGGATTTCTCATCCCTGAGCTTGTCCATCGTTCCATAAAAACTCGTGGCGAGGTGTGGCAGGAGTTTCACATCCTGATTCTATCCAAGGATGTTCATATCCATGGAGAAACCTCTCCTTTGCTCCTGTAAAGTGGATTTATGTGGATTTCTCATCCCTGAATTTGTCCATCCTTCCCTACACCCTCATGGCAGGAGTTTCCCATCCCAGTTCTGCCTCGGGATGTTCATATCCATGGAAAAACCCCTCCTTTGCTCCTTTCTCCCTTATTTTGATGACCTCTGGATCTCCCTTTGGATCAGACACTGACTGATCAATTCCTGGGCAGTTTTCCCACGTTTTTCCCAGTTTTTCCTGAGCAGCAGGATGGATGTACTTGGAGTGAAGGGGGCTCTGGATGGGATCAAGGCCTGTCCCTGGGCAATGCCAGATCATCAGGAATTCCAGGAGAATCAGGGCTGGAATCGTCCCTGAGCCATCCCAGGATGCCCAGAGCAGCAGGAATGTGCTCCTGCAGCAGGAGGAGGTGTTAATTCCCTCCTCAAACAGGTTTGTTATGGAACAAGATGTTCCAAAGCCCCTTCCAGGCATCCACAGGGACCGACACAAACTCCCCTTTGTGCCGGAGCTGCTTTTCCAAAATATCCCCTCCAGGAGCCCCTATCCCTGAGAATGTGTTCTTGGACATCTCTTTGCATTTCTAGGACCTTTTCCTAGTGCCACAAATCCCTCTGGGAGCGCAGCTGGGATCTGCTGGGATCAGAGGAAAACCCACACTGAGGTTCCATTCATGCCGCTCCAGAGGCCTGGGAATGTGCAGGGGTTTTAGGGAAAAGCTTTTGTTTTCCTTCCAGAGCCTCTGATAAACACTGGCAGCTCCTTCCCAGGGCTGAGCCTGCAAACAGCTGGCACCTCTGGATGTGGGGCAGGAAGGTTTGGGGATTTGAGGGAACAGGTTTAGGGGAAAGCTGGGAAAGGGCAGGAATTACATCCCAGACAGGGGTGGGACACGAGGAGAAGCCACCCAGGGGTTTGTGGTGGCCAGGAAGGTTTGGCTGGTACAGTAAGAGCACAAGTAAAATCTGAATTTTCCTGGGGCAGCCTTTTTGTCCTGTTTGGATCCATGGTGCTGATGCAGGAACTTTGCTGTGAGCCCAGGGGGTGAGAGCAGGAGGGAAAAACAAAACCCCGAGCCCTGGGGGGAGTTCAGGACTCTCTGCCTCATTCCTGGCCCTGTTTAACCACAAACAAACTCCTGCAAATCCATTTTCACCCAGCTCACTCCCACCCTTTGTGTCCTTGCTGGCTTCTGGGAATGCCAGGTGAATTCCCAGCCTGAGGTGCAGGACCAAGAAAAGCTGTGAGAATCCGTGGAGAGGCCAAGAGCCGATTTCCAACCCAAACCTCGCTGCTCCCAGCCCAGCCCTGCAGCCAAGCTTCTCACCTCACCCCCGTGAAAAGCAGAATTTAGGGCGGAAAATGTGGGGTTTTGGTGAAATGTCTGAGTGGGCTGGAAATGAAACCCTTTGCTACTTTCTCCAGTGCATTTTCCCAGTGTTTTTCCCAGCATGGGCGCGCTGCATTCCCATGGGATGCCACAGGGACAAGGGGGTGACAGAGGAAATGTGATTTAAAAATGTGATTAAAAAAACCCCAAATCTGCAGAATTCCTGTGCAGGCTGCTCTGAACGCTGCCACAGCCTCTCCCCCATCCCTGAGACCTCAAATGCAGCTGGGAACCCAAAAATCCTGTGGCTGCCAGGCCTGGGTGTGGAACTGATGGTGGGGAGGAGGAAGAGCTGGGAAGGAGTGGGAGAAAGGGGTTTTAAGGTGGTTTTACTTCCCATTATTATTTTCTTAGCAATAAATCCAATTAAAATCCCTAATTCCAGCCTGGTTTCCCCACGATGGAGGGGTCTCTCCTGACCCTGATGCCAACCCACAACATTTTGTTCCATTTTCCTCCCTCAGCTCTGAGAGAGGCTTTGGGGGATGTTTGGTGTCCCCAGGGTCACAGCACAGAGCACAGGAGCTGCTTCCTGTGGATTCACTCAAAATCCTCCAAAAGAGTGGATTTGCTCTGGTTTTGTGCCAGAACAAACACAAACTCCATAGAAATAGGAGGAAAAAATCATTGATATTCCAGGCTTTTCTTCCCCAGAACAATTCCATATCTCCAGTGCTCTCCTGCAGCTGTGGGGGATAACAGAGGGACCTGCTCCGAGGTGACAAAATTGAATTTTCCAATGAAGAAATTAAAGACTGGAACCCCTTTTTGGAATAGAAAAAAACCCAACTTGAACTCTCTCCAAAAATAAATTAGCTTGGTAAAAAAAAAAAAAGGGAAATAAATAGAGCCCAGTTGCCCAAGGAAAGGAAAATGAAATTGGATTTGTTTCCACTCAGGGGTTCTGGTTGCAGGGAGAATTTTTAAAAGGAAAACCCCAAATAAAACCATAAAGAATGATTTTACCACTTCAAATCCTTGACTTTGTGTGGATTTTGGTTGTTTCCCTTTCCTCCCCCAGCAGAAAATTAAAGCAGACGAGATTTTGTTATGAAGAGATTTTTTTAGGTTCTAAAAGGCCAAACCCAGCTTCATTAGAGGTGTAATTAATTACAATTAATTACACCTGCAGAGAATTCAGGAAAGGATTCCCCTGTCCTCGTTAGCCTTTAACAGATCCTGCAGGGAAGCCTGGCAGTCACCTCTGCTCCAGGGAAAGGCACAAAATGTCAGGAATATTTCCCAGAGGGACAGAGCTCCCTCTTTCCCAGGGACAGGGTGGGTGCTGCAGGTCAGGTCTCAGTGGAAAAGGATCAAATTTTTTTAAACCCCCAATTTCCTACTTTTCTTCAGTCACTCCCATCTTGATCTTGCCTTTTATCAGTGCTGTGTTTAACTGCAGTCCCAGAAAGTACCCAAGGAACCAGGAAATGCTTTAGGGAGAAATCCTAAATAGGAGAAATCCTAAATAGGATTCCCTGGGAGCACTGACTGCAGTGTGTTCCACACCAGGGGATATTTGGGATCCCTTTTCCCAATAAAACGTTGCCTTTGCTCCTTTGGCCACCTCCCCTTGTTGAGTAACCTGGGAAAGCCCTGGGGTTTGTGCCAGCCAGGCTGGAATGGGATCTGTGCCTCTGGAAGGTGCAGAGCTGGGATCTCATCGGGAACTTTCCATTTGTGGGCAGCTCCTTGTGTGGGCAAAGGAGGTGCCACGATCCAGGTTCCTACGGATCACTGGAGGTTCTTTTTTGGGGAAGAAGGGTGGGGAATTCTGTCACCTTTATGTTCTTGACCGAAGGTGTTGGAGTCCAGGACATCCCTGTGGCCACCCTGGAGGGTTTGCAGACCGGACAGGGGGTCTGGGGTCTGTCCAGGGGGGTCAGAGCCTCACACAGAGCCCAGGAGGACACTGCCTCTGATCCCTGCCATGGCAGTGAATGCCCACAGTGTGTGAAGAATCACAAGCTGAGAGAATTCAAAATAAGCAGTATTTAGTTGATCATAGAATGTAAATGTAGAATCCAGGATTTTTAGTATCTGGGGCTGAAGAGACAAGCTGGAGGAATTGGGGAGTGGCCCCTGTGCTCCTTGTTCTTGCTCTCGTCCCCCATCTTTTGCTGAGTTGGATTTTAGAGATTGGTTTAGAGTAGAAATGCCATGTTAGCATAGGCAGTGGGCATTGGTACAATTCTGTCAATCAAAAGTGCATTTTGGACGGTGGTTGGGTCAGGGGTGCTGTACATGAGGTGTGGGGCTCTCTGAGCCGCCCAGTCCCCGCGTGTCCTGCTCTGCTGGGGACGCCCTGCAGAGCTGGGACAGAACTGAGAGAATGAAGAATAAACAACCTTGGAAACACGGACTGGGGACTCAGCCTGTCTGCTCTGGCTCTGCTGTGAAACACTCAGGGCAAGGAGAAGACTGAAAACCTGATTACCTCGGGGAACAGCAACCCTGAGGAGAATCTCAGGGAACAGCAACCCTGAGAGAAGGAAGGGGATGGAGGAAAATCCCAAAATCCAAGGCCGTGGTTCAGTTCTGGAATGTCAGAGCTGCTGTGGGAGCACAGGCCAGTGAAACTCCCCCCTTCCCCAGAGCCACGGGAAAATGCTCGGAGCTGCTGGAATAAAAGCCAGGAAGGACGGGCAGGCAGGACACCAGCTCAGAATCTGCTGTGTCCCGGGGCACAGGAATGTTTTGAGAGAGGAAAATCTTGGATAACTCCTGTTCCAGGCTGCTTTGGCAGCCCTGTGATCTTATTTCGGATGCACAGCTCCGAGCACTCCCCCAAATCCCTTTTATCTCCTCCAACTCCCCCAATTTGATCTCGTTTCCCACCTGGGCACTCTTGTATCCCATGGATGCTCTCAGAGCCCTCATTCCCCGCTCCAGATCCCACTGGGATCACCTTGGCCTTGGCAGGAACATCAGAGCCACTCAAATCATTCCCTCAGAAATCCCAAACTTGTCCCAAATTGCTGCGTCCATCCCAGCCTCACTCCACTGGTGGCTCCCAAGGACCCTCACTGCTAAAACTGGGAATTATCTCCTCTCTGCTCTCCATTCCCTGGCTCCTACAATTCCACATTAACTCCTTCCATTACTCCACACTGTTCACTGAAGCAAATGTAAAATACTGATTTTCATTCCGTAGGCTCCGCTCAGGAATTTCAGCTTTGGAGAGGTCAATTCAGATTTCCCTTTTGTTTGGGAAAGGCTTCATCCAAACAAATCCTGCTCTGTGAAAGGCACCTTTAACTCTGGGATTTAGGGAATTTTGGGGAGCTGAAGATGGCACCGGGGGCAGGCTCTGCTCTGTGTTTTCCAGAGCAGAATCCCGGCCACTTCCAAGGCTCCGGATTTTGGGACCGAGGAACCAGAGGATGATCGAGCAGCTCCAGCTGTGCCAGACATGGCTCGTGCTCACTCCCAGTTAAACCAGCTGGGCTTCGTGTTCATTCCCAGTTAAACCATGGGGAAGGGGAGAAAGATGGGATACAGGGCTCAGATGTCTGGGATTGGAGAAGGGGGTTTGTGATCCCAATCCTGGATTTGATGGAACACCAATAAAAGTATCGGGAGGACAACAATGGAAAATAAACAGAATTTGGCCCCTCAAAAGCAGATTTTGGATAAATTGGAGCCCTAAATCATGGCTGTGACAGCAACAGGGCCCATCTGGGATCAGCAAGGACAGGACAGGACAACTCCTGTTGCCCTTCCAGGACCTTTTGTTTCTCGGAAATGTGGTGACTGGGAATGTCAGATCAAGGCTCCTCCCAGAATTCCTGTAATGTGGAATTGTTATCCTCCCTTGGAAGTGCCAGTGGGGCCTTCCAGGGGTTTCATCTTTGGGGTTTTGGCACTCTCCAGGAGTATCCTCATTGGGGTTTTCCAGGAGTGTCTTCTTTGGGGTTTTGGGGCAGGAGTGTCATTTTGGGGTTTTCCAGGTGTCTTCTCTTTGGGGTTTGGAGCTCTCCAGGAGTCTCGCCTTTGGAATTTTGGAGCTTTCCAGGCATGTGGGGTTTTGGAGAGCAGGTTCTCCATGGGTGGCCCGGGAGTGAGGAGAGGTCAGCTCAGGTATTCCTGGGATTCCCATCCCAAACCTTTGGCTTGGCAGGGGTGGAGCTCTCCCAGCAGAGGCTCCCCAGTCAGTAAATCAGGAATTCCTCCAGGGAAAGCTCCCTCTGGCACCAAACCCTCCCTGCTGGAGCTGTGGAGCCGCTGCTGAGTCAGGTTGGGAAAATTTGGCTCCATGATCCCAAAATTTGGCTCCAAGCCCAAGGAGAGCACAGAGTCCTCTCCCTGCTCTGTCTGTAATTCCTCCAGTCCCTCCCTTGTTGGGACAGGGTTTTCCCTCAGCAGAAATTCCCAGTTTGGATGGATTTGTGTGCAGGGACTGCACCACCAGAGCCAGCAGAGTCCTGTGGGCTCAGATCTCCAAGGTTCATCCCTGGAAACAAGAAAACCCAGGAATCCTGAGGCACTATCCCAAAAAAGAGGCAGCTGGACACAGACATGGCAAAGGAATCATTTAGGGAGTTTTGAGTTTTGTTGTATTATTTTTTAATCTAAGAGATCAAACCATCAAGGAAAAAAAATCCCATTATTCTCATTTTATTACAACTGCTTTAAAGGAACATAATTTTTCCCCATAAAAACTTCATTCCAGCATTCAAAAATTAAGTTTGCCAAACTTTCATTCAGTGCATCCAGCAGGGAAGGGAACAGCCCTGAAGGAGGGGTTGGGATGCCAAGGGTTGGTTAAACCCAGACCCCTCCTTGGGTTCAAAAGGCACCAGAAAAGGAGGAATTGCCAGAATTAAATTCTGCTCAGGCTCCTGGGCTGAGTTTCAACCTCTGAGGAGAAAATGTGGGAATCAAAGTAGAATTTTGGACAGGCACCAGCGTCAGAGGACACTCCCAGCTGATGGGGCTCCTCCAGAGCTGCTCCCAAACCTGCGGAACACTGAAAATCCATGGGAACAGCCAATGGGGATATAAAGAAGGGATATTTTTATTTGGAAAAACTTCCCATTGGCCCCATCTCTAGGCCCTCCCAACTGTATCCACAGAAAACAGATGAAGTCATCAGCGAATTTCATGGAATCTCCGCTCTTTTCTCCCGCTGGGTTTATAAAAAGCTCTGCTCAGATAATTTTTTTTGGAGTGCAGAAAGGAGAGGAAGTAGCTTCGTGTTTTGTTCTGGTTCAGGCTGTGTTGCTGCAGAAGAATGGGTCAGTAATTGCCAAATGTTTCTCCCTATTTTTCCTCCTTTTTCTTCACTGAAATCTTAAAAAAGCTCCAATCAACTCCACAGTCGCACAACTGCATCGAGAAATTCTCAAGAAATTAATTTCAATCGTTTTGAAGAACTTTTGATCACGGTTTTAAAATTTTTGTTATAAATTCCACTCCCAGGGATGAAACTGCCAAGGTCCATTCCAGTGAAACTCCCTGGGATCACTGAGGTTTTTAAGCCAAGGTCCATTTTAATGAGGAATTGTTTAAATCTGAGGTAGATCCAGCCTAAGCTGACATCTCCACTCTGCCTGACTCCAGCTGGAATTTATCTGAACAAGCCCCATCCCAAAATTCACCATCAAATTAGATTTTGATCTGATTCAGGTTTCTGCTTTAGGGTAAAGCACTAAAATGATTCAAATAAAGATTCCCATGTGAGGGCTGAGTGCTCCAGCCCCACAGAATCCTTGATTTTGTTGGAAAAACTATTGGAGTAAAATTTCTCCACCCAATTTCACCTGATTTGAGTTTTGTAGGCAGCAAAGCCTCTTCAGTGCCAGGGTGGCCTCAGGGCTCTGGGTGACCTGGGACAGTGGAGGTGTCCCTGCCATGGCAGGGGTGGCACTGGGACGTCCCTTCCTGTCACAGACAACACACAAAGAACTGCACAAGGACACGCTGATGAGTGAAGCAGGAAAAAGGGAGAGTTTATTTACAAAACTCAATTTTATACAGTTCCTATGGTGCCCATGGACTGGAGGATGGGATTCCACCTCTCAAACCACACTTGTCAAGCCAACTGTCAATCAACTTTCTCCATCCACCTAAAACATATAAACAATGAAAGCCAGCAAAACATGGGCATTGTTTACAGTACAAAGTGTGATAAAGTAAAAATTCTGATCCAATATGAAGAACGATGCAGAAGGCTCAGAAAAGTCTTCAAAACCAGGGCGGCACCTTCCACCTCACCCATTCCCTGATTCCACGCAGGATGTGGGAATTCCGCGTGTGGGCACTTCCAGCCGCTCCCCTGGAACCCCCGCAGGATTTTGGGATGTGGAAGTTTGGGATGAAGGATGAGGAGAGCAAAGGAGAGCTCTTTGTGAGAACCCCGGAGGTGCAACCACTTCATTCAAAACCAAATCCAGATCCCATCCCAAGACCTCATTAACCTGGTGGGAGCAGGAATTGGAGCCTCAGCCCCTTCACGAGGGGCTGCAGGATAAATTATATTTTTTTTCTACCCATGATGGAATTAATTTCTGGCCAGGAAATCAACTTAAGGACTCTTTCTCTGCTTCAATCCCTGCAAGGCCTCTGCAGCTCACTTGAGTAATCATTGATTGGGTCCTTGAGAGATGCAGAGAAGCTCTGGCTAATTACAGCTGGGAATGACTGAAGTGTGGGGCCTTGGGCACTGCTGAAATCTGGAATTAAAAAAGAAAGAATTTTTTCTTTTTTCAGGTTGGTTAAAACCTGAAAGGATTAAAAACTGTGGTGTGTTGAAAAACCATGCTGTCAAAATCTGGTCAAGTGAAACATTTTGATTTGATTGCTGCAGGGTTTCTTCCCCCATATATAACTCAGAGACATATTCTGGGGTCAAATGTTTTCTCAACCTGAGGAGGTGAAATGTTTCATTTGGAAAACGGCAAAACAAAATGTTCCCGTTCTTGTATTTGTGGGTGGAGGATTTTTCTTTTTAAAAACTCTGCCAAGTTTTGATGCTTTTGTGGAGAGCTCCAGCTTCCCCTCAGCTGAGGTTTGGGCTTTGAATATTTTGGGTTAGACTTCAACATTTTGTGTGATCTGTGCTAGAGGTGAGGCACCTGCACAGGGCCCCTGTCACCAATAATTGTGGGAATATTTGGAGAACATGGATTGCTCTTATCCTGGCAGAAAAGATGGACTTTGTGTGATCTGTGCAAACAAACACAGAATTTAACAAGAATTTGGGATCAGTGGTACTGGGGATAATCACAAGAATTTGCAGCTCCATAATGTTGGTGTTTCCTTGCAGGAGTGGGTGAAAATGCTGGGAAGGTTTCTCCCAGCCAGCTCCAGAGGGCTGGGATCAGCTGGGATCAGCAGGGACACCCAGGGCCCTGCTGTGCTGGGACTCGGGGGCTCTGCCAGCTCCTGGGGCTGGGGGTGGGGACAGCAGTGCCACCCTCAGGGACATTCCCGTGGCCAGGACACAGCCCAGGGTGACTCTGAGGTGCCACCTCCCCACCCTGACCTGCCCAACGCCCCCTGCACTGAGGCAGAAGAGAGCAGGGATGGGGCTGTGCTGAGAAAATCCCCCAAAATGGAATTTACTGCTGAGGGGCCATGGGGAGCACCTGCAGGATGCTCTGCAGAGGCAGAGCGGGGGCTCCAGCCTTGGAGAAATAATTCCACACGGAGCTTTCCGAGGGAGAAAAAACAGCTGCTGCTCCTGCAAGGTGCACAGCAGCCACCAGCAGGTTCCTTCTCCCGTTTCCCAGGAGAAAACAGAGCATGGATCAAATGGCAAAGTCTCCTTCTCCTGTGGAATTTTACTGAGCTGCTCGTGTTTAGCACAGCAAAACTTCCCTCTCCACTCAGGACAGGGGGGGATTTATGATCCCATTTTCTCTCCTCCCTACAACTCCTCCACCACCACGACAGCACCAGGAACCCTTTGCTTTTCTGAGCTCAGCTTAAAGCTCTGTGTGCTTGAGGAGGCTTCACTCTGCTGCCCAAAATTCCCTGTTTTCCTGCATTTCCTGGCTATTGCTGTTGGCCATGGCTGGTTTGTTATAAAAACGTGTCAGGAGTTTCTCTCCCTGCTGTGAATCCATTTGGGAATGGGAGCAGGAGCAGCCTCCCTCCCCACAGGCCCAAAGCACATGGAAATACAGGAGTTACCCACACAGGGTGTCCTGCCAGGCTTTGTGCAGGAGCTCTCACCTTTTTTGGTGTCTCCTAATAAATCTTTTGGGGTCTGCAGACAGAGCAGCAGCCATGCTCCCTCTCCAGCTCAGTATTCCAGAGGTTTCTTGTTTTCCCTTCTCCAGAGCAAAGCAGGGATGGCAAGCTGAGAACAGGAGGTGATTGCAGATGTGACTGAGCAGAGCTGGGAAGCTCAGGAAGGGATCAGGTGTTCCCTGGTGATCAAATCCCAGAAATATCTTGTTTTCCCACTGTGGGAAAAGCTGATGAGGAAATGTCCTGACGTTTGCAGCGGGCAGGGCCCAGCTCTGGCTCCTCTTTGCCCTCGGATGAGGTGAGTTTGGCTCTGGATGAGAGCTGCTCTTGTGGAGTTTTGTCTCCTGGCCTGACCTGATCCATGTGCTGGAACAGGACCAACCCTCCCCAGCATTCCCAGTCCTCTGGAGCCCTGTGGATGCTTCCAGGGATGAGCTGGTGCTGCAGGAGCCTGGAGCTGGGTTCCAGCAGCACTTCTGGGGGTTGTGGCTCCACGTGGGATTATCCCATGTCCCAGGCACAGCCTCCCATCCCTGGGGGGCTCTGAGGGGTTTTAGGAGACACTCAAAGCCCCAAATCCTCCCCGTTTTGGGGTGATCTGCTCATGGTTTCTGGGTCATTGCAAAAGGGATCCTTCTCTGCCAGAGAGGTGTTTATGAGCAAGGTGCTGCTCCCAGCCCCTCACCCCAGCTGCTCCATGCAGGAATCATCCCAAATATCTCAGACTGGACACTTGTCTAGTTTGGAAAGACAGGTGTCTGTCAGGGAAAACTGGAGTCTCCCTTGGAGTGGAGAATGAAAAACCCTCTCCCTCCAAATTATTACAAGTGTGCAATTAGGAGCTTTCAGGCAAAAATATGGGAATAGGAATAACAGTTTTTTACTAGGAATATTAAAAATACAAATGCAGTAATTAAAAAACAAAAAAAAACCCCAAACAAACAAACAAAAAAAACCCCAAAAAACAAAAACAAAAACAAACCCAAAAAAACACAAACAAGCAAACAAACAAACATAAGTCCTAGAAAACCCTGGCAGAGTCAGGAATACGACCTGACACCCTGTTCAGGGTGTTGGAGCAGCCCAAATAAATCCTCCTGCAGTGACAGATGTGGCTCTGTTGGAGCAGAGATGATCCTGCAGACAGGTTCAGTGGGGGTGAGATGGGTCCGCTCTTCCTCTGGGAATCCCGTGGCACAGAGGAATGTCTGGGGTCCCTGTGTCCCCATTTTGATCTGGGTAGGAATGTTTGGCTCCTCCCCCTGGGCGGAGCATCTCCCAGTGGATGCTGGAATGTGTCAGTCCCTGTGAGCCTCAGTGGCCCATGAACAGAAGATCTCCCCGAGGAGGAGGAGGAGATGAAGTTGATGAAAGAGATCACAAACCCTGCCCCATGTGCTCTATTATCACAAGGCATCCACCCTCTTCCCCCCCTAGAGTTACAAGAGATAAAGAACAATATCTCCCAAACAATTTCAACAGATGAAAATAGAATACACATTTTGATTATATTTTTCAACCCAAGACAACACTCAAAGAGCAAATCAGCTCCAGGTGAAGGAGCAGCATTTTGGAACAGCCTGGGATGGTGGAAGGTGTCCCTGTCCATGGCAGGGGATGGAATGGGATGAGCTTTCAAATCCCTTCCCACCCCAACCATCCCACAACCCTGTGAAGTCTCCTGACGGGAAGCTGAACTCAGCATTTAATTTTATAAGGCTTTATCAAGGTGGGAGGGATCTCTCCATGAATCCCCCATTAATAACAATTAAACAGCAGCAGTGTTTCATTGATTTATCCTCTCAGGGTGAGTATTGCAGGGAAACTGCTGCCTCCCTTCAAGCCAAAGGATCGTCCTGTTCTCACAGAGCTCTGTGAGGAAAAGCTAAAACAGCAGCTCCCTCCATCCAGCTGAATGAAAACAATGGACTTTTACCTCTGTGAGCACTTAAATACCCTCCAGATTATTATTTTTTATCTCTGAGTGAGGCAGGAGCCGTGCAAGGTAATGGATAAAATCCAGGAAGGTGGATCCACGGGGAGGCTGTGTGGACATCAAGCATAGCAAAGCTGCCATAAAATATAATGAAGGAATAAAGCAGGGAAGAGGGCAGCCATAAATCCTAAAGCAGGGCCCAGCGTGAGGAGAAAGAGAATAATAAATGGCCAAACACACATCAGCACAGACATAAAGCATAATGAGCTGCTGGATGAAAGTCACATTAATGGAGAGGTTCTGTTGTCACTCCGAATAAGCAAAATGATAATTTTGTCTTTGGAGCCCTCAGAGAGCTCCTGGCTGCTGTGGGAGGGGTTGGGATTTCTTACTCAGAAATGAAAAATTTCTGAAATCCGGAAATCCTTCTGTTGAGTGTTAGGAGCAGCTCTAAGCCCTCCCAGGCTGAGAATTTTGGTGTGGGGCTCAGGGGGGTTTGACAGAGCAGGACAGGCAGGGGACACAGGGCAGGCACAGGACAGCAACTCCAGGTCCTGGAGGGGCAGAACTGGGAATGTTGGAAAATCCAGGCCATCCACAGCCCCCTCCCCATGGAATCACTCGGGTTTAACAAGGCCAAGTCTGGTGCTGCCCCTGAGGTGGAGAAATTCCTGGGATGGATCCAGGCTGGGGAGGAGCAGATGGAGCAGCCCTGGGAGGATTTGGGGGTGGTGATGGGCTAAACTGGACATGACCCAGCCCAGAATCCCCAGCCCTGGAAAAGGGGGATTGTGCCTCAGTGCCCCTCTCAAGTGAGACCCCACCTGCAGAGCTGCCCCAGCCTTGGAGTCCCTAAAATCAAGGACGCTGGAGAGAGCCCAGAGGAATCCACGGAGCTGCTCCTGGGCTGGAGCCCCTCTGGAGCCAGGCTGGGAGAGCTGGGGGTGCTCCCTGGAGAGGAGAAGGCTCCAGGGAGAGCTGAGAGCCCCTGGCAGGGCCTGAAGGGGCTCCAGGAGAGCTGCAGAGGGACTGGGGACAAGGGCTGCAGGGACAGGAGCCAGGGAATGGCTGCCAGTGCCAGAGGGCAGGGCTGGCTGGGAGATTGGGCAGGAATTGTTCCCTGGGTT
>VXBR01011326.1:6635-30204 GCA_013400215.1 Cisticola juncidis
GCCGCGCGGCGCCGGCCGTGACGCGCTCGGGAGCTGGGCGGGAGCCCGTGTGTGCCTCATCGGCCCGGACCGTGCGGGACAGCGAGCGCGGCGCAGCCGGGCTCAGCCGCTTCCCGGCACCTGCCGGCGGCAGCTCCCTCGGGAAGGGCTGCTGCGAACCATATGTGCCTCTCCGTAATGTTAAGGTCCCGCCACAACTTTTCTATCCGTAAAGAATAGTGCTTTAGTAATGCTTCCAGGTTTTTGTTTGTTTTGAGGTTGTTTGAGGGGCGGGGTTTTTAGTTTCTACTTTACTATCAGTCAAAAGGCAAACGAAATGCCCTGTTGCCATCCCTGTGCTCAAGCCCGGTGCGTAGCAAGTGTGACTCTTTTTCATTGCGATTAAATAGGATCAACCTGTTGAAAAGGACAGGACTTTAATTTGCGGACTATTGCCGATAGGGGTGTACTGTTTCTAACTGTGCAACTTCCGAGGGTTTGATAAAGGCAAAGTTGAAGCGGTCTTACAGTGTAGAGTCCCAAATTTCCTTAAGGCTACACAGGACCTTTTCTTCTGAAGGGGAAGACTGAGATCTTGATGCAAGAAAGAGAAGCCAAGAAGGTAAAGAACTTCTCTGGAGTGGAGTTAGGAAGAATTCTAGCATGAAATAGGTCGGAGGCACAGCTTGTGTGCATCTTTTTTTTCCCCATTACCTCATTTGTCAGTAATTTGTACTTAGGAATCAGCACATCCATATCTGCTGGTATATCTGGCTGCTTCTTGCCTTAATGTGTCTTGTTTCATTCCTGGTAGTGTTTTCACCTTGTTCACCTATTGCTTGGAGAGAAGGGGTGGGGGGAAGTGAAGGTAGAACTGCCTTTCCTGAACTAGCTGGAAAATGGAAACTGCCGTGGTAATGGTTTTGCAAAGTGGCCTTATTGCTAGGCAAACTTTTTGTTAGGGATGATGAGGGAATATGATCACTGTCAATGCTAATTGAAAGTGGACTTACATTAAAAGTCACCTCAGATCCCTGTTAATTGTCACCTGTGTAGGTATGGTCACTTAAGCCTTCTTTTACAGAGATCCCATTAGAAGCAAAGTTTTAAGCTTGCTTGGGGCATCCAAATATCAGACTTCTAGGAATATGGGTAAAGGTTACTCAACTTTCTCTTTTCTCCTGGTCACAGGAAGCTTTGGCTCTCCTTGTTAAAAGGCTATTTTGTCATGGGTAGGAGTGGCTGATGATTGTTTCCTTTGATAGCATCTGAGTACAGCATCTTGTAGAAATATGTGGGCTTCTACTTGCTGGTGGGTTGTACATCAGCACATCAATTGCCTTCTGTGACTCATCAGTTTAACTGGATATTGTGTTTTCCTCTGGGCTTGTCCTCCTCCTTGCCCGACCTCCATGCTCAGGCTTACCCGTGACTGTGCCGTGGATGCTCAGTGTCATGCTGTTGTCTGAGGTTCTTTTGGCCCACAGTGATACTTTAGGGACTAGTATTTCTCTAGCATACTGTCTTAGGGGGGCTGTAATGCTAATGTAATTCCAGGAGTCTCCCCCTGGAACAGCGTTGTTTTTAAACTGTATGTGTACTCCTCCACTTAGCAGCAGCCAGCTGGCCACAGAGTGAGTTTTGACTGCCTCTCCTTCCCCAGCCTCTTGACCCTGCTGAGGGTTTTTGTCACGCTGCCTAGGTTTCTTCTTAGTCTGGTTGAAGTAGGCTAACAGATTCCAAAGCTGTTTTGCAGGGGAGGGAAAGGATGATGTTGAGGGAAGCAGTGGTACTGGCATTGTTTCTCAAAGCAGGCTGAAACCTGCAGCTACTGTTGGCACTGTGTTCCCCCATCCCCTCCTGTGAGTGCAGGGAGCTCCTGTAGTCAATGCTATTGTGGTAGCAGGAAGTGTCTGTATGTGGTAACATCTCTATGAAACTAAACCCAAAAGCACCGCTTTAAATACTGGTACTAAACACTGTTTACTGAACCGGTGTTGGGTACTGAAACAATGTTTTTCTGTTCCAATAAACAAGAATTCGTGGGAACGTGTGTTTTACTAGGGAGAGCCCTTTTTTCTAGCTAATCTCTCAGTCATGTTAAGACTTTGCTGCTTCTAAATGAGAACGCTTTCTACTAAAAAGTACATTAAAGGAGACCAAAAACTTCACTTGGAAAAGGGAGTAAGAAAGGGCCTGTTATTGGCAGTAATAACAGCAAGAGTGCTACAATGCACTGCTGTTGTCAGACGTTCTTACTTAAGGGGTATATAAGAATGGCAAGACTCCATGACAGCAAAGATCTGGCTGGCTCTGTAATCTCCTTGTGAGTATTTAGAAAAGAATACAGGTGAAGATGACAATTTACAATGTCTTCTTGCCTCTAGCAGAGTGGCTTGGACATTTAAACTGGAGATTCTCTAGTCTGTTTTCCCTTTAATTGCCTCTTGGGTTCCTGCCACCCCCAAAACATGTATGTGAGGTTTTTAGTAAGCAGTCATCTGTAGGTGACTGGATCCTTTTCAAGTAGTACTGCACAGGTTGCTCAGCTAGTTGTAATGAAGCTGTGGTAACAAGTAACAGCTCCTAAATTATAGACTAAAACTCTTCTGTTACTAGAGGTTTGAAAAGCACAAGTTTGTGGTGTCCATCCAGTTGCTGTGAGGTAAGGAGGGGTTGAACTGCCTCCATCACTGTCAAGTGCCTCCTACACATTCCTGTAAGTTGGAGAAACAGGTTTTGTCAGGTCCTGTAAGACACTGCAGTGTGTCTTCTACGTAGATACTGTTTTACTATTGAGACAGGAGCTTGCCGTGATCCTGAGAATCATGGCACATTAAGTTGGTCACTTTGTAACTGAGCAATCACAGATCATCTTACCAGTAGGAGAACTAAAAACAAAAGTCTTGTGGGGTCCTAGTTGGTTAGTGTGATGCTGACAATGCAAGAAAGAGCTTTTCCAGAGGAAGGATGTGCTGCCTTTCCACTTGAGAGGGTTGCACAGTACTTGATACTGCTTCTTTGGGCAGTTCTGGTTTCCAAGGAAGAAAGAAAGGTAACTGTAAGTGAAAGTGAGGAATTTTAAGCATCTTCCTTCAGCTATGTTTCATGTCCAGCTACTAACCTAAAGAGAATTGATGATTGGCAGTGGGATTTTCAGCTTTGCTGCCTGTCTCTGGGGTAAGAAATATAAAAAAGGGATGGATGGTCAGTTCTGAAAATAGAGCTAGGTTTGGTGCTGTGAGGTAAACCCTTGGCTGAAGAACATTATGTTAAAGCACTGCATCTTGTTACTGCTTTAGAATGAACTGAACTGGGAGTTGAAGCACACTTTGAGTGTGAAGGGGACAGAATAAGTCTGGTTGCAACTTCACATGCAATTATGGAAATATTTATATAACATTATTGTACTTCCTTATATTTTAGATTAACTTCTGTAATTTTCCTTCCAGCCACCAAAGTTCTTGGCACAGTCAAGTGGTTCAATGTCAGAAATGGATATGGCTTTATCAACAGGTATGTTTAAATTCTGATAGTTTTATTTGTGCTGTGCTAAGATTTGTAGTACACGTGATAGGCCATGTGTTACTAATTGCAACAGGACCTAACTACAAGTTCATGCAGTTGATAGTCACCTTAGGCCAGGCACTCAGCAAACTTTCTTAAACAGCTCAGCCCCCAGTCAAAGGTTATGTGTATGGGGAGAAAACAGAGAGGGTCAAACTCACTACAAATTTGGTCTGTTACCTGTTTCTCATGTTCACTTCTACTACACTCTGAATGAGCTGCATATCCTTTTGTGACTGCCTGGCTTTTCTGGAAGGCCTGAGAAAGGTAGGAGGATGAGGGGAAATACTTTTGGGTAAACTTCAAGTGTTAACTGTTGGTCAGAATACTTCCTGTGGATACTTATGGAGATTGTCTGATAGTACCTCACTGAAAATATGCTAGGCCTGGGTTTCATAGGAATTTTCTCTCTGTATCTTTTGGTTTTTTTCCCTCTTCTCTGAGCACAAACAAATTCTGAACAGCACTGAGAATACAAACAGCTGTAGGTGAGATTGATCATACTGCAACCTTAGGTGCAGAAGACCCATGCTTGTAATTTACTAGTGGAAACTCTCTGGCTTTTAGGGCTGAAATGTCTTTGGAGTTGAGGGGCTTCAATATCTTGTGTACTTTTTTGAGGAATGAAACTGCTGCACGCTGAACACTTGTCTTCCAAAAAACATACCTGGCAAGCTGTTATGCATTAGGTAGATTTGGGTGAATTGGACAGTGCAGAAAGGGATAGAATATTCCCCATTCATGGATCTGAAGCCAGTAGTGGTATGGTATTCATCTCAACCCCTGGAGGTTATTATCCAGTGTTACACAAGCTTAGAAGAAAAGTTTTGATTAGGAAGTCCTCTTAAAATCTGTAATAGCAGTTGATGTGAGAGCCTTCACCTGGTTTTGGTGTAATAACTTGTTAGCTTTCTTTCTAACGTGAAGTCTACTGTTGCTTCAATCCAGGACAACAAATTTGGGATCATGTTATGTTCACAAACTCTTTGACCCACCTGTTCTGTTTGGTGAGAAGGAATTGAGTGAATAGATGGCAGGGCTTAGGCTTTTTATTGTATGGGAACACAGATTCAAGGTCTCAGACTTATCTTTGTGTTTTGCATGTGGAAGCCTGAACTGTCTGGCCTAATCCAGAAAACTTCCCATTCATGTCTGGGTCCCCCTCTGTGGACTCTCCTAACACCTCTTGTGCCTGGTTGCTTTGAGTTTCACTGAAAGGAGATCTCTGTTAACAGCTGTGGCCAGTCCTGGTGATAGTCTTGTTTGACCTCTGCGGTAACAGCTCAGGTTGCAGTCCCTCTGGAAGTGTTTTTGGGGAGTTGGAGTAGTGAAAAACAAGCAATCCAGTCATCAGCTCTGCCCTGCATAAAAAGAAAACACTGAATGTTTGCCAGGAGATTACAGAGAACCTCCCCTGTCCTCTCACGCTTTTGAGGGCCCTGGAGTCTTTTCTGTTCTCAAGCAAATGACCACAGAAGTTCAGAGCAGGGTTTTGGTAGCATAGGCTTAGACAGAATGGATGGAATCCAGGGCATGTGCTACAAGCTGAGAGAAGGAGGGTTTCACTTGAAAAGCCAGGAATTTCTAGTTAAGTCTCTTTAGTCTGAACCCTTACAGCTTCTCACTTTCTTTTCACAGAAATGATACCAAAGAAGATGTGTTTGTTCATCAGGTAAGATAGCAGTAATTGTTCTTAGAGATGTATACTATGATAGGTTTCTAATGCAGCTTCCTGCAATAGCTACCCAACCTTGTCTTGGCTTCTCAGAATAATTTCTGCATATAACTTGAGTGGATGTGTATATTGAAATTTTCAGGGAGAAATATTAGGTTGTTTTCATTCTCTGTGAAGGGCTAGGTATTTTAACCCTTCTTAGCTCATTTTTTTCTGTCTAATTTGAGCACTAAAGGTGTTTTTTTGATGTGATTGTTGTTGTCTCCCCTTGGTGAGATGACTCCTCTGTGAATACTTTGCTACTGTTGTCTGTCCTTCCCCCTGTTTCCTCATGCTCCTTGTGTCTTTTGTTTCCTCTACCCTCCTCACTTGCAGATTTGTTCTGTCTGCCCTCCCTGATATTGGAGAGAAAGTGATCTAGTCTGGCTCTTGACCAGCCTGGGTAGCCATCAGCTGTTTCTGCATGAGACAGCTGCTCTTAGGCAGAAGAGGAGAAAGGCTGTGTGCCCAAGCAGACAGAGCTTGCCCAGCGGCTTGCTGTTGGCTAACCTTCCTTGAGCTGTCAGGAGACTGTTCTAAGTTTATACTGTGACTCTCAGGTTGCAGGCAAATAATGGCAAGACAGAGGATGCTGTCTCCATGCTGATGTCAACTGATTGGTTGGCTTAGATCTGGTTTTGCATCATTCACCAGGAACTGCAGTCCTGCCCCTGGAGTTTGTCCCATATAAAATGTCTGCAGGCTCATGTGATCTTTAAAAGCATGAACTTTCTCGGTGGCATAAGTGACAATATTTCTATGAAATGTAACCAGGAAGTTTGTTCCCAGAGCTGGTCACTGACAATGAGGATATGTGCATATGGCTTTAGCTCATGAGTCAACACTGAGAGTTAGTTTAGTTTTGTGTCTTGATGACTAAATAGCGGTAACAGTGGTAACTGTGGTAACAGTGGTAACTGTTTCTCTGGGCCATAGGGCCTACACCCATTATCTGAAGCTGGAACAGGATAAATCTAGTTAGTGCCTGTTATGAGAGAAAGAGATGTTTGGAAGTGTGCAGAGTAAGTGTTCCTGGTTCAGCTCGTGGACTTGAGAGCAAGAGCTGTCAATGTATATTTTTGATGGTCATTTTCCTTCCTTAGCAGCCTGTGCTGTGGGCATGCTGACCCATCGTGGTCTGATGGGATTGTGTCCAAAGGAGGGTGAGAATGGTTCTGGAAAAGAAACATGTTCTGGACAGGCAGCACTGCCTTAAAGACAAATGAGATTTCCTTGATGCTTATGAGACAGCATCCTGGAAAATGGCTGTTGTGCTCATGATGGATAACATGGATCAGTGTTGTTCTGCTTGGGAAGGATGCCAGCTGAGACCCAAACCGAAAGCTAGGATTATCTGTGCAGTTTTGTCTCCTTCAGCTGTAGAGAACATTATTCCCCTAAATGTAAACTGGTGGGTTTGTGTGTGTGGGGGTGGGTACTTCCCATCTCCTGTGGCTGAAGTTCTTTTGGGGTGAGCAAAACTGGCTTTGTTTCAGAAATACCACATCATGTGCAGGCCTGCATGGCATGGAGCCTCTTGGCAGGCTGAGCATGGCAGAATAGATGCTTCTAGTGCTGCTCTGGCTTGGCTGCAGTCGGGTGTTCCTCATCCTCTACATGGATGTGCTCACTCCCAGATCCTGGGATGTTCTGGCCAGAGCTCCTGGTGGGGCCGTCCGACAGGGAGGCAAATCCATGCTTTGAGAGAGCATCCTGCTTCAAGCTCCCTGTGCACTGATAGTGCCTGCTCTGCCCCTCCCTCATGCTGGGAGGGGCTGGATTACACTCCTAATCCCTTCAGAATAAGGCTGACCTGGTTGAATAGATACAGCTTCTCCCTGCCTCCCCTGCATGCATCTGCAGGGAACGGGGCCATCTCATGATTGGAATGGGGGTTAGTGCTTGGTGTCTGGCTATTGGATGCTATTTATAACTAGTACAGATTAAAATGCTTTTCTTTTTAGGGCATGCATGGCTTGCTTTGAGTTAACCCTTTGTCTTGCAGGGCCCCAGGCAGTGTTTTTGGGAAGGGCAGTTCTTCACCTTGCATCCCTGTCTGGTTGATTGGTGCAAGGTGCTGTCCAGGGCACTGTGTCAGTCAGCTACAGGTGCTGTGAGCAGAAGGGATCCATCTGCCTCGTGGCCTGCAGCGTGTCTTGCAATTTAACAACAGGAAAAGTGTTAGCAGCCAGAGCAGTTACATTTAATTAGGCAGAGTTTAAATCAACGAGCTGTGAGGAAGAGTTATCCTCTCTTTCTCTTCACTTTGCTGGATTGTGTCGATCGGGGACAGCTTGAAGTACCTGCACCAGGAATGAGTAACAAATTTTGGCCATTACTGGAACAATGCTGGCTGTGTTGTTGATGTGTTATGAGCATATGGAAAGAATTCTTTCAAACAAGAACCTGAACTAGCTCTGGAGGCTCTTCTGGCTGCTTGTTCATCAGCGTTCCCACTGGGAAAGGAAAAGCTTTGTTGTTGAGTGTTGTCTATTAATGTGAAACATCTGTCTTCTGAATCAGAAGCTGGAGCCTGCAGGATACTGGTAAACAGTAACAGGGATAATAGTGCTCTCTCCCCTCTGGATACACAGAGTAAAAGTCTTTTCATCAAGCTTAGAGCTTAGGCTTGTTAGCAGCTTATTTCAGTGATGTGTATCTGCAGCTGAAGCAGTAAGGCTGTATAGTTTCTGCTTGGATTTCTAGGATTTGCTCAAAGTTGTCCTGATTGCCTTTATAAAATAAGCTCCAGCCTACTGCAGCCTCTACCTCCTGTTGGCAATTGCAGATCTGATTCTTGAAGTTTTGTTCCATAGAGCTGGGAACAGAACATGTGGAATACTGTTGCTTTTATCTTCCATTATGCTTTTTGAAGGATATTTGAGGAGCTTCCTCATTTTTAAGTATACCCTCTGCTGAAAAGAAATTTATTAGTCCTTTCTTCATTGTGCACTTGCAGAGAAGGAGTTTGAAATACAGCTTATCAACATCTCTATCACATGCAAAGCACAAGTCTTACAAGTTTTAGTCAGTTGTTTCAGTACAAATGGTACGAAATCATTCACTTTGCTGCAGATTAAGGGTTTAAGTACTAGTATATAACATTTTTGGAAAAGCAAACCACTTCTATCTGGTTTTTAGAAATGGGACAGTTACACTAAAAAGTCAGCAGAAAGCAAACAAAATTGTTTGAAATATTGTGGAATCTCTGCTTGCTAAAGTAACTCCCAAAGGAATTGCCTTGAACAGCTCACTGTGTTACTGTATTAAAAAACTCCAAACCTCTTGGGATATTTTTGGTTTGATACTAATAGTATGTACAGTCTTGCATCCTTCCTCAGGCTGTTCAGGGATGCTGCAGCATAAAGGGAAAGGTATGGCCAGAAGGACATGCTAGTCTGTTCCCTGAAACACAAAGGAGATTGTATTCAACAGCAAGGAAAATAGATTTCCTAGACTAGTCAAGATAAACTCTAAAGTGAAAATTTTTTTCCTTTCAGTTGGAAACATTTTGGGGCTGTTGTTGACTAAATATTGTTGCTATGCAAAGGTAACAGCTCCACTGATGGTCATTCTAGAGTTTTCCTTGAATTGCAGACAGATAGAAAAACTGACTCTTCTGTTTCTGCCCTACATCCCATTTCTTAAGCCGGATTTATGGTCTTTGTTTCCATGTGTGTTTCTCTCTGCTGGCTCTGCACCTACCTCCTTCCTGCTGTCTAAAGATTCCCACATCAGGAAACTTAATGTGAATTGGTCTTTAATAATCTAATGCAAGATAATAATCTTTCAGTGAGAAAATAGCTACTGGATTAGCTTGTACAATGCATGTCTTAGTCTTTTCTCCCTGGCATCTTCCAGTTTGCAAAGCTTAAAGAACAGACCGTAGGCTTGCCTTGCTAACAGCCTTTTGTGGAGTCCTAGAAATACTCCACAGAGTACGAGTAAGGTGTTCATAGCTGACAGACTGAAAATTGCTGCAGAAGGTTTGAGTGTTTCCTGTGAGTCTAAGGAGGTGTACAGCTGGCTTGGATCCAAACCCATGTTACTATTTTTATATAACAATAATAGTATTATTATTCATAGCTATTATTGTAGTACTTTGGGGTTTCTGTCCAGGAGATGGCTAAGATTGCATATATCTGTTCTGGTACTATTCCTGTTATCACAGACTCACCTAATACTTAGTGTCTTATTTACAGTGCTTAGATAGAATGTTTCTCACTTGACTGTTATGCCAGAGTTACAGTAATTCTTTTCTGGTTACTATGACTTGCCATGATGCCATATAGTTCATGCTTCTACGGAATTGCTCTGTGTATTTTGAGTTCTGTTTAGATGGGCTGCAGCTCTCCTAATGACTGAAGGCAGGGGTCACACTTGCTGCTAGGGCTGCCTTGGTACAGCTTGGAGAAGATCAAACACTGAGTATGAACTCTGTTCATGCAGAGATTTGTAATAATCTCTGCATTCACTGTGCTGGACAGAGCAGATCCTGGGGCAGCAGCTGATTTATAAACTTATAAATAGTGAGAAAAGAGGAGACCTTGAACTGAGTATTGGTGGGCCTGTGAAATAAGAGACATCTGTGTATTGGAAATACCTTAGTGTAGTGACTGCTTTGGTGTGTAGAATTGGAATTGCAGCAGAGAAATACTGCCCTTCCCTCATCTGTGGGGCTGTGAATGTGTAAGATAAGTAACATAAAATAATATCTTTTAATGCATCTTCCTTTCAA
This sequence comes from Cisticola juncidis, assembly GCA_013400215.1. Lineage (NCBI taxonomy): Eukaryota > Metazoa > Chordata > Aves > Passeriformes > Cisticolidae > Cisticola > Cisticola juncidis. Next base: position 16,634 of record VXBR01011326.1, read on the forward strand.
GACGGCGATAAAGAAAAACAATCCACGGAAGTACCTGCGCAGCGTTGGCGATGGAGAGACTGTAGAATTTGATGTGGTCGAGGGAGAGAAGGTGAGAGATTATGGAGCCTCAGGATGTGGTCCAACAGAGATAACATCACACACAACTTCAGCTGTGTCTCTGTCTGATGTGTTAATCACTGGTTTGGTGGCATGCATGCAGCTTTTCTGGAGGAAATTGATTTTTTAAAGGCTTCATTAAGGCATATTTCTAGATATGTATCAAAACTACTAGGAAACTTCATCCTCATGCTTCTAGAATCTTCAGTTGTTATTTGTGAGAACATTTGAAGCCTACAGCCTGCCCAGTAATTATTAACTGAGGCCTGTACTGCCCTGAACAAATTTTCTTGGAGCCTGGTAGCTTAATAACTGTAAGAACTTTCAATTTCCTTATGCTTCTACTTTCCTGAATGCTTTTTGAGGGTTATTTTTCTTTTGGTCAGTTCATTCTTGCTTCCTCCTCTGAACTCAGCCTGTTGGATAGGATCTCAGTATCTTAACTCATGATGATATATCCCTTGGTTAAGGAGTTGCGAATAACAAACCTCCTTTTGCCCTGTGCAGGAGAAAGGAATCACCGTAGGTTGGAATTTATGCAAAAAAGCCTCTTTCCTGTTTCATCTTCTCCCAGTGTCTGGTTGTTCTTTGCTCACACCGCCCTGGCTGCCTTTCTTTGTCCTTTCAGGGTGCAGAAGCAGCGAATGTCACTGGCCCAGACGGAGTCCCCGTGGAAGGCAGCCGCTACGCCGCAGACCGGCGCCGCTATCGACGGGGCTACTTCGGCCGCCGCCGGGGCCCACCTCGCAGTGTGAGTGCAGCTCCCCTGCCACACACAAATACTGGCTGGGCTGTTCCTCACCTGACTGCCTGAGGCACTGCTGACCCTGCAGCATAGGTCTATTAAATTTCCAAGTTATGGTGTTCAAGGCATCTTGACAAAACCAGAACAGATTGGTATTGCAAAGTGGATGACTGTAAAGCTGTCATAAACTGAGAAGAGTTATTTTTCTGAGTTCTGAGGCTCTCAGTTATACCTCGACTGCTGTCAAATACCACCTGTTCCTACTGTCTATCCTAGATTCCTTTGAATATTTAGTTATCCTGGTCAGTTTTATACATGAGAGCATTACAGATGATTGTGGAGTTTTTAATTGTGTATGGTCATGGTAATTAAAATGTCTGTGCAGAATGGGAATAATACCTGTGAAACTTAAGGTAGACTACTAAGGGCTGTCAGGAGGCTACAGCTTTTGCTTCCTACTGTATCAGATGCAGTAGATGCACTTCTCTTTCTAGATATCTCGTTAAATTCCTTCTTTCAAAGGGAAGAATAGTATACAAGAAACTGTAAGTCATGTAACATTTTATAAAATTACATTACTGATGGCTGGCATTTAAAACACAAACTGCAAACAAAAATCAAACCAGATAAAACACCACCCAAACCAACATGCAGCTTCATCAATTAACAACTGAAGGGGAAAGATAACCACTGCATCTATGAAAGATTGAAAACACTGTGTAGAAAAAGTGTTTGATGTGAGGTAATACAGTTTTTGTATCTTAAAATTCTTGATATTTTTGTGGGGGTTCCCTGTGGAATGGGCTTTGTGTAGAATGTGAAGTGGTCTGTGGCAAGTTGTGTGAGGTCTTTGTCAGCTTTCCAAATACAGATTTGGCCTGATCAATAGCTGCCTCTCCATAATGTGTACCCCTTCCAGTGCATTTCATGTAGTGAAATGAACTTCATGTGCATCAGAGAGAATGCTTCTAAGAACAGCTTCTTAATCTTCGAGGAGCAGGGGCAACACTGATGGCTCTTGTTTCGTCCTCATCTTAACTTTGCCCAAATTTAAGCCTTTTTGGAATCTACTGCTTCTTTTTGCCCAATATGCTGGGGTTTCTGTACTGATACATTGTTTCTGAGTTTGTATTCAGGGTTGTGGTTACTATACTGCTTGTCAAATACAACACTTCTGTTTTCTGTTGGCAGGGTGTTGAGGGAGAAATCAAGGATGGGGTCACAGAAGGAGGACAACTTCAGCAAGTGCACAGGAATCCTACCTACCGTCCCCGCTATCGCAGGTCTGTGCAGTTCCTCTGCTGTGTTACTCAGATGCTTTTATGTTCTATTCAGGCTTCCAAGTGTGGGAACACCTATGCAAATGGTAGGGACAGTGAGAAGCATTTTAATTACTTGGAGAAATTTGTTTCATGTGCTTGCATGTTCAGAATCATAATGGCCCAGAAAGGGCAAAGAATCCTTAGCATCCCATTACTTCTCACAACTGAGCAGCGTATTGAAGTGAGTTGCAGTGTCCATGTCCCCCCAGCTGAACACTTGGACTTTTCTGGACAAGTAATGAACCAAATCCTTGGATCTGGGACCCTGCTGGGGGTGCTGGTGGGTGAAAACTGTGTGTGAGCTGGTGGATGTGGAGTTACAGCCCAGAAAGCCACCAATAATCTGGGCTGCAGCAGAAGCAGCAGGCTGGCAGGCTGATGGGAATCACTGCCCAGTACTTGAATGGGGCTTAGAAGAAATATGGGAATAAACTTTTTAGTAGGGCCTGTTGTGTTAGCATGAGGGGTAATGGTTTTAAACTAGAAGAGATTTAGAATAAATAGAAGGAAGATTTCTTTGACTATGAGTGTTGTAGAACACAGAAACGGGCTCCCAGAGAGGTGGTAGATGTCCCCTATAAGGTCAGGTTGGATGGGGCTCTGAGCAACCTGATCTAAGTGAAAGGGGTTGGTCAAATGACCTTTAAAGGTCCTCAAAGAGCTGGTTTGTCTGCCATTCGCTCAGTTGCCCCTTATCATATTGTTCTTGTCTGTCAAGTAGATTATGAAGTTGAATTCCAACACTGAATTTAGAGATGAACTATGAAAAGGATGTAATCCTCCTTTTTTCACGGGCATGTCTGTTCAAAAACAAAAAGTAAGAGGTGAATAACAGTGCAAGAGCAGCAACAAGCTGAATTTGATAGAGGTAACAAGATTGTTCTTAATTGTAATGACTTGCCTGTTCCATGCACAATGGATCCATCCCTTTGGAATTTGGGTCTAAAGCCACAAGCCTTTCACCTCTACTTTAAGCTTTACTGTTTGTGAATATTCATGTTCCATTTGGCTCTTTTATCTAGGACTGTGGGTAATGGGATACTACTGATGCTTGCTGCTTGTTGGCATCCAAGTTGAATAAACTTAATTCCTGAAAGTCTTCCTTAGTTTTGGGCAGTCAGAGATAGCACCATAGCAAGTCCAGTGAGGCTTTTGCACGTCATATGGTTGAATCACAGGCTGAGTAACTTGTCCATGACTAACGGAAACTTGTGGTTTTCTGATGCAATTTTCCTATGAGAGCAATGATATATCCTATCAGTGCACAATGCTTCTGTTTGAGTTCACAGGTATTGCTTTTGTTCACAGGCATTAAATCCAGTGGCACTGGCACTTCTGTTAGGTTCCTTTGGAAAAGCGAAATTGGTTGTTGAGACTAGTAGCTGTGGATTATCTAATGGGAACTGGATTTTGGCTGTGTTTTGACAGTTTATAAACATTGTTTATAGTAGAAATAAGGTGAAATGCTCTTGTATACATCAAGAACATGGACTTAATAGCTTAGTGTTAATGAGGTCCAGCTCACCTGTGATAGGTGCTTTTCCTAATTGGTTCAGAGGGGCAACATGAAGCAAAGAAGAAAGATCCAGGAATGGTTTGCAGGTAGAAGTGAGGAGAATTGCAAAGACTGCACCATTTATTAGGAATAGGATTGGGCTGTTATGTAGCCATGCCAAAGCAAACTCAGCACAATCAGCCTGTGTGGCCACTGCGGGCTTGTTTCTTCTGCCAGCCAGCAATTCAAAGGGCTATAACTGCATCTTCATTGCAGGATAGACAGCAGAATATGGTGAGAAAGCTTCAGCAGTGAAGAAAGACCCATTTTCCTTTCTTTCCAACCATATGCTGGCCAAATCCCAAAGGGATGGTTTGCTAGCACTCAAAACTGTTGTGAATGATATTTGGTTATGGGAGGTTTTGATGGGCTAAAATGACTGTAGTTTAACCTTTCTTGGGCTTCTTTCATACTTAACACCTCTTTCTGCCCCTCTCAGAGGGCCCCCTCGGCCACGCCCTGCCCCGGCGACTGGAGAGGCTGAAAACAAAGAGAACCATCACGAGGCCAATGCCATGAGCCAGCAGCCGCTGCGCCGCGGCTACAGGCGCCCCTACAACTACCGGCGCCGGCCGCGCCCTGCCAGCGCCCCGGCACAGGAGGGCAAAGAGGTACACACACCAGGCTCAGAGCCACAGGCACCTCTCCTGGGGGGACAGGCTGGGGAAATGGGGGTGGTTCAGACAGGGCAAGAGAAGGCTTTGGGGTGATCTCACTGTGGCCTTTCAGTGCCTGAAGAGAAAGATAAGACTGTTGTAAGGGCCTGGACTGACAGGACAAGGGACAATGAGTTAAAACTGAAAGAAAGAAGATTTAGATCAGATATGAGGAAAAATTTTTTTTCCCTGTGAGGATGGTGGGGCACAGGTTGCCCAAGGAAGCTGTGGCTGCTCCATCCCTGGAAAAGTTCAAAGCCAGGCTGGAAGGGCCTCTGAACAAGCTGGGATAATGGAAGGTGTCCCTGCTTGTGGCAGAGGATTGCAAGGAGAAGATCTTCAAGGTCCCCTTCCAACCCAAACCATTTATGATTGTGTGTAGCAGAGGTTTTATTGGGGTGAATGCCCAAGACCTTCTGTCCTGTGTGAGCTTTTAATAAATGTGTTCATGTGCAGGGTAAGTCTGATGACCAAATCTGACACACTGATTTCCTTGCCTGCTTCTTCTGACCCTCTTGAAGAATAAGCACCTTATCTTAAAAGGAACCAGCAGTGGAATAGGAATTGCTTCTGGATAGTTCTTAATTGGGGTCAGACTGTAACAACTATTTTTGAAGTGGAAACAGTTGTGCTTTCCTGCTTCCACAAACCTTAACTCTGTATGTAGCATGACAGATGGATTTGAAAATGCTGTATCCATTTCCTGAGCTTTTTGAACCAGATAATTTCAGGAAACTTTTACTTAATTTGAGGGAAGGTTTTCTCATTCAGTGTCTACTTCAGGTGTTCCCTTGACAGAATCTGCTGTGTAATACTCAATTACAGGAAATACACTAAAAATTAATATTTTCTGGAGGTTCATTTTTCTTGATTGTTTTAAAACCTACATTATGTTGGCTGTACCACAGAAGAGAGGAAGGGTGTGGAGGTTATTAGCCTTGCCTATAATAAGAGTTTGTTGTGTCTCAGGCAAAGGCAACTGAAACACCTGCTGAAAATCCTGCTCCAGTGACAGAGCAGAGTGGTGCTGAGTAATGTCCGGCTCCCCAGGCACCTTTACCATCACTCAGGTAAGGAATATGGACAGTTCCTGTTTTCCACTGGAAGCAGAGTGTGTATGCTTCTAGGATTCTGGCCACATTCCCTTATGTATGAGATTTGTGATAGGCTTGAGATTTGTGATAAGCTCTGAGAGTGCTGTAGAGGCAAACCAAGATGCTGCTTTTCTCTTCTTTCTTTCCTCTGCCTCTGTGTTTGTCACAAAATAAGTTTTGCTTTATAATTGATTTCTTTTTTCCAGGAAGTTCTCTGGTCTGTATAGTAATAGCATCTGCTGATGAGTAATTTTATTTTAGGAAGATCCTGATTATAGACAGGATAAGCTGGTTGTGCTTATCCTGCCTGTTACAACTCTCTTCATTTGACATCTTGTCTATTTATTGACAAAGTGAAACCTGAACTGCATTTTTCTTTAATATTTGGCTCTTCAACAGGTGTCCTAAAGTACAGCTCAAAAGTAACACCAAAGAAACACACAAGCAATAAATTGTCAACAGTGATGACAAAAGCTAAGAGTTGAAATATCAAAATGTAAAAGAAAATTTACCAGCAGCTGAGATCCAGGGAACGCCTACAAGATAGATGCATGAAGAGAGAAAGAGAGCGAGATTCAGAAAGAACAACCTCCCTAGTTTCAACAGCAACTGTGGGGTTCTTTGTTTTTTGGGGTTTTTTCCCTAGAATTTCACTGTTTTGCTAGTATTGATTTTTTCAATTTTTCTTTTGGTATCAAACTGAAAAGGGAAAAAAAACCTACCAAAGAACTAAAATTGAAATAAAATGCTTTTTTTATTGGATGCTGGTGCTAAACCTCCCAAGTGTGAGTTTTTGTTTCTGTGCCAGTCCTGTTCACTTCAGGACATGGGGAGGATAAACTACCGCGTTCCTTGTTAAGATCTATTTGAAACTGTGCAGCATGGGTGACGTTCCTCACAAATAAAAGTGATTTCAACTACCAAAAAAAATCTGCTTTAGTGTGTTTATTCATGTTTGCTTTTAAAAGGATTCATTATTTTAATCTTGTTGCTTCAGCATTTATATGCGTAAGAGAGGCGCCTCTTTGGCAGGTCTTGGTGGATGATACCTGAGCATGATTAGGTGGATAGACTTTAACATGAAACAACTTCTGCAAAGAAATCACAAAACATGCACACTGTTCCCTCTGGTCCTCTGTCTCTAATGATGTTTAGTGGTTGGGTTTTCCTGTTACTGTCTCATGGCAGGAGTTTGGGGGATGTAGAGTTCCTGGAATGCTTTTTCCCTCATCTGTTTTGCTAGGCTTTTGTGTTCTATAAACAGTAGAATCTGAGTTTTGAGACTCTGCTCAAGAAGGACACTGGGTAATAACTACCACTTTATCCAAGCGTCTGTTCTGAATAGTGTTTGATGGGCTTCTCCACTCTTTCTTACTTCAAACCAATAAAATCTCTGTACCTGTGCCATCTCGTGTTAATGAGCAAAGAACTGAGCTGTCTTAGAATATCAGTGTTTTTTTAATGTTCTTCCCTAAAACTTGGCTGTCTCCCAGGTGTTATCAGCCTGCTTCCAGCTGTTGAATATGGGTGCATATCTTGTGTCCTTCATTGTTTAGTCCAGTGTTTCTCACGCTCCTGTCTTGCAGTTGCTGTTACCAAACCTTAGATAAGCATATTTGTTTCTTAAACAAATATTCGTGTTACTCTTCAGGAATTAAGCAGACTGCAGGGCATAATTGCACTCAAAAGCCCTTTGCTTCCAGCTGCTGGGAAGGTGAGGAAGGGCCCTTGCACCCTGTTGCCTTTGCCTTGAGGGGGAGAAGGAGGGTGGGAAAAGGCTTAGGGATGCCTGAGTTGCACTGCTTACAGCTGACTGAATTGTGAGGGGTTAGGAACCTGTTCATGAGTTGTGGAGTGAAAGCCATAGGCTTGGCTGAGGCAGAAATCTTTATTTGGAAGATGAAGAAATACATTTGTTTTGACACAAAACAAAATGCAATAAGATGAGGAAAATATAAGTAATGATACCTTTTAAAAAATCTTAAGCAGGATAAATCTTTTTAGGCTTAAATTTTGTTACAAACTAAATGTGCAGGCACAGGGGGGAGAGGTTGATAATTTCACCATAACAATCAGATGCAAGATATTCATAAATACTGAAATGTTACTGCAGAACTTTTCATAAAAATTACTTGAACTGCCTTCAATAGGTGTTTTTTCCTTGAGGGATTTGACAGGCTAAAGAGAATTTTCTTAATCTCTCCAAAAATGTAGGTCAGATGCAATCAGGTTAACAAAAGTACCTAATTAGCTGTCTTTCTTCTTATGAACAAAGAAAGTGAGGGAGAGGTGCAAGTCATGTCCTAGCATTGAGTTCTATTTATTATTTCTGTCCTGCCTCTAGTAAGAATGTTTGTATAAAATAGAAGCCAATGACTGACATAAGCCACTTCATCCCTTAATTCCCTGGTTATGAAAATATAAGCTTAATTCTGGCAGAGTTTAAAGCACTTACTAAAATTACATTACAGTGGGCTGTGCATAAATTGTTCTAGGCCACTTATGCTCTTGTTTGCTGAATTTGCCAGGAAAAAGTAATATAAACCTGGTGCTCAGTAATGAGGGTCTGGTGCTTGTGTACCTGTAAATAAGGCTATGGGTTATTTGCCTCAAGCAGAATTTCAGGTGAGAGCTCCGTTTGTGTTGTGTTGGCATCTTTTCTTAAAAAGAGATGTAGCTTCATGGATTTTGAATTTGCAGAGTAGCTAATGTGCTGCAGAAACATTCCCTGTGGCTTGTAAACTTCTGAGGGGGATAAAGAAAGGAAGAAGACAGTTTTGTAGGCCTTCCTTTGTGCATTGCTTCATTTAAACATAATTGTAACACGAGGCATTCACAGTCTGGAGAGAGAGGTGTACTGTAAGCTTCTGTCTTGGACAGTAGTGCTGCCAGGGAGAGCTACACAGGTGCAACAAGTGCCTTGGAAGGAAAACACTTTCTGCTGGAAAAAGCTTTGGAAACAAAGTCTGTGCTATATAGTTTGCTGTAAGAGCTGTGAAATCAGCTGGGGGTGTCTGGTATTTGTTGTGCCTTTTTTAGAGAGTCTCTTTGCAGATTCTGAGTTCAAAGCCATGGCCTTAGACATCATTCTGCTTTCTGCTCGTTTGGCTTTTTGGGTAATCAGCGAGCCTTCAGCACCACTGTGATTCTTTAGAGAAAGTCCATGTTCTGAAGTGCTCCGAGTTGAAGGGAAAAGCATCTGCATGAGCCCAGTGGCAGTGGGATCCTTCCTCATGTGTAAAAGGGATGAGAAGATTTGGAAGGCCATACCAAGTAAGTGGTAGCTTGAACTTTGTATTCTGTGCTGTTTGCAATAATGGAGCAAGGCTGCCATGATTGAATTTTGAGTCTTAGAGGAGGACAATGATGCACTGAGCAGAAAATGAATCTTGATGACTTAATACCACCAACTGATGAGATGTGTAATTAATATCTTAAGGCTTTAAAATGTAATAGAAAAGACTCAGAGCTCCATTATATTTCCTAATGTCAAAATATATTCTTCAATGTTTGGCTGTAAGTTTTGACTTGTAAATGGTGACTTGAATAGGACCACAAAGGTCCTTAGAATTAATCAGTTACACACTGCCACTTTCATGCCAGTAGTGCCTATATGATACATCTATTGTTCAGAAAAAAAGAGCATTATTTTAATAGTATGTGTAAGTAGAAGTGTTACTGATTCAATTTTAGGAAAAATTGCTGCAAGAATCTGGACTGAAATTTTGAAAATACGCTGAATGGTAAAACAGCTCATATGGATTCTTGAGCCTTTTGGAGATAGCCTGAATTTGGGCTATAATAAAGAACTGGAGGACAGTAGTAGTAAATTAAATAAATATTCTAAACAGAGCTCTAGACATGGTCAAGATGCCTGAGTGGATATGAGGAATGTCCCCATTTCAGTCCCCTTTCAGTTGTTTTATACTGGAAAGAAGGGCAGAGTTTCAACCATCACAATTATACAGGAGGCTCTGTATGAGTCTCATCTGTGTCTTGGTAAGAAATTGACAATGCAAACAGAATATTGAAAATATTTATGATTCCACTTAATGGCTGTTGGGTTGGTTACTCTTGGGCATCAACCTCTTGACTTGCCAACAGGTGCAGCACATAACTAAGAGCAGTAAATTTTGCCGTGGATGGTTAAGGCATTGCAGTGTTACATACCAACAACTGCTGACACTTGTCATCACAGAAAATGGGTGCTGGGGAGTTAGGAGATGTCAGCAGTCCAGTTTACCGGTACAGTGATGTGAGCACTAGATGGGGCTGTTACTCCACTTATTTTTTTCTGGGCCTTCGTGGACGCACCCCCGTGACAGGAAATGAAGTTGTTACAGTGTGGGCTAGCTGGGCTCTGCTGCAGGCTCTAAGGGGGCTGAAATAAGGTAGAGGGTAAGAACCCAATAAATAAATAAAGGAGAAAAATAGCAAAAGAATAAATATCTTCGTGCATAGTTGTTTTTTTTTTCTAGGCATAAGCACTGCTGCTTATTGCTAATCTTCCTCTCGTATTCATCATATAACTGAGAAGAAAGTCTTGGGGAGAAGTGAAAATCTACCCACAACAAAGTCAAGTGTAGAGTTCAAAGTTTGTGCTTACCATTTATACCTGTAGAAATACTTGGTGCCAAAAAAAAACCCCAAAAACAAAAAAAAAAAAACAAAAACAAAAACCAAACAAACAAAAAACCCCAAAACCAAAAAAAAACAACAACAAAGTTAAACTGCCTACATTATTTTACTTCAGTGGATAAACATTCTGTCTGAATTCAGATTAACCAATCTCAAAGAAATACACAGCCTAAAATTTGGCAAACTTTCAGGGATCATCTAGATGTGATTTAAATCATTACATACCTCTTCAGAGGAGATGGAGGTGTTCTCACTTGTTAACATTCTAGTTAAAAGACACTGATTTTAATAAAAGGGAAAATCCTTAAAACTTATTGCACTGACTTCCATCTCTGATGAATTACTGATTTATGTATAACAAAAGCCACAAGGTGCTGCTCTTATCCTGACTAAAAAGGTTTTTTTTGTCCTTCTCCAATATAGCACAGTAAGAGCATAGGGAGAACAGCACCTTTTATACCATGGTTAGTTTGGTTTCTGCAGCAATGCCACAACACGCACTGCAGTCTATAATGGTAAAAAAAATTTATTTCGTGCCACCTTCAGATGGTTTGAAAGGAACAATCTTTCTGGTGAAACCAGTTCAAAGAAATAGTTAAAAGGCTATCTAAAGTCTATCTATCTAAAATCTATCTACCTAAAATCATCAACTATGGATGATCTATCTAAATAATAAAACTATGTAATTGAACACCTAGGTGCTAATTCTAAATAAAACTAACTCAATCTATCTGCAAATCTAGAATTTCACCTGTGTTCCCTTTGGGAAAAGCAGCAGTTCTTCAGTTTTCTTTGAAAGGCATGGGGTGGTGCAGTGCCACTGTGCTGGTCCTCTACAGCACCCCTGCTGCCCATCTCCCCAGTTTGTTCAGGTCTCAAGGAATTGCAGTTATATTGAGCATGGAGTGAGGATGATCTTCCAGAGAAAAGGGACAGAGGGTGTGTCAATTGTGTGTGCAAACACTACAGGGATTACTGATGGGCATTGTGCAAATCACACATTGCTGCCTTTTACCCTTTAACTGCTTTTAGCTGCCTTTAACTATACAAAGCTGTATGTGTAACCTCATTAAAATACTTCCACAGACATTCACAAATAAGTAGTTCTCAGCAAGAGGAAAGCAAATCCATTGCCCACAGTGCCTATGCAACCTCCACAGCTGGGAGAAAAAAAGGACCAAAGTGATTTTTCCAAGGGATGTCATTCTACCAGCATGACCAATTTCAGTTTACTCCTTTTTTTGCCCTTCACCTCTAGATTCCATTAGCACCTCTTGCCATTTCTTCTCCATCTGCTCTTTGCACCTCAGGAAAACATCTTCCAAGTGCTGCATGGCGTTGTGCAGGTCTGGGTTGGTCTGGATGGGTGTGCAGTCGTAGGCCATCCAGGCTGCATGCACTGCAAACACAACAGGTATTATCTTCTGGCCAGCAAAAAGCAATGGCTGATTCAATAAATAAATTCAATAAATAAATTCAATTAATAAAATGAATTGTTATCAGTTCAGATCTCAGAGAAGGCTGGAAAATAAAATGGAAACTGCCTACAGTAAAACTCAAGATTAAATAGACTGTTCAATATTACTTCTTTATAAATGTCTTGAAATAGTTCATAATGGAAGTACTCTGATGTAAATTATGAAATGGGGATGGACACTTCACCTAAAAAAGACAAGAAAATAGATAATCAAATGGAAAGGGTTGAGACTGTTTTAAATTATATGAATATTATATAAGGAATACTCCCCCCAGACCAGTTACAGCTTCTGTTAGGTGAGAAAAGGGTAAGATCAAGGAGACTGCAACAAAGAGATTAAATATTTTAAGGCCAACTTAAGTAATGAAATTGATCTTGAAATAATCAGTTACTTAAATAATGAAATTGATTTTGAAATAATGAGTATCTGATAAAGCTGAGCAAATAGTTTTAGCACTTATGTGCTAAACTTATGTACTTACCTACGCTTACATACATTCCCTTTTATTTTACCAAGGATTCACTACAGCACTCTGACATGAGAGGTGATGTGTATCCATTTTTCAGAATTAAGTCTCATTTTATATCCTATATTTTAATAATTGTGCATTAAACACCTCAGTAGTATTTCTGTTTTTAACCAACACTCTGAACTAAGCTCACTTATTGATTTTTAATTCTGAGCCATTTGAAACATTTAAATTGTTTGCATGCTTTTTCACAATTAAGAACATGAGGGCAGTAGTTGATGGTGATTGTTTTAATTACATTTCTATCATACAGAAGTTTACAGAATAAATATAAAAAATAAATATTCAGTGTCTTTAGTATAAAAGTCCATATCATCATCCAATAAAGACCTGTACCTGTTAGTTTTTCCATTTCCTCCAGAAGTTCCTCCATGTCTGCTTTGAAGTTCAGCACTTTGTTTCTCCTGTTATCATAGTTTCCTTCCTGAGATTCTGATTCAGCCATCTATAAGGAAACCAGCTATTTCTTACTTTATTTTACTCTATAGTGAGTTGATTTTCACAGTTGACACAAAGTAACATTGCAATAAAAAAAATAAAAGCATATACATTTTTGATTTATATGTGACTTGAGCAAGAATGTGACCTTAAAGTTACTGGTCATCACCTGCATGCTGTATATTATTTATTATCTATTTTGAAATTAAGTAGAAAGAATTAGCTCAAATATGCTATGTTTGGGCAAAATAAAGATTTTTGGTATCAGTAATAAAAGATTGTGTCACACCCTTCACTAGGAAACTTCATTACCCTGTCACAGTCCAAATACTCTGACCCAAGGCAACTCTTTATTTTCAAAGTCAGTTATAAAATCCCCATTTGTAACCTGTATTTATTTCACAATTGCAAGCTCCAGCCATGTTTAGTATAAACATTAAGTTTTGTCACCATGGAAGCAGGTAAGTGATTATCATTCCCTAACCTCTGCTAAGTTATAGGGAGTGAAATTCTAGGATGTAAAAATGCTTGGGGCAAAAAAATAGTTTTAGAACCTCAGTGTTCACTGTGAATGTGACACAAAGTGTTGCTTTTAATTTCCTCTGCTGAAAACCATGGGACGGAACTGTGAAGACACGGAAAAGCTTCAGTGTAGTGCCTTTATACATCACACCGCATAGTTTTTTATCCTTTATAGTGATTTCTCAGACTCAGTGGGTAGCTGTTTTCTGGGTTTTATTGCCGATATGTGCGGAATAAACGCGACGGGTGGTTTGTAATGGCTTTACAGCATTTTAAACCGGTGCCAAACCTCAGACGCTGGGTGTTCCAAGTGTCACTTCATACAACGAGGTAAAACGGAGGTTAACCGGGAGCTCCCTTGTCCCGGAGCCCTTGGAGAGCCCCAGCCCGGTGCTGTCCCACAGCATGGGCACCCTTGGGCCGCCGCCGGGGCCGCGTCCCCCGGGACGCCGGGGCCCGGCCGCCGCCGCCGCTCGCCCTCACAGACAGAGCAGG